>JANAVB010010199.1:21711336-21991336 GCA_029216955.1 Iris pallida
CTTTTGAAGTTCTTCTCATTCAAGAAGATCATTAGGTATGCTTTTAAAACCTTCATTAATTCCTTTTGCATTTATTTCCTTCAACATAAATGAGGAGGAGACCAACCCTCTACATTTTGCCATAGAATTTGTAGATTTTCCAGGAATCTAGTTTAAGGATTTAATGGGGGTTTTCCTTTAGAGAGGAGTATATATGTATATATATGGTATATATATTTATTGTATTTGAGTGTGTGTAGAGAGTGGTGGTGGTGGTATTTGGTGTCATGAGAATGGTGGTGGTGTCATGAGAGTGGTGGTGGTAGTGTGTGAGTGGTGTGTGAGTGTGTTGAATTTATTTGAGAGTGGTGTGTCTATATATATATTTATATGTGTATGTATTTACCATATAGACATGTGTGTGTGTGTGTGTATTTAGATTATAGTATATAAATATAGATACAATAATATATATATATATATATAGAGGGAGAAGAAAGTAGTGAAAGAAATAGAAAATAAAGAATAAGCCACAGTAGCAGCAATAACACTAGCAGGAGCAGCAGTAGTAGAAGGAGAATGAGGAGGAGAATGAGGAGGAGAATAAGGAGGAGAATGAGAAGGAGAATGAGAAGGAGAATGAGAATAAGGAGGAGAATGAGAAAGAGAATGGGAAGGAGAATGGAAAGGAGAATGAGAATGAGGAGGAGAATGAGGAGGAGAATGAGAAGGAGAATGAGGGAAGAAGGAGAATGAGAAGAAGAATGAGGGAAGAAGGAGAATGAGGAAAATAAGAAGGAGAATGAGGATAAGGAGGAGAATGAGGAGGAGAATGAGAAGGAGAAAGAGGGAAGAAGGAGAATAAGGAGGAGAATGAGGAGGAGAATGAGAAGAAGAATGAGAATGAGAAGGAGAATGAGGATGAGAAGGAGAATGAGGAGAAGAATAAGGAGGATAATGAGAAGGAGAATGAGAATAAGGAAGAGAATGAGAAGGAGAATAAGGAGGAGAATGAGAAGGAGAATGAGAATGAGGAGGAGAATAAGGAGAATGAGAAGGAGAATGAGAAGGGTAAATGTAGGAAATAGGGTATTGATGAGATATTGAGTTTGACTTCTAAAATGGGGTTAGAAATAAGTTGTCTTGGTAGGTGATGACTAGATAAGGGTAGTTTAGGCTAGTCTTGACCTCCGTTGACCAAGAGTTGACTTTTTGACCAAAAGTCAACTTCAAGTTAACACTTGACTTAGAATTGACCAAAACCAAACCAGAGTTGACCAGTTGACTGAAAATCAACTGTTAGTCAACATTTGACTTGTTTAACCTAGGGTTGACTCAATATTGATCGGAGTTGACCAGAGTTGACTTTTTGATAAAAAGTCAACTGTAAGTCAACCTTGACCCAAATTGACCTAGTTTGACTTGGATTGACTTCCTGTGACCTTGTTTGACCTTGGTTGTCCTAGTGTGACCTAGTTTAGCTTGGTGTAACTTAGTTTGACCTAGTTTTGACTTAGACTTGCATATCATGATTAGATTAGCTTTTCTTTCATTATTAAACCATGTTTTGACTTGTAGTATCTCATCTTTAGGTCTTTGATTACTCTGAGCGTCTGTTCACCTTATCAGCTCAGGACCATAGGCGAGTACATTCACTGATAGTTTTCATTGTCTTGATATCTACTATATCCGATTCAGTTGTAGTGTCTTACTTGATTCTCGACACGATAGTTCACGGACTAGTATACGTCGGATCCTGTCATGAGATGTTATTCCTGGATTTTTCTTGGTATATTGGTGTGTGATATCCATGTTTCATGTACTTATATAGACATTGATTTGGGAGTGGGCTGATCACCTGCTTTTGAATCCGTGTCATGACGTGCCATGTCCGGATCCATGATACTATTCGGGGATGAAAGAATTATTAGGGGTTATGTGATCAAAGCCCCATGTCCTTATTTTGCTAGCGCCACCCTCACCTCACGTAGGGTGTAGCAGACACCCCTTGTCGGGTTATCCAGGTTGGCCGGCATGACCCTTTCCAGAGATTTTTCTGTGATTGTCGGGCCAAGTGGATAACCCTACCCTGACTCCCTAGCCGATCACATATCGTTCTAATAATTCAAATCATATTTTATATTTATTGTTGTATCATATATCCAGTTCAGTTTTACTTCTGTACTTCTCACCATGCTATGATTTCATTTACTCACATGCTCTACCTGCCTTTATACTGTACCATGATTTGAGACTAAGTCCAGTTTGAAAGAAGGGTTACAACCCCGGTCCTTGTTTGGTTTAAGGATTGTAACTCGGCTTTCGAATGGTTCCCAAGTCGCCTATATCTTTGTCTTGTATTTCATTATACTGTCTCTTATAGTATTTGTCAATTCACATGGAACTGCTGTTGGTGTTTGTACTTGCTCGTTTTCCTGACAGGATATGTTGACAAATTTTACAGATGATTCAGAGGCTGATTGCCCGACCTATTATGGGGACGGGTTAGATGGAGTAGACTTGGACCGTGGCTTGTTAGTAGAGCCACTAGACTTTGCTCACCCTGAGTAGTGTAGTTTAGTTATGTTTGTCTGGCCTGCGAGCCAGCTAGTACTTTTCAGACTGTAGTATTATATTATATTCTGTGATATTATGTTTAGTTTTAGACTTGTGTGGATCTCGAACTTATTTCCTGCTTCATCTATCATATTTCCTTTCCATGCTATCTACCTTAGTTTTACATTTGTGATTGAGACTGTATTGCTATGTCACCTCCATTCGGAGTGTATATACTGTACAGGTACCCTTATCTATTTAGTTGTAGTATTTCTAGATGACATTAACAGCGTTCTACCGCCGATGCTGCAGCGTAGGCTGGACGTACCCACTTCTCGTGCCCCTAATCAGGGTGTGGGTCGTGACACGTTTTTGTGGCGGCCCATGCAGGTTAGTGTCGCAATTATTGCGATCTCGTAATGGTGCTAGACTTAGAGTGCTAATTACGAGCCTGCGATTAGGACATAGGATCTAGGGTATGATAGGAGTTACTCAATCATATTTTAGGAAAATTCTGATCTTTTCATTACCATGACAATTCTTCTTACATTTGAATTCAGTTATCCTCCTTTGATAATATCTTATCTTGTGCCATATCGATCTCTTGGGTTCAATTCGTCTTCAGGATGACAGTGACTCGTTCTCAGGCAGTAGGGCCTAGTGTTCCAGAGAGGTCAGATCCGGGAGGCCTTCCACCTTCCGACTACAGGAGCAGCAGCCTCAGTTCCTGTCCTTCAGGCGGGAGCAGCAGCGACGGTTCCAGGAGGTCTTCCACCTCCAGCAGCGGGACCGTCCATGGTCGTTCTTGATATTCTTCCACCGCTGCCTCCGCTACCGACAGATACTCAGGGGATGATGGCCCTTCTGCAACGGATATTGCAGACTCAGAGCGCACAGGCAGATCTGTTGCGATGAAGCATGGAGAACTCCCATCAGCTGGCGATGGCAGCACTTGAGAGGGTTGTACCGAGTACAGTTCAGGATACCCCAGTTCAGCACCAGGGAACAGGCCAGAGACAGGCTACTCGGTGTGCTTTCTGCAGGAGGCCAGGGCACACTAGAGAGGCTTGTAGGAAGAGGTTGGGCGTCTGCCTATACTGTGGGGCGCCCGATCACCAGCTGAAGGATTGCCACGCTAGTGGAATCCGAAGAGACCAGGACAGAGTACATCAGGCACCAGCACGTAACGACCAGCAGCAGGGTCAGGCAAGAGGCAGGCCGTCCAGTGTGCTTTCTGCAAGAAGATGGGGCACACCCGGGATGTTTGTAGGATGAAGCTGGGAGTTTATTTATTTTGTGGAGCTCCAGACCACCAGATGAAGAACTGTGCTGCCCGTGCAGCCAGACAGGCAGGCCAGGACAGAGTGTGGCAGGCTAGAGGAGGCCACCAGGGGCGAGCTTTCGCCATGACAGTTGAGCCCACTCAGGCAGTAGCAGAGCAGATAGCAGGTTCAAATATTTTGAATCTCCTTTTCGCATTTGCCTTCTTATAAACTGTCTTGAAATTCGATTCTATCTGTTCTTGATCGATTGGATGAAATTGTTCTGTGATATGATTTTCTTCTGAGATAAGTCGTATGGGCTAGGTCGCCTCGATTATGAGATTTTAGAATCCTCTAGGGTCATGCTAGCAGGCAGAGTGAGGACATATAGTCGGACTATAGACGTATTTCTCGGGTGTGGGAATTTAAGGTTTTTGCTGCCAAGCTAGCGACAATGCAAAAATTTTAAATACCATAATACTAGAGGTATGTACCGTAGTTGAGGACTCTGTGATTATCGTAGCCTTGCTCACTGGCATGACGGAGATTCTGAGTATCATGATGATTGGACAGACGCATACGATTATCGATCTGCATGATTTTCCTGTGTTTATTTTGTTTTAATTTTTGAGGATGAAAATTTTAAGGTGGATAGACTTGTAGCACCAGGTTTCTAATTGAGAGTGATTTTAAATTTTGTAGTTTTATTCATTTAATTATTGTCATTTAAATTCATGCTATGATTTTGGAGATTTTAATCATTTTAAATTTTTAAGCCATGATTTGTGATTTTAATGTTTTGTTAGTGAAACCTTAGAGACTGTTTGACCTAGAGCCTAACCATGTGATTAGGATGTTTTCAGTATCATTTCTGGCCCAAGGGTATTTTGGTCATTGGACCTCTTTGATTTATTTTGATATTTTGCATTGGTGATTGTCGATTTGGCTTTTGATAGGTGAGATTTTGTAATGGTTTTGTATCCGTGTCGGACAAGTAACAGTTTTTATTTGCAAGTGTTGTTGTGTCTTAAAAGATTTTTATTTTGCTGATTTTTTTTTCTCTTTTTTTTTCTTTGGAAGTATTCGAGAGGGATTGTTTTCTGCGTGTGTTTTTCTGTGATTGCTTTGTTTTAATTTCGAGGACGAAATTTTTTAAGGTGGATAGATTTGTCACCTCCAGTTTTTAGGAACAAGGGTATTTTTGTCATTTTGTACTTTTGAATATTTTTGAAATTTATTTTATTATTTATGATATTGTTTTGGGGTTATTAGAGTCGGGTTCGAATTTCAGCTCATTCCGACTTGTATCGGGGACCCGGGGTGGCTTAGACTCTGATCGGGACCCAACTGGAACCGACCAACTTGTCATGACCAAACCCAGATATTTATATTTGACTAATCCCATTTGATTTTAGTGGGATTAGGGATTAGAATTAGATTTAGAACTTGAAATTAGGAGTTTTTAAGTTACCATTTTGACCCCAACTCAAACCACTCATTTCTTTGACTTGGAGGGCATTTTGGTAAATTGCCAAATGCCCCCAACCCTCTATAATGTGGCCGGCCATGTATGGAGCACCCCCTCTCCTTTGTTTCACTCCAAAGCAACCTCTCTCTCTCTCCATTTCATTTCCCTTTTTGAAGTTTCTTCTCCTTCAAAAAGATCATTTAGGTATGCTTTTAAAACCTTCATTAATTCTCTTTTGCATTTATTTCCTTCACCATAAATGAGGAGGAGACCACCCTCTACATTTTGCCCATAGAATTTATAGGTTTTCCTAGGAATCTAGTTTAAGGATTTAATTAGGGGTTTTCCTTTAGAAAGGAGTATATATGTATATATATGTGTATATATATATATTTATATGTATTTGAGTGTGTGTAGAGAGTGGTGGTGGTGGTATTGGTGTCATGAGAATGGTGGTGGTGTCATGAGAGTGGTGGTGGTAGTGTGTGAGTGGTGTGTGAGTGTGTTTGAATATGTATTTGAGAGTGTGTGTGTCTATATATATATTTATATGTATATGTATTTACATATAGACATGTGTGTGTGTGTATGTATTTATATATATATATATATATATATATATATATATATATATATATATATATATATATATATATATATAGAGGGGGAAGGAAGTAGTGAAAGAAATAGAAGAAGATAAAAAGAATAAGCTACAGTAGCAACAATAGCACTAGCAGGAGCAGCAGTAGTAGAAGGAGAATGAGGAGGAGAATGAGGAGGAGAATAAGGAGGAGAATGAGAAGGAGAATGAGAAGGAGGGAAGAAGGAGAATGAGGAGGAGAATAAGGAGGAGAATGAGAAGGAGAATGAGAAGGAGGGAAGAAGGAGAATGAGGAGGAGAATGAGAAGGAGAATGAGGGAAGAAGGAGAATAAGGAGGAGAATGAGAAGGAGAATGTGAAGGAGAATGAGAATGAGGAGGAGAATGAGAAGGAGAATGAGGGAAGAAGGAGAATGAGGAGGAGAATGAGAAGGAGAATTAGAAGAAGAATGAGGGAAGAAGGAGAATGAGGAGGAAAATAAGAAGGAGAATGAGGATGAGGAGGAGAATGAGGAGGAGAATGAGAAGGAGAATGAGGGAAGAAGGAGAATAAGGAGGAGAATGAGAAGGAGAATGAGAATCAGGAGGAGAATGAGGAGGAGAATAAGGAGGAGAATGAGAAGGAGAATGAGAAGGAGAATGAGAATGAGGAGGAGAATAAGGAGAATGAGAAGGGTAAATGTAGGAATTGATGAGATATTGAGTTTGACTTCTAAAATGGGGTTAGAAATAAGTTGTCTTGGTAGGTGATGACTAGATAAGGGTAGTTTAGGCTAGTCTTGACCTCCGTTGACCAAAAGTTGACTTTTTGACCAAAAGTCAACTTCAAGTCAACACTTGACTTAGAATTGACCAAAACCAAACCAGAGTTGACCAGTTGACTGAAAATCAACTGTTAGTCAACATTTGACTTATTTGACCTAGGGTTGACTCAGTGTTGACCAGAGTTGACCAGAGTTGACCGAGTTGACTTTTTGACCAAAAGTCAACTGTAAGTCAACCTTGACCCAAATTGACCTAGTTTGACTTGGATTGACTTCCTGTGACCTTGTTTGACCTTGGTTGTCCTAGTGTGACCTAGTTTAGCTTGGTTTAACTTAGTTTGACCTAGTTTTAACTTAGACTTGTATATCATGATTAGATTAGCTTTTCTTTCATTATTAAACCATGTTTTGACTTGTAGTATCTCATCTTTAGGTCTGTGATTACTCTGAGCGTCTGTTCACCTTATCAGCTCAGGACCATAGGCGAGTGCATTCACTGATAGTTTTCATTGTCTTGATATCTACTATATCCGATTCAGTTGTAGTGTCTTACTTGATTCTCGACACGATAGTTCACGGACTAGTATACGTCGGATCCTGTCATGAGATGTTAGTCCCGAATTTTCCTTGGTATATTGGTGTGTGATATCCATGTTTCATGTACTTATATAGACATTGATTTGGGAGTGGGCTGATCACCTACTTTTGAATCCGTGTCATGACGTGCCGTGTCCGGATCCATAATACTATTCGGGGATGGAAGAATTATTAGGGGTTATGTGATCAAAGCCCCATGTCCTTATTTTGCTAGCGCCACCCTCACCTCACGTAGGGTGTAGCAGACACCCCTTGCCGGGTTATCCAGGTTGGCCGGCATGACCCTTTCCAGAGATTTTCCTGTGATTGTCGGGCCAAGTGGATAACCCTACCCTGACTCCCTAGCCGATCACATATCGCTCTAATAATTCAAATCACATTTTACATTTATTGTTGTATCATATATCCAGTTCAGTTTTACTTTCTGTACTTCTCACCATGCTATGATTTTATTTACTCACATGCTCTACCTGCCTTTATACTGTACCATGATTTGAGACTAAGTCCTGTTTGAAAGAAGGGTTACAACCCCGGTCCTTGTTTGGTTTAAGGATTGTAACTCGGCTTTCGAATGGTTCCCAAGTCGCCTATATCTTTGTCTTGTATTTCATTATACTGTCTCTTATAGTATTTGTCAATTCACATGGAACTACTGTTGGTGTTTGTACTTGCTCATTTTCCTGACAAGATATGTTGACAAATTTTACAGATGATTCAGAGGCTGATTGCCCGACCTATTATGGCGACGGGTTAGATGGAGTAGACTTGGACCGTGGCTTGTTAGTAGAGCCACTAGACTTTGCTCACCCTGAGTAGTGTAGTTTAGTTATATTTGTCTGGCCTGCGAGCCAGCTAGTACTTTTCAGACTGTAGTATTATATTATATTATATTCTGTGATGTTATGTTTAGTTTTGGACTTGTGTGGATCTCGAACTTATTTCCTGCTTCATCTATCATATTTTCTTTCCATGCTATCTACCTTAGTTTTACATTTGTGATTGAGACTGTATTGCTATGTCACCTCCATTCGGAGTGTATATACTGTACAGGTACCCTTATCTGTTTAGTTGTAGTATTTCTAGATGACCTAGACAGCGTTCTACCGCCGATGCTGCGGCATAGGCTAGACGTACCCACTTCTCGTGCCCCTAATCAGGGTGCGGGTCGTGACAGGGAGAGAGGAAAATGGATGAGACTCCGTCGAACCAAGCCCACAACAGCATCAGGTCTTTGCTCGCGACTGCTCGGCAGCTGATCGACCAGGGGAACCCCTCCGCTGCTCTCCAAGCGGTCGACTCCTCCTCCGCCTCCCTCCTCGATGCTGCCAAGTCCATCTCCGTCGCCCTCGAGAGAGAGAGGGGAAAAGAGAGAGAGAGAGAGAGAGAAATGGACGAGACTCCGTCGAACCAAGCCCACGACAGCATCAGGTCTTTGCTCGCGACTGCTCGGCAGCTGATCGACCAGGGGAACCCCTCCGTTGCTCTCCAAGCGGTACCAACCTCTCCTCCTTCTTCTTCTTCTTCTTCTTCTTCTCCTCCTCTCTCGACCAGATCTTTTATTTTTTTTCCAGTTTAATTACTGACTCGTTGTTTGTTTTTGTGGAGTATATTGGTTGCTTTTCATGTTTGATTTGTTGGGAACGAAGCAAAATTGGTTCTTTATTGTTGTAGTTAAGGCGTTTGATATAATGTGCAGGAAAAATGGCTCAACTTTTAGTTTGATCAGTAAGCCACCATCCGTTTCTTTTTTCGATTATATTGGTTGTTATGGAAGTTTGATTTGTTGGGCACGAATCAAAATTGGTTCTTCCTTATTGTATCTAAGGTGTTTGGTATAATGTTCAAGAGAAGGGTTCGTTTGGTTAGTTTGATTAGTTATATTCACTGGTTATCGGTATTTGATTTGCTGGACAAGCAAAAAAAATGTTTATTTTTTATTGTCTTAAGGTGTTTGGTATAATGTGCAAGAGAAGGTCGTTATCACCGTGCTCATTTTTAGTTTAAGCAGTGATACAATAATATATTTTTTGTGTGTGGATCGTCTGGTTGGTATTTAAGTATTTTACTTTTTTTAGTTCTATAGTAGTTGGCTATCTATTTAAATATTTCATATGATCATGTTTAATGGAAAAACTCAAGTATTGGATTGAGTTAGAAAGTTTCGTTTCATATTGTTTGTTACAGAAATGGTATCAGGCATTATAATCCCATTTGTTCTAAGCACCCTAACTAAATGTTTGACCTGCAAAATTTGAAGTGAAACTACTAGCTTGCAGTATTTTACTTTTTTTAGTTCTATAGTAGTTGGCTTGCAGTATCTAGAGGGCTTTTGAAAGAACATTTACTTTGATTTTTATTCATAACTTGTGAGTTTTTTTTTGCTTTATGCATCCCTTGTTATTTGTGTTTATTATTTAATACCCCTTATGTATTGGTATTCATGTCTACCATGTATTATCAATCATCCATTACAGTGGATTACAGTGGAGGTTTTGTTTTTCTCCTATTGTAGTTACGGTACTGTGGCCAAGCTTGCATAGTTGGGTCGTAATATACTCAAAATTGAACACTTAATGTGTTTGACATGAAATATATCGGCCAATACTGACATTCTGGTGCAATTTCATACAAATGTAGGCATCATACGGTGTCATAATTCTCTTGATGTGTTAAGTGCTTATCCATTGTTGGTGTCCCTGCAGATTGATGGGCTGGTGGTCTATTGATGAAGGGAGCAAGGAAGAAATAACTTGTTTTTTTTCAAGCTGGACCTACTAGTGTGTACTATATTGTCTTTAACTAATTGTCGTACTATTTTTCACAAATCAGTAGTACCTTAATTTTCTTTCCTCACTTCTATTATTTCTTCTAGTATTCTTTATTAGAGTTTAGCAATTCCATACAACCGATACATGATATGTCACCAACAGGTTATAGGTATATGGAATTTCCAAACTCTAATAAAGAATACTAGAAATAATATCATTCCCTACAACTTATTTTCTAGTATTTTCGTCTACTGACTGCTATCATCATCAACCTGGTGCCTTCTTTACAGGAGACTTCCCATGAGAAGAGAAAAGTATAAGGAAGGGAAGTTCATTCTTGAGAGGTTTCTTCTTACCATGTAACAAGTTTTTAATTTGTAGTTGTAAATCAACAATAGGGATATAGCCAATAAGATAAATGACTATGGACAAAGTGGAGTAATAAGATATGGTGGTACATATAATCCATTATAATCGAGAATCTATTGATGTTGCTATATCCTTAAGCAGGTTTAAAGTTACAAGACCTGATGGAAGCCATTACTGGATAAGCCAAGAAGCTCAATTTACTTGGATAAATTGATGTGGCATAATTTTATATTCACTTCTCATCATTGATCTTTTGTTTGATCCATAAGTGGTGCAGAAGATTTATTCTCTAGTATTTATGAATAGTTCAAAGTTTATTCTAGTAACCATCTTTATACATATTTAAATATGGAAAGTTTTGACAGGAAACATTTATTCTGGTAGTGTTGCTGTATTCCATACACAATTTTATGATACCTCAGTTTAATGCTTGGGTTATTTTCAAGGTTTTTTTTGGTTATTCTAGTACATGTAGATGGTAATTTACAGAAATAATACAATTATAGGGACTACAGCACAGGCCAGATTCCATACAATTATTATTACTGCAGCATTGAGTTAGATGGTAATTTACAGAAACAATTAAAGCAAAAAAACATGGGCAATATGACCTTATAATATCTGTTGAAATATCGTATGAAGTCTCGAAGTCTCAGCTTTTATTGATAAACATCACTATGGAGAAACTGCAATGGAAAATATTATGGTACTTGTTTATGCTAGGAGAGTTTAACAACTTGCTTCATGCTGACTTATTTGCAGGCTAGCAATCGTTTGGGCAACATGGGATCTTATTGCCATAGTAGAGAATGGAAAATATGATGATGGACCGCAACCACATGCAGTGCAATTTATATGGAATAATGGGTGTCGAGAGGTAAGTTCGATCCTTATGCAAACCAATTCATTTTTCTCTTACCTTCCAAAAATAGAGCTCTGCTCTTACATTCCAAAACAGGGCTTCTTGTGATCTTTTGATAATTTAGATGGGAAAAAGTGGTCTAGTTTTGTTGAGGACTCGTTGGCATACAACTCTCGTTGAGTATTGCATACTAAATCATACACCTTCACCCACCAAAAATACTCTGACAACCCCCAACATCTCCCTCCCCTTCCAAACAACCACTCACATCGACCACACTAGCCATCCAGCTACCCATTTGTTGTAAGAAATACTAGCTACTTTTACAAATTGATTGGTTGTAGGGCGAGGAGCTGTTTATTTGGTTGGCGATTTTACTGGCAATTGGAAAGAACCTATTAAGGCCGTTTATAAGGGTGGTTCGAAATATGAAGCTGAAGTAAGACTTCGGCATGGGAAGTATGTACTTATTTCTTCTTTCTTTATCTCATAAAATATGTTTGGCTACAGAAACAAAATGCCTGTTGCACTAAAAACAAGTGATGTTTGAATTTGTAAGATGACATCTTTTTCTTGAATGACCCAAGCAGCTATTCGAACCAATAATAATCACCGTTCATCATTATCTATGTATCATCAACCCCAAAACTTAATTGGTTCGGTTAACCCTTCATGTGCATCTAATATTAAACATTTGTGCCGCCTCTCTGTATGTGTCTTTTTGTCCCTGCTTGTGTGTTTTGCGTGCTTGAGAGTGTGGTATCTATGCTTGTATGCCCACCTAAGAAGTTTGGTTTAATGTGCCAGAGAATTGAATAACCTTTTTATGCTTAAGTTTTAGTTTGATTAGTAACCCCTTGTTTGTTTTTGAGGTATATTACTTTCCCATTATATGTTATGTGATCTTCTTTTGTCAAAGAAATGGTTCTTTATAGGAGAAGTGTTTTCTATAGGCATTTTTTTAGTTGGTTTGTAATCCATTATATGTTTTGAGGAGCATTGGTTTCTCATTAATTATATATCCTTCCGTAATATTTGATGATCCGATTATGAAACACAATCTTCTAATAGAACCATGAACAGTTTCTTGATAGTTGTATTCTAGGTGTTTGTTAAAATGTGCAAAGCAAATGCTCAGTTTGTCATCCTAAGAGAACTGCATACAGTTTGTCTTTCTTTACGTTTGCTTGATTGGATAACAAAGAGGATGTTTCATTGGTCGTTGAGCATTAGGTACCGTCATGTGAGGACTATGGTGAACAATCTTCTATATAGATATTAGGTATCTGTCATATGTTTTGATTGTCAATATTTTAGAATCTAGATGGTGAATCAAAACGTATCCTGATTAAAGTTTTGATTGTCATATGTTTTGATTGTCAATATTTCAGAATCTCTTTTGTGGACAGCTTATCGAAAGCTTGCTAGAAGCTATCATCCAGATGTGAACAAGTAAGTCAAACATATTTACATTAAATTTTGTTTTGTTGAGGTTATATATTCTAAAGCTTTATGTTTGATTAAGTATGTTAAATTGCTGTCGTGCACTGGTAATATGTTGGTTGTAAATGCTAATGATTATAAGCATCAATTGAAATTAGAAGTTTTATGTAAGTAATATACTCTTTGATTGTTTGGTAAAGAAAAGTGGCAAATTATGTGGTAATGTTTATTTGCTTGTTTGAGCATAATAGGTTATGTGAATTCATTCATCAGATAAATTATTAGCTTTTAGTGTTTGTAGATTAAATAGTTACTGATGTTAGAGTTTCATTACTTAAAAATTATAAAGGATCAAATATATTAATATTATTTTCCTTATCCTAGTTTGCTTCTCTGTATCCATTACATCTATGTGTTATTTATTTGCCAAGTAATTGTATTTAAATTTAATTTAATCAACCACTCACACCCCCTTTCTATTTTAGAGAATCTGGAGCAGAGCAGAAATTCAAAGATATTAGCAATGCCTACGAGGTAAGATGCTGTGTGTCAGTTTATTGGCTAAACTACGTTTCTTGTCCTGTTGTTTCCCCTAAGAAAAATCCCATTGCAGGTACTGTCGGATGACGAGAAGAGATCTCTGTATGACAGATATGGAGAAGCCAGTTTGAAAGGCTCTGGTATGGGCATGGGGGTAAGTTCCTACCACAGATAAAGAGAATTGGCAATTCCTCATATTTAATGCAATCTAATATATCTGGAAAACACGTCTTTCAGGATTTCAGCAATCCATTCGATATATTCGAGTCATTATTTGAAGGCGGGGCAGAATGAGAGGAATGGGCGGAAGATGTATATAATGAAATGAATGTATAATGGTCGCTAAAGTACTCTATTTTGAGACAATGAAATATAGCTAGCTAAAGTACTCTATATCTGTGAGATGTTGATGAACCATCACTACTAAAATCTGCTCATATAGCGACGTATATTAGCGACGGATGCTTGTGGCGTCGCCAAACATTGAATATAGCGACGCCACGAAGGAAACGTCGTAAAACGTCGCTGACTAGCGACGTTCTGCGACAGAAGACTAAAAACGTCGCTGAATAGCGACGTTTTGTGACGTAACTTACTTAACGTCGCCATTTTGGCGACGTTTAGCGACGGCTAATAAGGACGTCGCTAACTCTTTTATAATTAGGGCAGAGAGTTCAGTCGAACGAAAATTTTCGAACGAAAATTTTTTTCCCCCCTCGACCCGATTTCCTCCTCCGGCGAATCCCTCCCCCCCCCCCCCCCCCCCGACGACTCCACCGTCCCCCCTCCCCCCCGACGAGTCCCCTCCTCTCCCCGACGACTTCCCCCCTTCTCCACCGGCGAATCCCTCTCCCCGACGACTTCCCCCCTTCTCCACCGGCGAATCCCTCTCCCCGACGACCCCCCCTCCCGTCGAGCTCCTCCTCCTCGAGCTCAGGTAAACCCTAAGCTCCCCCTCCTCCTCCTCCTCCTCCTCCTCTCCCACGGACACACACACACACGGACACACACACGAACACACACACGGACACACGTACACACACAGACACACGTACACACACAGACACATGGTTTTGTTAGATAGATCTGAGTTTTGTTCAGTCTTTAAGCCTTTTTAATGCATTTGTTTAGTTCCTCCTTGATCATTCATGTAAACCTTCATAGATGACCACTTCCCCTGTGTGCAGCTGCATACATACATCCCCATTTTGTGTTGCACTCTCTATTTTGTGCTGCTTTGCCTTGGCTTGGGCTTTGCTTAGCATCTACAACCCCCCTTGCAGCAGCAAGCAGGCAGCAGAAGAGTAGCAGCAACCAGTAGCAGTAGGCATGACCATTTCAAAGGTTGGGTTCATATCCTCCATCAGTCCATTTTACCCATGTATCAGCCCACATCATTATGTACTGTCCTGCACTTTATTTGCCCATGAATTCCTTCACTGCATACATTTTCTTCTGCCCAGTGTATCTCAGCCAGCCTTGAATACCCCCACCTTGGTCCTAGTACCTCCCTTGGTCCAACTGCAGCAGTGTGTAATATGTTGGGTGCCTATGTGGTCTGCATTAGAAATATACTGTGGTCTATGAGTTGAGGGTTAAAGTTAAGGTAATACTCCATGGGTGACCCTATAATCTATAGTATACATATGTATTGGGTTGTTGTTCTTGAGCTAATGTATGGGTAGATATTTAGGACTAAGAGTTTTCAGACTACATAGATGTGAGAGTTATATTGCATAATATGTTATCTATATGTTATTGGATATATATAGGCTATTATGGTTACATGAGGATGTGAGTTATAGGTTAGAGGTTGAATTGGGGCTGAGTTAGCCTTGAAGTCATGGGTTGAGAGTTGAGAGGTTGGAGTATGGAGTTAGGAGTGAATGTGAGAGATAAGTTTATATGTAAGGTATGAATTATATATATATATATGATGTTGACGGTATATATACCGTCAACATTTGGTTTTGCCTTGTAGCTACAGGCAGTTGCCTGCATTTTGCCTTATAACTTGGCCTATGGCCTGTGCTTAAGCAGTGTGGACTTCCAGGTTAGGGTGTTAGTTCATGATTAGCATTATTTAGATATTAGTTTCAGTTAAAGGGTTAGTTAAGATTAGGATATTAGTTTATGTTAGAAGGAATATGAGAGTTAGTAGATGTTAAAGTAGGATATTAATTTATTAGTTAGGATAGATAGTTTGAGTTAGGATACTGCTCAAGCACAGGCCAAAGGGTCGATATTGGGTATTAATTTAAAAAGTTTTACTTGTCTTGACAAACTGAGTTAAGTAACTCTTGTAGACCCAAAGGGTCGATATTGGACAGTTGGTGTCGTGTACTCCTACAAGTACAATTATACCTCACCAATAATCTCAGTTTTCTCTAAACTGTCGCTCTCTACTGACCTCTATCTAAATTGCGCACCCATATCTAAACTGCCTTAATATTCATTCACTGACTGCAATGTGCATCTATCTATCTTACAGAATTATCCTCAATTGGATATGGATATGAATTACTACTTACGAAATAAACTGCCTTAATATTCATTCATTTTACTAGATTGTTGATCGAGTTGACCAATAGTTGACTTTGACCTTGATTGGCCTAGGAATCATATAGAATTGCATGTATACTTCTTTTATTTTATATTGACTTCCATGATATGACAGCTCCTCAAAAAAAAGAATCCTCTACTAGACATCGCACTCTCCTTTTCAGAACATCAACTAGTATTACTACCTTGATGTATATATAAAGTATGCATGTATAATAGTAGGTAATGATATGCAAAACTGAAAAGATAAATGCAATGCATGAATGAATGGATGAAAAGATAAATGCAATCCATCGGAAAAGCTTTGACACTTGCATATCATTCACTACCTTGATGTATCTATCTTACAGAATTATGGAGCTGAATTACTATCTGCGGAATCGTACTTGGATGTACAACCGTCATCCTGATGACATGTGCGGTGTGCGGGATGAATTCATAGAGGGTGTACACCAGTTCCTGCAGTTTGCCAAGGCGTTCCCTCAGTACATGGACGGTACCAAAATTAAGTGTCCGTGTGTGAGATGTCGTAACTTTAAATATCATCCAGAAGTGGATGTCACGTATCATTTGTACTCGAAGGGTTTCACGCCGAATTACTATCAGTGGAGCGAGCACGGAGAACTTGTGTCTTTAGCATCGGAGTACGAGCCTTATGTTGATGTCCACAACAACGCTCCTTACGACGATGGGTTGGTGAACATGGTTTTTGACGCGGCCGGGCCTAGTTTCGATCCGGATGATCATGATGCACCTGAGGAGGCACCGAACCCCGATGCTGCACAGTTCATGGAGTTGCTGGAGAATGCAAGGACTCCATTATATCCTGGTTGTGAGGATCATTCACCGTTGGAGGTGGTTACAAGATTGTTGAGCATCAAGTCCGATTTTAACATGTCGCAAGATTGCTACAACCGTATTATGGAGTTGCTTATAGAAATATTGCCTGAGGGTGCGAAGTTGCCTAAAGACTTTTACCGGTCTAAGAGGATGGTTAGATCGCTCTGGATGGGATATGAAAAAATCGATGCCTGTCGCAACGGGTGCATGTTGTACTACAAAGACGACAAGGATGAAGACGCCTGCAGATTTTGTGGTGTCGATCGCTACAAGGCCTGTGGTAGAGGAAAGTCTGTCGGTACCAGGAAGCCTACCTCTTCGATGCACTACTTGCCGTTGACGCCGCGTTTGCAGCGGTTGTTTATGGTGAAGGAAACTGCAGAAAACATGAGTTGGCATAAGCGGGAACATACCGAAGGAGTGTTGGATCACCCATCTGATGGAGAAGCATGGAAGCACTTTGATCGAGAGTATCCAGATTTTGCTTCTGATCCGCGTAATGTTAGATTGGGTCTCTGCTCTGACGGTTTTACCCCATTCGGACTTTCAGGATCCCAGTATTCGTGTTGGCCTGTGATCGTCACCCCGTATAATCTACCGCCTTGGATGTGCATGAAGACTCCATATATGTTCCTCACCGTTATTATCCCAGGTCCGAACAATCCGAAAAGGAACATTGATGTTTATTTACAACCATTGATTGATGAGTTGAATCAGCTGTGGGAAGTAGGTTCCAACACGTACGATGTATCTAGAAAACAAAATTTCCAGATGCGGGCAGCACTTATGTGGACCATCAACGACTTTCCGGCCTATGGAATGTTATCTGGATGGAGCACGCATGGTCGTCTTTCATGTCCGTGTTGCATGGACGACACTAAGGCTTTCCGTTTGAAACACGGAGGCAAACCGTGCTTCTTCGATTGTCATCGACGATTCCTGCCGAAGGATCATCCGTACCGGAGGAACAAGAATGCTTTTCGTGCTGGCGTTGTGGAGAAGGGTGATCCACCGACAAGGTGGTGCGGAGCCACGATATGGGAGGAGGTTAGAGATTTACCAAGTGCTATTGAGCAGCCTGCTACGGGCTACAAGTGTGACGGATTTGGTCGCACTCATAACTGGACGAAGAGGAGTATATTCTGGGATCTGCCATACTGGAGCACCAATCTGATTAGACATAACCTTGATGTCATGCATATTGAGAAGAATGTGTTTGACAACATAATTAATACTGTAATGGACGTAAAGGGGAAGACGAAAGACAATCCTAAGGCTAGATTGGACTTGAAAGAAATATGTAGACGTCCTGCATTGCATTTGATAGAGGACGGGAATGGAAAGTTGAAGCAGCCTAAGGCAATTTTCTCACTGGAGAAGGAGGATAAAGTGAGGCTTTGTAGGTGGATTCAAGGTCTGAAATTTCCAGATGGGTATGTTTCAAACTTGAGAAGATGCGTCGACCTCAAGGAGAACAAACTGACAGGTATGAAGAGCCATGATTGTCACGTATTCATGGAGCGGTTAATTCCGATTGCATTTCGGGAATTCTTACCGCAGGCAGTTTGGGATCCATTGACGGAGCTTAGCATATTCTTCAGGGACCTTTGTTCTAAGAAATTGCTCGTTGATCGTCTAGAAAAGCAAGAGAAGGACATTGCGGTAACACTGTGCAAGCTAGAGAGGGTGTTTCCTCCTGGATTCTTCGACTCTATGGAGCATTTGCCGATTCATCTTTCCTACGAGGCACGTGTTGGTGGACCCGTCGAATATCGATGGATGTACCCGTTCGAGCGACATTTGAATCACCTAAAAAGAAAGGTAAAAAATAAGGCTCGGGTCGAGGGTTCTATTTGTGAAGCCTATATTCTCGAGGAGATTACAAATTTCTGCTCCTCCTATTTCAAACCTCATGTTGCTACGAATAGAACGAGGGCTCCGAGAAACGACGACGGATATCAAGAATTTAATGATGGAATACTGAAAGTATTCAATGCGTCCGGAAAGCCTTCGGGAAAAATGAAGAAGAGATATTTGAATGACGAAGAGCTAAGGGCTGCTCAGTTGTATGTATTACTCAATTGCGACGAGGATGAAGTGGAGAAGCTAGAAGGGTAAGTAAGGAATGATGAGTTTACGTCATCTCAATGTAATAGTATAAGCTAATATTATTGTACTAATCGTTCTAATGCTTCGTTGTTTTCCAGCACATATAATGATGAGTTGAGGCTGGTTAGACCCTACCTAACAGACGAAGCATTAGAACAAGAAATGAGACGTCATTTTCCTTCTTGGTTGAGCGAATATGTAAGCAGTTCGGTAATATTTACTGGCCTCTTCTAATGCAACTGCGCAATAAATAACTTATTATCTCTTCTTTGATATTCAGGTCGATCGTCTAATTTCACCCGAGATTGAATTAATTAGAACTCTTGCCAAGGGACCAATTACTTTTGTTAAAACATGGCCAAGTTATTGTGTCAATGGCTTTCGGTTCAAGTCGACAAATGCTCCGATCAGAGACAGCTTCCTGGATCTTGATTCCACGAAGAACAGTTGTTTGTGTATCAAGTCTTCGAACTACAAAGACGTCGATCCAGGAAATGATTTCTTTGGCATCTTGCGAGAGATTGTGGAGTTGTCATATAATTATGGCAGAGAACCTGCAAATATCGTGTTGTTCAAGTGTGAATGGTTCGATCCGATTGAAAATCAAGGCTGGAAAATTGACAAGCATGGTCTTGTGGATATAAACTACAAGCGTAGATATCAAGGCTACGAACCGTTTGTCCTAGCAACTCAGGCTCAGCTCGTGTATTTTACAGCTTATCCGAGACGGGGAGCAACGAAGTCTGACTGGTGGGCAGTATGCAAGACTAAAGCTAGAGATACTTTTGATGTTGATGAAAAAGCTTACCAGGAGGACGAGCTACCTCCTGTAACCAATATTGTCGATGTGGACTCCACGGAAGTTACGCATTACACGACACATAATGTAGAAGATGTAGAATTATCCGAAGAGGAAGGCGAAGCCGACGAAGGTGAAGACGAAAGTGAAGATGAGGAGGAAGAGGAAGATGAGGTCGAGGAAGACGAACAAGATGATTATTCTGAAGATGATTGAGAGAGATATTATCTGGACTTAGATGTTTATTGTAGAATGTATCATCATATGTTACCTTGGTTATTATAGAATGTATCATCATATTATCTAGTCTCTATTATATCTTGTACTATCATATGCTGTTATCAGGTATGGCAGGTCGTCGCGGACATTTGCGAGGGCCACGAGGAGGTCGGGATCATCCGGTACTTCCTACAGGTACTGCTAGGGGACGGAGTTTGCCTTCGGTACCTCCTATTGGTACCGGCTCTGGATCCTCGTCGCCGATTACTCCTCCATATCGGACAGTAGCTGGGCCGGTTGGGACGACGTCACGTGGCATATCTCCTGGGACGAGTAGTTCCAGACCTGTTGAGAGGGCTCCCCCGTCTAGCGTTCCTGATGTTGATACGACGATGGAGACGGATGAGCAGATGGCCGAGGAGGATGCGCCGACGGCCGACCAGCATCATGAAGATGATGCGTGCGCACCTCCGGAGGAGGGGAGGACGGAGATCTGGGCCGACGGTACAAAGTAGGTATTTTGGTTTATTATTATTTTTCTTCTGTTTTTATCATAAATTAACTTTTTTCATGAATATAATATGTATGTATAGATATCGTCCTTCAGGGGTACAGAGACGCCTAGGCGATATGCTGAGGCATAATTATGGTGGTCCCTGGATTAACTACTCTGATGCTCCAGACGAAAGGAAGAACTTCTGGTTTACGCGCTTCAAGGTTAAAATAGATTTGTTTTTAACATGAATCATTTAATTTATGCATATTATATATAACTAATAAATATTTGGTTTCGTACTGTTCTAGGATATGTTTTACTATCCGCCGCACCGGGCCGAGCAGATCGAGGGGATGTTTCCTTCCGTCGCTGCCAAGCTGATCCGCGACTCTATCAACGATCAGAAGGATCGTGATCGTGCCGGAAAGCCGATCCAAGGTTGGATCACCCCTGATCAATGGAATGCGATGAAGGCTCGATTCGAGGAGCCAAAGTACAAGGAGAAGTCGGAGAAGGCCAAGGCGGCTAGGCAACATGCCTCGAAGTGGTGCGGTGGGTCGATTCCGATGACGGAACATTTCCGTCGTCTGGTATGTCTTTCTCTTTTAGAAATATTATTTTAATGCAAATCCGATAAATTATTACTAAGATAATATATTTAATTACAGGTAAGGAAGGTCGGTAACGCCGACATGGTGACCGTCTTCCTGGCCACCCATCGGAAGGGCGGAGTCCTTATTGACGAGAGGGCCGAGCAGACCTATGTAAGTATTACAATACGTTATCTTAATTTAATACTTCGTGTCCATTTTAATATAACTTAGTAAATATGATGCAAATAAATATTCATGAAGTTAGTAAAAATAAGTACATTAATTATAAATTAGAAATCATAGAGTACTATCCATACTTTCTAGGCCGAGTATAAGAGGCTGCGGGAACGGGCGGCTGCTAGTGCACCTGATGCAGGAGAGGCCGGTACTTCCTCGCAGCCCACTCAAGCTCCGTCGGAGGACGAGCTGTGGATGACCGCCGCTGGTGGCCTCCGTAGGGGTACGTACTACGGTACGGGATCCTATGGCGCCCTAGTTGCGACCCAGTCCTCTAGGACATCTCCTGCTAGTGTGCATGGTCCACAGCCGTCCCAGGAGTCTGCCCGAGTCCACCAGATGATGGAGTCTCTCCGTGACGACCTGCTACGACGGATCGAGCAGCAGTCTCAGCATCCTACGGACGATCCTGCGCTGCTAGCACGATTGGATGCGCTCGACCGCGGCATTATAGACCTCAGGGAGACGACTGAGAGGACAGAGCGCGCCGTTGGAGGGTTAGAGCGCACGGTGACGGAGTTGCAGACAGGACAGGTGACCATGGCCGAGACGGTGAGAAAGGCGCAGGATTCGATGGTCCAGAGCACTGGTAGAATGTTATCTATCATGGATTCATACAACCAGCGACTTACAGCGTTGGAGCATGCTGGTACTCTGGGTGCGCCTTCATCGTCGTCGACTCCGCCGCCTCCACCGCCTTCTTCTTCGACACCGACTCCACCGACGTCACAGCCTGGCGCTCCATCTGTATCGATTTCACTTGCGGAGTATGAGGAGTTTTTACGCCTTCGTCGCGGCGGTGCCCCTCCTGCACCAGATCACTAGTAGTCCTAGTTAGGACTTTTATTTGTGTTTGTATCATCTTATGTTTGTGACTTATGATTGGATGTTTGTATTGGATGTTAGTTGTGTATTGGATGTTTGTGACTTATGATTGGATATTTGTGACTTATGATTGGATGTTTGTATTGGATGTTTGTATTGGAATTGTGAGTGGGGGTTTCAATGCGCTGTGATTTGGAATTGTGAGTGGGGATTTGAATGTGTACCTATATGTGTTTTATAGAATTGTGAGTGGTAATATAGAATCTGTGTTTTATTTTTTTTTATTTTTTTTACAACTTTAGCGACGTTTAGCGACGCTTACTGACGTTTAGCGACTTCGTTTTCCGACGTTTACCGACGACAAGCTGCAAATAATATATGTTTGCGACGTTTTACCGACATTTACCGACGACTAACTGCAAAAAAGTACAGCTCTCCGACGTATTTGCCGACGTTTACCGACACTAGCTGCAAAAATGTACAGGACCATTACCGACGTCTAGCGACAAAACTCACGTCGCTATATTACCGACGAAACGACGCTAGACGTCGGTAACTATTCCAGGTTTTACCGACGTGTGGCGACTACATATACGTCGCTAATATACCGACGGAACGACGATAAACGTCGATAACTCACCGACGTACTCGTACGTCGCTGAATGTCGGTAATTGCGACGTTCAGCGACGTTTTCGTGATCACCGACTAAGGAAACGGCGACAAAAGCTAAACGTCGGTAAATACGTCGGTGATACAGATTAGCGACGGAATTTCCTATTTTTCCGACGTTTTTGGGCGTCGCTAAAACCACTTATTTTGGTAGTGCATATTTTGAGACAATGAAATGGAGAATGGTACTTTATATTACATTTCAATGTTTTGTTGTGAATATGGATCAAAGTGGTTGTTTTCGAATTGAATTGAGCAGTGTTTGGATTGTATAACATGCAGTATAGAGCGTTATAAATGTGATACAATGACCATATACAGATCACCTATTCATAATGCTTTCGAAATGTCCTGACTTCTAAACCATATTAACTATTCATAACGGTTTTACATAAATATCCATAACGCTTTGAAAATAAAACGTAGCAGAAATTCAACCTATTAATGACGTTTTTGGAAGAATTATTTATAACGCTTTCAAAAACATTTATAACACCCGTTTTCATAACGGTTGGATTGGAAAAAAAAACGTCATGGTTCTTAATTAATGACGATTTTTAGCCGTCATTAAAAGGTATTTTTGTTGTAGTGAGCGAGTCTTGAGTTTAGTATTATAGCTACAACTCGCTCACTCACAAAAAAACATCAACTATGCCTATGGTCACACGTTTAATGACCATATGGATATCCTTTACACAAATATATCAACTGTGCCTCATGAAGCAAAAATCTAACATCTTTTAATTGTTACTTAATAGATAGAATTTTACATCAAGATATATGTCCATAGTTTCAGAACAGTTCAGATATCCTTTACACAAGAGGAGACTTAAATTTTGTATACAAACCATGAGAACTTCAACCCCATCAAATGAAAGTGATGTGGAAATGAGGCTGTCTCAACATATAAGAAGACTAGCAATTATTTTTAAGGGGCCAATTGGAGACTCATCTTAAGAAGGCAACTATGCTTTAACAAGTTCAATCTTACTTCAAATATTTTATTGAATATTCACTATTTACTGATTTGCATAATTATGCTTATAAAATTGAGATTTCAAATACATTTGCTGAGTTTAATAGAAAAAAAATAAGAAGCCTAGCTCTTATTTACAAGGGATCAATTGAAGAATCATCTCAAGAAGGCAACTATGGTTTACCAAGTTCAATCTTACTTCAAATAATTTATTGCATGTTCATTAGTACTGATAATCTGCACAGTATGACTTATGGTTATAAAATTGATTTCAAATACAGCTGCTAAGTTTAATAACAACGGCTCAGAACACATTTAGAAGAAAAATACTAACTAATAATAACGGCTCAGAACACATTCAAATACATCTACTGCTTACTTCCAATTATTTAAGTAAGATACTAACTGGAATCGATGTTGGCGTAGTGGAGATAGAGATACTCCAATTAAGAAATCTATGCCAGCCTGACCATACCAGTAATATATGTATTTAAAAAATTAATAAATTAATCTTGAGTGTGTCTTACTAGCTCTAATTATAGCCAAGTATAAAAGGAAAAAAAAGAGAGACTGTTCTCCATGATATGGGAAACATCATACTTTTGGAATAAATAAAAGTTGTTCACGTGATAATAAAATATCAAATTGATCAAAAATTATTCCTATGAACGTAGTGTCAATTGTATCGCAAATGTAATTTGGCAAAGCATAAAAAAAAATATTGGAACCGAATCGAACTCGATTCGTTCAAAACAGATTCTAATCGGACCGGCCCGCAGGTCAACATTAGTACCAAAAAAGATCATACTCCATATAAGACTTATACCTGCAAGGCCGACGGAGGATGTCGTTGACGAGGTCCAACGGAGGAGGTCATCGCCGGAGGAAGTCATCGATAGAGGAGTCCGTCGATGTCGTTAAGGACGGGGGAGTGGAGGTGGCGGGTAGGGCAGGACCTCCTACGGATATCGATGGCCGAAGAAGAAGAGAGTCGGGTGATGCTTTTTTGGGTTGGGCGGAGTTGGAGAGATTTTTTTTTTTTCCCCTTCTGATAGAGAGGTAGGTAGGTCTCCAGTGTAGTGGTTGCACGCTCTCATTTGATCATTAATATACCATTAACTTCATATATTATAACTATAATGTTAATTTTACTAATTATAGTAATTAATTACTGGTCACCTAATGAGGGTTGGGATCAGCTGTTTCGGAATTACTGTCCCAAAATCCTGTCCAAGCCATCCCCCTATGTATTTGAAGTTTTTTTTTTCTTTTTTAAATGCCGGTGGGACCCACAAGTACACAGAAGAAGAGGGTGTGGAATAGAGTTTTGGGACAGTAATTCCGGAACAGCTGATTCCATCCCACCTAATAAAATCTATCATTAATTTTAGTAATTATAAAACATTTCTTAAATTTATTTAATTAAAATTTTAATATTAATATTTAACTTAAATTATTAAAATAATTATTTAATTAATCAGTAATGTTAATTAATTATAATTTATTATCATTGTAATTTACTCACTCTACTTTTCAACTCCCACTTCCTTTCTCAACCAAACTACTTTATTCATTACTTGGAGATTTGGAAGTGCATGAATTTCTATTTTTCTTCTCTCATTAAAAGTTCAAACCCAAATCCACTTTATGTTTACCAAAAAAAATCCTTAAGGCTTAAAATTTCGGATATTAATTATAGAGAGAGGAAAAACTTGGAACATTGAAGAATTTCAACTTCCAAACAAATTTTGATAGCCCACTGTTTCTGACAACCAAACAGCTCCTTGCATTTCCATAGATTATTCTCGCTAAACTCATCCAATTTGCATATTTACATGTAAAACCACTAATTTTTCTACATAGCTCACATCTTTCCTTGCACTCAAAATTAAAGCATTTCCGACCAAAATCAAAACATGAAATTTAATCTAACCATCCGAATCAGCACATATTGCAAATGACAGGTCAACACATCTTACGATTTCCTCCACGTCAGCATCATCTCTTGCCGTCCGATCCGTCATCGACGGCCGCGATGGACTCCCGCATGATCCCCAAGATCTCGTCCATGGACGGCCGCATCGCCGGCCGGTCCCCAATGCACCTCCCCGCCACCGCCGCCACCGCCATCAGCTCCCCCTCGTCGACGCCGCACTCTAGTCTGTCGTCCAAAATGCCCCTCACCTTCTCCCTATTCCCCTCCACGTCCCTCACCGCCGGGCCCACCGCGGCCGTGAGCAGCGAATGCGAGCCATCCTCCGGCTCCTCGACAAATGCCGGCGCGCCCGTGATCAGCTCGAGCAGTAGCACCCCGAAGCTGTAGATGTCCGTCTTCTTGGAGACGACTCCGGTGCGGAGGAGGACGGGGTCGGCGTAGCCGGGCGAGCCGAGGAGGAGGCAGCGGGACGGGCCGACGGCGGCGGAGAAGCCGACCAATGCGGAGCCGAGGTCGCAGAGGTACGGCTTCAGGCTTCCGTCGAGGAGGACGTTGGAAGAGGTCAGGTCGCCGTGCACGATCTGCATCGCCGCACCGCCGCTGCCTCCGTGGAGGTGGGCCACCGCCGAGGCCACTCCGTAGGCAATCCGCATCCGATGCTTCCACGTCAGCAGCCTCTTCGTTTCCCGCCGCAGGTTGTCGAACAGCGTCCCGTTCGGCAGGTAGTCGAACACCAGCACTCCTTCGTCTGAAAATAAATATAAAATTCCAACTAAATTATAAGCCTTGTGGTTACCGGAGAGATAAAATTCTGACGGGATGACATAAGATTAGTGGATCGAGCTACGTGAATATTTCTTTCATTTATAAAAATTGTTGGAGTTAGAAACAGTGTGTCCAAAAGACATGCAATGTCGTGTCGCCGACAACGCGGACTTTTGTTATTGTTATTACGTACCACGATCGGCGCAGTATCCAACTAAGCGAACGATGTTCGGGTGGCGGAGGTGGAGCAGCACGTCGAGCTCCTGCAGGAACGCGCGGCGGAGCCGCTCGCTGCTGCGCTGCACCTTGACCGCGACGGCCTTCGAGTCCGCCGGGAGACGGCCCAGGTAGACCGTGCTGAACCCGCCCTCGCCGACCACCTCCGCCGTGAATCCTGCAGTCAGCGCCTCGACCTCCGCCCAGCTGTACTGTCGAGCCGACGACGATTCGTCGACGATCTTCGCTGTGTTCTTGGCGCATTCGGCGTCCGTGTCGACCTGCCGTGGCCTGCCGAAGCACGGCACGACGCAACTGCGGAAGAACATGAGGAAGGCGACGGCGAGGAGGAGGGCGAGCTGAGCTGAGCTAGCTAGCTAGGGAGAGAGTGAGGGTCAGATTCATGTCATCTCAATACTTATTGGTGGGAGGTTGACTTGGAAAGGAGGTGTGGCATGCACTACTCGCTCATTCATAGGGGACCGGGAGGTTGTGGGGGGATTGATTATGCATAATATTGGATATATGCATTGTATTTATTAAATGTGGAATTGTGATTTTTAGGGTTTCTAGAGCTTGTGCCTTGGCATCTAGTAGAGTTTGGGTGGTGGTTCTTGAAGGGTTATTGATTAGGTGGTCCTCGGTGTCTAAGATGCATTACCTTACACTTGCTAGCTCTCTCATTATGACCACAATATATATGAAATTAATAAAAATAAAAAATAAAATTATATATATATATATATATATATATATATATATATATATATATATATATATATATATATATATATATATATAAATGGTAACTTTGTCGAACGTCTACACTGGAAATTAATCTCTTAGCCACTCGGGTTGCATCTCTCACTACTACCACTAGACTAGGGACCACATGGGATGAACTGCGTCTGAAACTGAGGGCCACGTGTCAGATTCATGGTTTGGGTCTTCATATTGATAATTTGTATTAGATATCCATATTGTCTAGAACATGGTTTGGGTCTCGTGCCTAACGGTTGAGTAGTTGGGATAACCGTCCAAAACGGAGACATAAACGCAAAATTTAAATATTATACGATATCCTAAAACTAAACAAAAATATGTGAGAGTTTGGTGACTTGTGTTATTTAGTTTGTATGGTAGCGTTTGTATGAGTTGGTTATTAGTAATTAGTAATATCCTTTCTATAATCAGTAATTGGAACAAAATGAAGCACATGGTATTAAAAATATTTTATATTTTCATAATAGGAAAAGGTAAGTAAAATAGGTATTTAAAGATATATTTTAGTAAAGTAGGTATGTCATGCATAAATTTGACATTATTGTTTTTTTCTTTCTTTCAAAAAACCATTACCAGATGGCTTAGTTTGGCTCGCGGAATCTCGTGTTGGAAAATGAAAGTGATTACTTTTCTATGTTTGGATGTCCAAGGAATTGAGGAGGAAAGAAAATGGATTTCCAATGGAAGAAAACTTATGGGGCAAAGTGATTCCATTCATCCAAGCAAGAAATAACTTTCCCACATTGAAGTATTCACTTTCCTTTCCAAATTTCTTGTCATTGCCAAACATCGGAAAGAAAAATCAATGAGAATTAAAATTTTCCAAAGAAAAAAAATTACAAGAAATTGATTTTCTTTCCCTTCCATTTCGCAAACCAAACGAGGCCGAAGTAGATTTGGAAGAAGACATTTTCAGATACGTGCAAGATAATGTTAAGTTTGGCAAGTCTTATTTTCTTTTTTCTCTTGTATTTTCTGCAAACAACATCAAGAACTATTTTGTAACAAAGAGTATACTTGTATTTTTGGTAAGATGAGTCAATTTTTGGGCCAAAATTCCAAAAGAAAGTAATTAAGATAATGCTTTCCAAACTTGATTCTCTTCGATGGCCGATCGCAATTCCAAACCATGCCAGAGACCAATTGACATGAATTAGAGGGTAGTTCCAATTTGAGGTTCATGAGCAGTTACATTGGTTTGGGACCAATGTTTTAGAAACCGGACCGGACCGGACCGGCCGGTTCAACCGGTTCACCCGTGAACCGGTTATTTTTCCGGTCCGGTTCAGTATTGACCCAGTGTTTTTTAAAAATTAGTATTTTTGTAAAAAAATTAATATCCATAAAGGATTAATTTGGACTACTTAGATTAATTTATTGGTTGAACAAATGGTTGAACCAACTGGTTGAACCAATTTGATCCGATCCAGTATTTTGGCCGGGTCAAGCACCGGTCCGGTTTTTAAAACATTCTTTAGGACACATTTTCGGTCGGTGGTGTGCGGCTTGGGAAAGGTGATACTATTAATTAATAATTAAGAGAAATATTGGGCGCCTCAACGTGAAAAAGAGAGAAAGAGCAAACTTTGATGAGCGTCGGTGAGAACTCGAAGTGTGCCCTTCTCTGTGACTGGTCAATAGAAAAGTTGCTGCAAAAGACGTACCAAACTCGTATCTCTCGCATTGGCGAACGTGACTTGACTTTAACGGGAAGGGCACGGAAAGCAAAAGGAGAAGAATGCTTCGATTGGAGGGCAGTTTTTATAAAAATTAATTTCGAGTGAGGAACATAGGGACCTGCTATTCTCATGTTCTATATCCGTTTTGGATTTTATTAACATGTGCCCTAAGCCCTAACACTGTGTTTGAAAACATTTGTGAGAAAGAAAAGAAAAATTTGAGGGAAAAAAAAATGGAGGAGAGTAAAATAAAAGTAAAGTTAATTTTTCCTTCTTTTATTTGGATGGACAAAAAGTAGGGAAAGAAAAAGTTTAAAAATAATTTTTTATTTGTTTATGGATATAGATATAATTACTATTTCCTCCTTGGTATTCTCAAATGATGATTTAATATTAACTTTTTGAGGGGTGGTGGGGTAAATTCACTCAAATTCCTCTCATCTCTTTCCATTTTCCTCCCACATTTGGGAGAAAATTTTTTTGGTGGGACCCACCTACTTTTTCCTCTCAAATTTTCCTCCCCAATGTTCTCTCCCCCTTTCCAAACACCATCATTTAAAAAATTTCTCTCACTTTCCCCTCAACTTTTTCCTTCCTCCCATTTTCCACCCTTCCCATAAGGTACTATCTGAGAAGAAAAAAAAATGGGAGGAAAAAAAAGTTGAAAAAAAAGTGAGAGAAAAATTAAAAGTGATGGTGTATGGGAAGGAGGAAAGAAAATGTGGGAGAAAAATTTGAGGAGAAAAAGTAGGTAGGTCCCACTAAATTTTTTTCTCAAAGTGAGAAGAAAATGGAAAGAGATGAGAGGAATATGAGTAAATTTATCCCACCACCCCTCATAAAGGAAATGGTAAATTATCATTTGAGAATATCAAGAGCAAATAGTAATTATATTGCTATCCATAAACAACAACTGATTATTTTTAAACTTTTTCTTTCCCTGCTTTTTGTCCATCCAAACAAAGAAAGAAAAAAATTTACTTTTCTTTCATTTTACTCTCCTCCATTTTTCTTCCCCTCAATTTTTTCTTTCCCTTCCTAAGGGCACATGTTAAGGATAGTTATTACTTAACTTTGTATGTTAAAAATTGTGAACAATATTTAATAAATATTAAAAAAGTAAAATTTTGTATTGGAAAAGATTGTCAAGACCAAATAAACTAATTTTTTAATACAAAAAATATTTTGCATCAAGTTTTGATAATATTTTTTAATGCAAAAAGTTACTTTTTCAATATTTATTAAATGTTGATTACAATATTTAATGTAAAAAGTTAAGTATTAATTATCCTTAACATGTATCCTTGGGACACATGTTAATAAACTCCATCTGTTTTTTCTCGTAGAAAAATGTGCATTTCACCTGTTTATAATGAAAATGCTTAATTTAAATTTATTATCTTCCACTGTTTTAGTTTTTAGATTTGATAACTTAATTTATTTTTACAACTTGATACTATCAACTATTGAATTATTTTTGACTTAATACCAAAAACAAAAAAAAGAACGAAACTATCCCTTCTCCAGCTAACACTCTCCTCCACCTCTACCTTTACCCCTGCTGTCACCACCATTCTCTCAGGAGTGGTGGGACAGCCGGATGGAGAGAGAGAGAGAGAGAGAGAGAGAGATATGGGAACGAACATTGATATTTTGTCCATTTTTTTATGATATTAAGTTGTACATTTTTTTTTAACATATGAAGTTAAAAATCTGAAATAGTTGAGTCAGTTAAAATTACGGAAAAAAATAAAACACTCATGACCAGTAAGACCAACATTTTTATAGGAGGGAATTTTTTTTGTTTGTTTGAAACATCATATTTGGAGACCATCCGCAATTAATTTCCTGAACTTGACACAATAGATCACACAATAACTCTTGATATACCAAAGTCTTGGGCGCCATATTTAAATTTATATTCTCACGAAAACGTTCTCTGACATACGCTTGGAACTGGATCATGACCTTCGCCCTTGATGAGCTCAAGTAGGAACTTGATACAAAATGACAAGGTCTTCTTCCAGAGTCGGTGATAGATCATATTCGATGTTTGAGTGCGAGTATTATTTATACTCGCATAAAACTGTAGAATCAACATCGAAAGCAAAGTATTAACTGCAACTCAGATTTGGCATAAGATTGTTTAACGACGTGGATTCCAACTGAACCACATTCAAGTAGCAACTACTTTTCTCCTATTTGTTAAGGTCTTATTTGTTAAGGTTATCAATATAAATTTACAAGACACAAAATTGTACTTGCTCCCGACGTATGTTGGCAACGAATACACCGAAATATCGTTTTCCATATATTGCAAGAACTTGTTGAGGATGGGAAAAAATATGCACAACGCCAACACGATTCTAAAATTCACAATCACATAAAAACGTAACACAAACATAACGATATTTACGTAAAAAAAAAAAAAAAACGAAAAGAATTACGGGACGATCGGAGTTCAATACGTAAAAGTCTCGTACGATGAATAATAGAACAATAATAAACTACAATCAAAAGTATATCAATATATCTATATATGTATCTATCCTAGCAAAGCTATTACCCGTGGTGTTAGAAATTTTTCACTTAAAATCTGCAAACAAAATAAATTACGTAAATGTTACCGGCCTCCGGAGAAGTCGTGCACGTAGCACTGCCCTAAGAGTTAGCTCGGGTCTATGTGCAGACCGTATCCGAACGCTCCTAGTGGTAAAATTCCCGCTCCACCGGAATCTCTTTGCCGCACACGACTTGGAGAGAGCGACCCCGACTTAGCTCTGCCCAGAGCAACGAAGAAAACCAGCGGTAATACGAAGGAGACGAGAATTTCGAGAAAAAGAATTTCTGTGTGTTGGAAGAGAAAGAAGAATGGACTTATATAGGCTGATGGTGGCTCTTTGTAACGTTCAGAAATAATGAACAATAATATTTTAACGTTACAAAATAATGAGAAATACAAAAAACGTGGTACAATGAATCTGGACGCAATTTTGAATAGTAAACATTAAGAAATTAAATGATTGTAACGGTCAAAAAAATTAATAGTAGCAAAAAAGATTTTTGGGTCTCAGCCCGAACCCGAAGAAGGAATCGGATCGGCATTCGGCGTCCGCAGATGTGGGCACGTGCCCGCACCCGTTACGCGCGCCGAACCGAACCGAGCCGAGCCGGGCTGGGCGGCGGCGGCTGCGCGCGCGTGTGGCCCATGGAGCTCCCACACACAACTTTTAATGAAGCAATAGAGGGAGTAGTAATATATACACACTTCTTTTTACTAGTCCAGCCGATGTGGGACTAAAATAAGGTTTGAGGTTGAGCTTTTGCTCTCAACTGAGCAATAGCTAAAAATCCCCCCCCCCCCCCCCCCCAAAAGCTCAAGTTCAAAGGTAATAGAGGACAGAAAGATAAAAGAAGAGTAAGAGAATTTCTGGGCAGTTGTATACTATGCATAAATGAGATGGACTACAGCCTTGAATCTCACGTAGTGACTATTGTCTTTGTCTGAAGAAGAGCTTGATGGACTACGCCTTGAATCAGTCTTCTTGAATCAGACTCGAAAAATAGCACACATAGTACGCTAGAGGTACTTGGGTCTATCGGATGGCGCGTTTGGTTGGCCATGCGCACTTTTACAAATTCATGAGAGTTGTCTAGGATCGCCCTGTCCTATAGTCGCGGCCCTCACGACCTCTCATATAGGTAAGTCCTTAAGGGTTGGTGATAGGAATCAACCCTGCATATTATGCTTGGACTTATTAAGAGTTTAAACTCAACCTATCCATATCACAAAAGGAACACTGTCACCATAGGGATGGGTATGAATGTACACATGTACAGCCTCCTGGACTTTTATTTTAAAGAGAATTTAATCTCAGGTCAGTGTTCCATAATAGTCACCTAGTTCAGCTTGTTCCTACCCATTGAGCCGGCTTCTTGGGATCTCCAGTCAGACTCGGTTGGGTTGCCACTGCTGGTTGTCACGCCCCGATCCGGAAAATCGCTCGTCCTCGCTAGATTTCACCCGAATCATCGTCCTCGCTGGGGCGTGATGCCGCACGAGCCTGGAGTTGCGCTCGTGCAAGGTAAGATAACAGTTCACATAGGGTTTATCTCAAATTGATAACATAAGCAGCGGAAGAAAACAAGAATAACATAAGAATCCCTTTTATTGATTATGAACTGAAGGTTACAAAGGCTCCGAATAGCCCAACATAAAATGCCAATTGTCTACAACGCTCATGATCTCTCTAGCTCACAAAGGATTACATTGTCCCATACATTATGCCTCTTTATAGCCACCAAGTAGTCTTCGGCCGAACATCTTCATGTCGCAAGTTCGAACGCATATGCGGTAGCTCCTCTTGAACGCCAAGGACTCCATGCCTCGACACGTCCAAGCCAAGCCCCGTCCCGAGCCGATCATAACCTGAGCCTGCACATAAACTAGTGGGGGATTAGTGCTTTCGTCCTCGCTTCGCACTGATCAAGACCCGCTCGCACCCAAACCAAACACTAATTCATTTACTGAGCATGCATCTTAATTTGGTGATCTTTCTATTTAGCCTTAGGATCGATTTCATGACAATACTTAAACATAGCACGTTATCATAAGTGTGTCCCACATCCCGTGTTCCTGCAGCAGATACAGTTAGGCATAATAGGAACATAAACATAGTGATCGTGCACATTCCGTCCCATATTCCTTAGCCCGTAGTGGTTAGAACTTAACATAAGCAAACATACATTTCGTACAACCGACCAATTCATAAACATAAACATATGCATAATGGGTGGCAGGCCCTGCACCTGCACCCAGCTCTCATCTCAGCCCACCGGCCCTATCTATATGAAGGTCACGGTGTTTCGCACCGTAATGGACTTGGCATCTCATATGTGTAAGCCTACAATCGCTTCGATATGGGTTGCTAGCCCAGTATCCGAAGGATCCCAAACTTACGGATATCATAGCTTTTCACAGCATTGGACGATCGCAATCCGTCCGAATGTTGTGCACCATAAATACCACACATAATTCCCTCCTAGGCCGAACGGTCCCGGCGCCCCGGCGTAACCGTTCGAGGGAAGCCGCACCCGTGCATGGGCAATCCGAGTCCATTGACCATGCAATATGTACCATAGCATACAAGTCATATTGTCCAACCAATCTCGTGTTTCCATAAACATAGTCTCGCACATAAACGGTTTCCCGTGCCATAAACGGTTTCCCGTGCCATAAACATAATCCACCATTCATATGGGGAGCTCCGTCGGCGTTATGCCCCAACACATCCATATTGATGCACGACGCCCAACGGCTTAGTCGTCTCGTACTCATAATCACGCATCTCGTTCATATTGTTATTCGCATAGCCTACTTCCGTATTTACTTAGTCATTTGTAGCTTAAGTGCACAAAGGCACGCTCAGCACCATAATCAATGTTCTACGCCTAGAGTTTAATGTTCTCGGAGCCGTGCACTTGATTCACATCTCGATGTTGTCTTTCAATGTTCTACCATCATGTCCTATCGCGACCCGTGCACTTGATGCACGTCGCTCCAATTGTTCGATTGTTCAATGTTCTATCTTAGTGTTCAATACGTACTTAGACACTTACTCGCCGAGCCATGCTCGCTTACTCGATACCATCTTACGCATACCATAACATATTTTATTAGACGTGAAGGAATAGGGAGAGAGAGTCAAGAACCCGCCCACCTTAAGCCGATACGCCTTGCCTTCTCGCTGATTGAAGCGTCTCGCTTCCATAACTCGATCGCATAGCTAACTCCCGGACTTAGCCATTCCTTTGAACTACTCGGTTGATTTGGCCTATCGCGCCCATGCCATAATCCGTTGCAAGGCCCCGATTTGGTTTCGTGGACACTTTATTGCATAAGGCAAAATGTCGACCTCTTATCGTCCAGCGTAAAAGCATAGCCTGCACACCAGATCAACTAGAATTAGCACTTGCTCGACGGAACTTATCCTTTGCATCGATTCGATTCATAGATTTCAACCGACTCAAAGCTTACCTTTGGCCAACGTAACGTTTGCATCGATTTACATCGATACCTCATCGGGTCAACGCAACTCTTCGAGTCAACGACTCATCGTAATGCACCGATGCGGAGCGGGGCCTTACACTGGTGACTATACTATGGGCTTAACTCCATCCCCTTCGATGATTCTAGGATCAATGTCCTAGACAGACCCTTCGTCAAGTGGTCTGCAAGGTTCTTTTCTGACTTTATATAGTCAAGAACCACATATTTGTCCAATAGGCTCTTTATTGACTTGAAGCGCAGCTGCAGGTGCCTGTTCATCTTAGCATTCACAGAATCATGCTATAGTAGTTCTATAACAGATTTATTATCACAGTTTATAGAAATTGCAGGAATAGGATGAACAGAAACAGGTATATGCATAATAAGATTTCTCAGCCATTCGGCTTCTGTACAAGTAGTATCCAAAGCTATCATTTCAGAGTCCATTGTACTTCTGGCTATGATAGTTTGTTTACATGATCCCCAGGAGATTGCAGCTCCTGCTAGGTTAAAAACATATTCAGTAGTAGATTTTACATCATGTGAATCAATTACCCAATTTGCATCAGAGTAACCTTCTATGATATCAGGGTGTCTAGTATAATAAAGTTTATAATCCAGAGTACCCTTAAGATATCTAAACACTCTGTCCAATGCTGTCCAATGAGACTGATTTGGGTTACTAGTATATCTACTTAGTCTCCTAATTGCAAAAGCAATATCAGGTCTGGTCCTGTTAGTTATGTACATAAGGGACCCTATCATCTATGAATATCTATGTTGTTCTATAGGTGATCCTTCATTCTTCTTGAGAACAACATTACTGTCATAAGGGGTGAGGGCAGGTTTCTTGTCAAAATATTCAAACTTTCTTAGCATTTTCTCAATTGAATGTGCTAAAGATAGAGTATAACCCTTTTTGTATTTGGACACTTGCATTCCTAGGATCAGGTTAGCCTCACCTAGGTCTTTCATATCAAACTGGTTGGATAAATAGTTCTTAGTATTATTTATCAATTCCAGTGAAGATCCTAAAATAAGGATATCATCAACATACAAGCATAAGATGACACAACTTTTATTTGTATTTTTTGAATACAAACATCTGTCATATTCATTTGGTACAAAACCAAATTCTATAATGACTTTATCAAATTTGTTGTGCCATTGCTTGGGAGCTTGCTTTAGGACATAAAGTGATTTTACTAATCTGCAAACCTTATTTTCTTGACCTTTAGCAATAAAACCTTCAGGTTGCTCCATATATATCTCTTCTTCTAAATCTCCATTTAGAAATGTTGTCTTTACATACATTTGATGGATCAGCATATCATGAATGGATGCTAAAGCTAGAAGGGTTCTAATAGAAGTTATTCTAGCTACATGAGAGTAGGTATCAAAATAATCTAATCATTTCTTCTGGGTAAATCCTTTGGCCACTAATCTAGCCTTATATTTTTCTATGGTACCATCGGGGTATCATAGAAAAATAATCCTTTGGCATCAGGAGAGTAGGTATCAAAATAATCTAATCCTTTCTTCTGGGTAAATCCTTTGGCTCTAAGTTTCTCTTAAAGATCCACTTACAACCTATTGGTTTGCTGCCTAAAGGAAGATCTGCTAAAAACCAAGTATTGTTCTCCATTATGGAGTTCGACTCATTGTTAATAGCTTCTTTCCAGAAAGGGACATCAGGAGAGGATATGGCTTCATAAGTTGAGGGATCATCCTCTATCAAAAATGTGAAGAATCCTTCTCCTAAGTTCTTTTCAATCCTTTCTCTTTTACTCATTCTAGGTTCTATGACTTGTTCAGATTGAGAATTAGGCATTTGGTCATGAGAACTAGTAAACGGAGTAAGAGAAGGTTTAGAGGAAGATGAAGGGTTTCTATCCTTGAAGGGAAAAATATTCTCAAAGTAAATTGCATCTCTAGCTTCAATGATTGTGTTATTAGAGATTTCATTTACTTCAGAATGGGTTACAAGAAATCTATTGGCATTACTATCTAGGGCATATCCTATAAATACAACATCTACAGTCTTAGGTCCTATCTTCCTCTTTTTGGGTTCAGGAATGCCTACTTTAGCTAGACATCCCCAAACTTTGAGGTAATTAATCCTAGGGGTTCGACCTTTCCATAACTCATATGGGGTCTTATCATTAGTCTTATTGGATATCCTATTAAGAATATAACAGGCTGACAATAAGGCTTCTCCCCAAAGATTGTCAGGGGCACCTGAGCTGAGAAGCATGGCATGACCATATCTAAAAGAGTGCGATTCTTCCTTTCAGCAACTCCATTAGATTGTGGTGAATAAGGAGCAGTTACCTCATGAATAATTCCGTGCTCTTCACAGAAGTTAGTCATTTCATTTGATGTATACTCTGCACCACGATCTGATCTAAGGATCTTAATCTTCCTATCCAACTGGTTCTCAGCTTCAGATTTATAGACCTTGAATCTGTCTAGAACTTCATCTTTGGTCTTAAGGAGGTAGGTGTAACAATACTTTGAATGGTCATCTATAAAAGTTATAAAGTATTTCCTACCGCCTCGGGTCAAGACCTTATTGGAATCACAAACATCACTATGGATAAGTTCTAGGAGTTCAGAATCTCTATAGACAGATTTGAAAGGTAATCTGGTGTGTTTGGCTTGAACACAAATCTCACATTTGTGTTCATCATCTATAGGAGTCTTAGGGATAAGATCTAAGTTCATCATCCTTTTGATAGATCCTAAGTTCACATGACCTAGTCTACCATGCCAAACATTTGATGATTCAACATTTGCAACAAAAGAAGGATTAGAACTTTTATTCATAGTACTTAAAACAAAAAGTCCATCTTTCATAAATCCTTTTCCAATAAACAGATCATTCTTAGAAAAAACTACTTTATTTGCCTCCATTATAATTTTGTACCCTGAGGCTACAAGGAGGGATCCACTAACAAGGTTTCTTCTGACAGACGGCACATGAAGTACATCATGGAGAGGTAGAATTTTTTTTGATGTCATCTCCAGATCTATTCTTCCTCTTCCCATAATTTGTGCCATTGAGCCATCTCCTAGGGTCACGCCTCCTCCACCTGATTCCTGATAGGTTGAAAAACAGGAGCGATTAAATGAAACATGAACATTAGCTCCAGAATCCAACCACCAATCATCAGAATGGAAAGGCAGGTTTACTACAGGTTGAAAGCTTACAGACCTGAAAGAGCTGGAAGACCCATTCAGAATCATGTTAGCCTCTAGCTTGCCTTTTTCCTTGAAGGAGTTCTGGATAGGTTCTTTCTTCCTTTGGAAGCAGTTGATGGCTGTATGGTTGGTTCTACCACACACAAAACAAAATCTTCTTTGATCCTGAGTCTGACCAAAGGTTCTAGGTTTTTGGGGTTGAGGGTTTTGGTGGTGATGGTTTTGGTGAGAATGGTTTTGGTGAGAAGGTTGAAAACTCTGCTTCTTTTTGAAGGAGTTTTTCTTGGATTTGAGATGGTTGTTTGATTTAGGTTTTGCATGGCTTTCTATAAGGTTTACCTTAGCTGTGGCATTTGACCTAGCTTTGGTCTTGGACCTATATTGCTCTTCAGTTCTAATTCTTTGTAGAGCTTGAGAGTACGTAATAGATCCTTGTAGATGTAGAATGTCCTTTGCCACTTTAGACCAGGACGGAGGGAGTTTATCTATCAAGCATCCTATTTTGTGCTCGGTAGAAAAAACAGTTCCCTTGGCTTGAACCTACCTAAGGTGTTCTTGGAACTCATGGATTTGGTCATTGACAGGTTTGTTATCTACCATGACATATTGGTTGAATGTGGTGGAATTGAATCTATTAATTCCAGCATCATCACAACCATACTCATCTTCCAAAGCATCCCAGAGTTCTTTAACGCTTTTATACTCAAAAAATATGTCGTAGAGTGACTCCGACATAGCGCTTAAGATTATGTGGAAGCAGTGGTAGTCAATTTTCTTAGGGGTCTTAGGCTTGGTAGAAGAGGAGGACTTGGAAACCCCTACGTCAGACTCAGTCTCATCAGAATCATTTGAGATGGGTGTGGACCCATCAATGACTTAAATCAGGCCTAAGGTGGTAAGCCAAAATTTTATCTGGCTCTGCCACCTCTTGAAATACGTGCCATTGAATTTTACAGGTTTCGCAGAAAAAGTCTCTTCCTTGGAAGTCATGTTCCTAAAGTCTGTAAAATTATATTTACTCAATAAGATGGCTTTAAACTAAAATTAACAACTAAACTAATTTTAGTAATAAACCTTTAAATTTTTAGTTTTTCAAGTTTTGATAAGGTTGGGTTAGCTGTAGGGGCCGGATCCCAGCAAGCGGAGGTTCACTAGGAACTCTTAAGTACCGGTCGCTTAGACGATATTTCGTCTTGTTGACAGAAGGGCCCTTTCGGCTTGTTCCCAAACAAATCTCAACTTTAGAACTTAAAAATAAAGGAATTTTTACTAAATTAATTAATTGTTTGATTTAGCCTAAATTAAAATATTGAGTAAAATGAAAACTAGTATTGGCAAAAAATAATACTAACACAATAGTATTTGTCTAATGTGTCAATTTAACCAATAATGACAATTTGTTGCGAATGTGACAAATATTGGCAATTTCAATTAACAACTACTAAGCAAGTTCTTAGAAAGTGATACAAATTATACAACTTTTCTAATTGAGTAATAGAACATTAATCTCAATAAAGATATACTTATTGCAAAATGTAGCAATAATGGTAGAACATAAATTTTTAACAGATATTAATATTACTAACAGAACAAATTATGTTAAAAGATTTAAAAATTACTTCTTAGTATTTGTGACATTAAGAAATATGACAAGAAGCAATATTTGTATATGAAAGCTACTTTGTATATCAATCAAAGCTAATATTTGACAGTAAGCTAATATCAAATGCTTAAAAACTAATGATATAACAGTAAGGTAATATTTGTATATCAATGAAAGCTAATATTTGTAAGCTTAATATTTGACAGTAAGCTAATATCAAATGCTTAAAAACTAATGATATACCAGTAAGCTAAAAAACTAATGATATGACAGTAAGCTAATATTTGTTATCAATCAAAGCTAGCAACTTTTATATAACAAAGCAACTTTTGTATAACAAAGCTAATTTTGATTTGTAACAGCAAGCAATTTGATGCGGTAGTAACTAAATTATTTGGTCGTAAAATAATTTATTTTATTTTAGCAAGCAATTTTATTTTAGAAAAAGCTAACTCTTAGATTGTTAGAAATTTCTTCACTTAAAATCTGCAAACAAAATAAATTACATAAATGTTACCGGCCTCCGGGGAAGTCGTGCACGTAGCACTGCCCTAAGAGTTAGCTCGGGTCTATGTGCAGACCGTATCCGAATGCTCCTAGTGGTAAAATCCCCGCTCCACCGGAATCTCTTTGCCGCACACGACTTAGAGAGAGCGACCCCGACTTAGCTCTGCCCAGAGCAATGAAGAAAACCAGCGGTAATACGAAGGAGACGAGAATTTCGAGAAGAAGAATTTCTGTGTGTTGGAAGAGAAAGAAGAACGGACTTATATAGGCTGATGGTGGCTCTTTGTAACGTTCAGAAATAATGAACAATAATATTTTAACGTTACAAAGTAATGAGAAATACAAAAAATGTGGTACAATGAATCTGGACGCAATTTTGAAGAAATTAAATAATTATAACGGTCAGAAAAATTAATAGGAGCAAAAAAGATTTTTAGGTCTCAGCCCGAACCCGAAGAAGGAATCGGATTGGCATTCGGCGCCCGCAGATGTGGGCACGTGCCCGCACCCGTTACGCGCGCCGAACCGAACCGAGCCGAGCCGGGCCGGGTGGCGGCGGCGGCGCGCGCGTGTGGCCCATGGAGCTCCCACACACAACTTTTAATGAAGCAATAAAGGGAGTAGTAAAATATACACACTTCTTTTTACTAGTCCAGCCGATGTGGGACTAAAATAAGGTTTGAGGTTGAGCTTTTGCTCTCAGCTGAGCAATAGCTAACATGTGGCTGGGTGGAGATATCGGCACAAAGGCGTATCTGTAGGACCGTTGAGCACCTCTAGAGAGGGGGAAGAAAGAAGGGGAGGAATAGAGTGTGTGCGTGTGCAGCAGAAAATAATCACCAATTAAAAATATTAAGCAGTTATATATTATGGCAGATAAAAGACGATAAATAAAATGCGGTAAAATAAGAGTAAAGAATTTAAACTCAGTGAACACCACGATGTATACTGGTTTTCCTCTGAGAGGACTAGTCCAGTCGCGAGTACTCATGCTCGCTGTTAATCCATTATGATATAAGCTTTAACTGAGCGCTTGCAACTCTTACAACACCGTGCTTGGTGACAAGTATACGACCGACTTCACAACACCGTGCTTGGTAACGAGCGCACGACCGACTCCCGAAAAAAATTGAAAAAGTAGAACATTTTCTGAATACAGCCTCCGATACAACTCTTCAACACCAAACTCTAGATTAAACAGAAACTGTACTGCCTTGGCTAAGAGTCGTAAAGGCTTAGATATGAAGGTAAAAAGCTCAGAATACTTTAGATAGAGAAGAGAAGAAATGAAATTGGATGATTGAAATGAATGGTAATATCAACTCTATTTATACTATTTTTGGGGGACCGAACTCGAATAGAGTTCGGACAGAGTTCAGATGATAGAATTTTGCAAAGAACGTTGGATACAGATTTGGTGGAAACTGTATTTCGAATTTATCTAGACCGAACTCGGGCCGAACTCGGACCAAACTCGGTCAGAGTTCTGTCAGAGTTCTGCTGGGTCAGAACAGTAAGGAATTGGCCAAATTTGCATAGGCTTTAGAATTTTTGGAATTATGGATTTTTGGGATACGTAGGTAGGCTTATTTTTGTTTGTGAACTGAGAAAAACCTAAGCCAGTACCGATCCGATCAATCTCACATTTTTCCTATACTCAATAAAAGAAAAATACTGAATAAATATGAAAACTAATAACCCATTTGATGACGTCTTTTTTCAGACATTTGAGCAGACTCATTTTTTTTTGACGACAATCGTCCAAAGATAAACAGATCTGAAAATGTGAATACCTTTCGGGGGCTTCGTCCCTGAACACCCACGGAGGATGCTGCCCCCTCGACCCCCGTCCGCTGACCGGAACCCCCGATGCGAGGTCCCGGATAGGTCGTTAGGCGGTTCAGAGAAATCTTCTTGTATTATGCTATCTTTGGTCCATCAATAATTCTTCGTTGCATATATCCTGGTTTGATCATGCTTACTGCTTGTCTGCAATTATATGTTAGACGAAACAAAACAATATGATGCAGTATAATACACGCATAGAGCTGTCAAAATGGGCTGAGCCCTTTGGGCCGACCCGCCCTACCCGCCAAAAAAGGTGGGTTAGGCCGAGCATTTAGGAGTCCACCAAACAGGCGGGCCTAGGCGGACTGGCCCGCTAGTAGCCCGCCCCGTGGTGGGCTAGCCCGCGGGACAAGTGGGGTGGCCTGCCATCTATTTTTTTATTTTTTTATTTAGCACATTGTCACATCCCGTTCCCAGAATACGTATTTTTAATACATGCACTGCTTTAATATATTTATTTAATATTTATCATGTATTGTTCTGTAATTAAACCCCTTTAATTTCATGTTAATTAATTTCCTGCAATTTTATTTCTGCATTTTATTTCCTGCTTTTATACTCTGCTTTAGCTATGTTTTGGGTTCGGCTTGGATTGGATTAAGTATGCTGTTTCATCATGAACCGAAACAACCCCCACCTACTACCACCCCTTCATTTAAAGTCATCCCCTTTCTCTCTCTTCATTACTTCACCATTACTCTTCTTACATTTCTTCTTCCTCGTAAACTCTTCAGCCGCCAAGGCAAGTGCCAACTTGTTTCTTGATGAATCTCCATTTTTGTTGTTCCATTGTCTTCCTCTCAAGATTCTTAGATACTTTAGTACTTAGCATTTTCAATTTCTATGGCTCATTTTTTGTAGATCTAAGTTTAATGCATTTTCGAATTTCTTAGGTTTTGATCTAGTAACTTTGTTACATTCCAAATTTTGATGGTTCCATGTTGTAGAGAATTTCGTTTTACCCAATTTTGACCTATGGAAGTCCAGTTTTGGGCTTGGAATGAAGGAATTAGGGAGCTCGGAAGCAATGGCTTCCCATGGTTCTCCTTCTCAGAAAAGTGGACAAGAAGGGCAATGCTTGACCGCATGAGTTTTCATGCGGCAAGTCTTCTTGAGCCGCATGAAGAGGAGCTGGCCGCATGAAGAGTTTCGGCCGCATGGAGTTCTAGCCGCATGGAGTGTCCGGCCGCATATAATTTTTGAGCCGCAAACCCGATGGTTCCCAACCGTATATGTCCCGTCCAATTTTTAGCCGCACGAGTATTACATCCTAGCCGCCTATAATTCTGGCCGTATATGGCTTAACTCTGTCTGCATGGCACTGTTCAGCCGCATGAGGCTCGTCATTTGGGCCGCATAGGCTTGGTCAATTCCAGCCGCATGGATTTAGTTTACCCGCAGCCGCATGAGCCATTTCCTCCAAGCCGCATAAAGCTTGGTAATACTAGCCGCATGGACCTTGGCGACCTTTGGCCGCATGGCATCTTGAGCCGCATAGGACTCGTCTCAATTCCAGCCGTATAAAGACTTATCATCCCGACCGCATGAGAATTGTCATTTAGCCCCATAGGCTTGCCTCTTCGAGCCGCATGTAATTTATTAATCGCATATGCATGTTTTATTCAGCCGCATGGACCAATAACTTTCCGGCCGCATGGACTATAGCCTATAATGCCCTTTGAGCAAATTCTGTCCCAAATGGACATTAATTAATATTGATTGTCATCTTGGCATTTATTAACATTAATTATTGTCTTGACATTAATAAACAAGGATTGATATCTTAATTTAATAATTGATCATGCATTCCTAGTTGGAACTAAGAGACTGGCTAGTCGTCTTATTGAATTAAATGAATGAGACACGTTCATATCTTGAACTATTACAATCGACTAGCTAATCCCGAATATTGGCATACAGGCACATGCAGGCTTCAATTTATTTATTTATTTATTTTCTACAACAGCAGCATGTGTACTTTATGGTCAAGGCATGATTATTCCGTGGTTAGTTTTGATTGTTGCATTACGCTATGTAAGACCTACAACCTAACCGCACGGGTATCGTTGTAGAGTTGTGCATATCGTACCCTGTACACAAGTACTCATTCTGAATGACCATGATCCACGGCATGGGATTTCACTCAACATAGAAACTATTAAGTTAAATAAAATAATGATTGCATGGAGAGAATGGATTCTCGAGTTCTTACATGGCAGCCCTCTTGGGACTATTAAGTGTCCAACAGGTCGGCTGGTTCCCACAGATACTGCAAATCTGCCACACGGGCAGGGAGCGGTATCTGCTTATATTATTTAAATATACATGGTATACTAACGACGGGCGTCCCGCTGGGACTCGTCTAAATATATGATTGGCGCAATTGATTGATTGGATAGACTAGTCTTGCTTGCACATAGTAAGAACTGAGGAATCCCTTTTACATAATTCTAGGATAACTTGGAGCTCACAGTAGCAAGCCGTAGTAATTGTATGGCCGTTTAAATTGATTTGTTTGTGTACTATACCTACTCTATTAACTAACTGAGATGATCGGAATGTCAGGACATGACGGGTCAACTTCTGTCCTTGTTTGGTTGGGAAGTTGGATCGAAATGTCGTGATGTGATGTGAATTCCAGTAGTCAGCAGAGATCTATTTATTATGTTTTCTATTACTGGTTTTATTCCTCATATCGTGCTTCCTTGCGGTACTTACTATTAGAGGTCTAACCTCTCTGGTTTTGCATGACCAGATTTAGGGCCGGTTCCCGAGGATCCAACTTACTTCTACCTCCAAGATGGTCAATACTAGAGGGATGATCGCAGGAGGACTCGAGTGGGTTTCTTATTTCCCTGCTCATTTTGTTATCTACTTTATACTTTGCCGTTTGGCACCGACATGTTAGTCGGATTGTCTTGTACTTACTTTTGCATAATTGTAACTAAAGTCAGGCTGCAGCTGATAAACAATTATGTATACTTTGCTACATCATCTGGCTATGTTTCGTAAAGCCAGATATTAAGAACATTTTAACTGAGCATTTGGGACGCCTTACTGCTTTATCTTACTTGTTCTCTATTTTTGTTTCTTGTTTGAATGATTGAGACAATAGATGTGAAGTGACCATAGTGAGACTTTCATGTAGTATACACCCTCTCGCCTTGTTAGACAGCATTGATCGTATTATACGGTATTCATCTACCCGTAATACGTAACTGGCTGAGTCATCTCCCGCTCTCCAGTATTCTGGTTCTGGGGCGTGACAAGGTTTTAGTGGTGGCCCATACAGGTCTAATTTCAGACTTGTGGGGTGTTTTAATTTATAGGATGTCTCAATCACACATGTTTCTTCTTGATCTCATGATTCGTTACTCTCAACTCTAGCTTGACATTCCAGTATCCTTTGACTTCATTGATCCTTCATGTCCGGTCGTTTGATTGTTCTCTTGTCCCTTTTCTTAGGGGCACCTCGTCCGCATCTGCCAGGACCGGACAACAACAAGGGCAACATGAACAGCGAGACCCTGTTGAGCAGCAACAAGGGCCAGTACTACCTCAAGAGACTATCCAAGAAGAAGTGATAGTGGAACCAGCAGCTGGACCGCAATATCCGAAAGTTCCAACCCCACCGATAGTTTTGCCGACCCCTGTGGAAGTGGACACACCAGCCCTTCTGGAGATCATGAGTGGAATAATGGCTACTCAACAACACCAGATGCTAGCCCAGCAACGCATGCACGCTCAGTTGAAAGAGCAGAATATACTACTCAACAAAGGGTTGCAGACGGCATTGGAAAGAGGGACGAGGCCAGATTCAGGAGCATCAACCAGATTTTGCAAGTACAACCCCCACCGTTTCGAGGTCACGGAAGACGCCATCTCAGCAGATGCATGGCTTAAGGATATTGAGGCTATTTTGACCGCGACTAAGGTACCGACAGAAGAACGTGTGGATCAGGTGAAGTTGTTACTTCAGGATCTCGCACGAGATTGGTGGGAATCAGCGAAAGTAGGTATCAGACGTCCCATTGCTTGGGACGATTTTATAGCAAGATTTAAGACGAAGTACTATAGAGTTGCGGCGCAGTTTGAGCTACAACAGAAGTTTATCAACCTCAAGCAGGCTGGCAAGACGGTAGATGCTTATGCAGCGGAGTTCTGCAGATTGAGTAGGTTTGCCCCAGAAATGGTAGCGACGGAGCGCCAGAGGGCGATAAGGTTCCAGCAAGGGTTTTATCTTGAGCTCTTGCAATTGATAGAGGGGCACAATTACCAGACTTTTGACGAAGTATTAACGGCAACCCGAAGGCATGAGATCACCATTCAAAGGATCACGGCAAGGGACTGGGGGTCAGAAGAGATCCCACAGTCAGATTGAAGGAGGAGGGGGAGCAGCGCCCCGAACAACAGCACCGTCCCCTGGCGTTCGCATCCACGATGTGGCGATACGAGGGCCAGCACCACCACCCAGGCAGCAGCAGCAGTAACAACCAAGGAAGAACCAGCAACCCCCGGCGGGCTGCACTTATTATGGGAAGATAGGGCACACTAGAGATGTGTGTCGGGCATTGAACGGACTGTGTTTGATATATGGAAATTCAGATCATCGGGTTACCACCTGTCCTATGAATTCGAGGTCAGGAGGACCAGTGTAGCAGTTTCCTGCTCTGCCAGCACCAGGGGCAGGACAATATCGAGGACCAGCGGTAGCAGTGAGACCATTGGCACAGCGCCCGTTAATGTCGCAGGCTCAGATGTTTCGGCAGCAGGGACCGCCGATGCAGCAACACCAGCATAGACCACCCCAGCATCATCAAGGCAAGGGCCAGCAGCAGCACCAGGCTAGGCCGCAACATGGAAACCAGCAAGGAGGTCGAGGGCAGGCATTCACTCTGTCCTTGGAAGAGGCATTAGCATCGGGAGATGTTGTGGCAGGTAACATTCTCGTCGCCTCATATCCTGCAGTAGCACTATTTGATTCGGGAGCATCACATTCATTTATATCTGCACAATTTACGACACGGCTATGAATGGAGTTCGAGGCATTGCCAGGGAGGTTGAATATAATCACTGGCAATGGACTCGTAGGAGTTAGTAGAGTTATTCTAGCGTGTAGCGTTGTAGTTTACGGGCATTCCTTACCCGCCCAGTTAATAGAATTTCCTGTTGGAAATTTCGACGTCATCTTAGGCATGGACTGGCTGAAAGACAGTCGTGCGACAATAGATTGTCGTAGAGGGAGTGTATCTTTTGATATTCCAGGCATGAAGCGGTTCACCTTAGTCAGATCAGTGACAACTCAGCAAGAGCAAGAAGTAGTAACAGCAATAGAAGAAGTTCAAGTTCCGAAGATAGTTGAAGAATTTCTAGACGTATTTCCTGAAGAACTTCCAGGTCTACCACCGATTAGAGATATTGAGTTCAGCATAGAATTGGTACCTGGAACTAAACCGATATCAGATCGAGTTTACAGAATGGCGGATTCAGAACAGGCCAAGGTATATCAGCACATAGAGGAACTGAAGGAGAAGAAGTTTATCCAAGCTAGCGTATCACCGTGGACAGCACCAGTGGTACTTGTGGGGAAGAAGGATGGATCATCCAGATTGTGCATTGACTACAGGAAGCTTAACGCGGCAACAGTAAAGAACAAGTACCCATTACCCAGGATCGACGACCTGTTTGATCAGTTGAGCAGAGCTAGAGTTTTCTCCAAGATAGATCTTCGTTCAGGGTATCATCAAGGGGTTCGGAAGGAGGATATTCCCAAGACAACATTCAGGTCGAAGTATGGGCATTATGAATTTTTAGTAATGCCGTTTGGTTTGACCAATGCTCCAGCAATATTTATGGATTTGATGAACCGCATCTTTATGCCATACTTAGATCAGTTTGTCGTTGCGTTTCTTGGCGACATCCTCGTATACTCTACTAGTGAAAAGGAGCATGAAGACCACCTCCGGAAAGTGTTATAGGTTTTGAGAGAGAACCAGTTGTATACCAAGCTCAGCAAGTGTGAGTTCTGGACGAATCATATTTTATTTTTGGGTCATTTCATATCAGGAGCTGGAGTAGCAGTGGATCCCAAGAAGGTAGAAGCAGTAGAGAGTTGGCCAGTACCCAATACCGTAGCAGATGTGCGAAGTTTCTTGGGATTGACGGGATATTACAGGAGATTCGTATCTGTAACTCCCCTTCCCGAAAATTTTGAAATATTTTACTATTATTTATTTTATTTAAATGGTGATTTTAGAGTTTATAAATAATTAATTATTGGCTTATTGATTTTCATTATCATTTTGTTGAGGTTATATAATATTAATATTATTATTGTGGTTGTTGAGAATAAATAATTTATCATCATTAGTTATTATTAAATTTATTCTTTATCAAAAGAATAATTATATGCGTGTGTGTGTATTTATATATAAATACATAAAATGCATATATATATTGGCAATTTGTTTTAATGGTTTATTATTTATTTTCATAAATAATTGGTATTTATTATATAAAGGTATATTAAATGTATAGTTATTTATATATATAGGAGCTCATATTAAATATATAGGTATTTATATAAAGGTTTGTGTAAATATACAAGTGTATATTAAAAATATAGGTATGTATATATAAATGTATATCAAAAGAGTGTATTTATATGTATATATAAATATATTATGTATATGTGTGCAAGAGTATTTATATATATATATATATATATATATATATATATATATATATATATATATATATATATATATATATATATATATATATATACACTAAATAAAATAGAAGAAAGAAATAATAGAGGAAACAAAGCCAGGCCAGCCCAGCCAAAGCCAGGCCGGCCCAGCCCAACACCCCTACCAGTTAATAGCAGTGAAAATTCCCCCCCCCAAGACCCGAGCACCCCCAGTAACTCAAACAGAGTGTAGCTGACCCCCCTGTTTCGTTCATACACCTATATATATATATGATCGAAAGCAACAAAACCCTAGATGAATACCCCTCCGTCGACCCCCAGCCTGGGCGAACCCCCACGCGTGCGCGCGCACCACCGCGGGCCGCCGCCGGCCGGCCAGACCGCCGCGGAGACAGCGCGCGCACAGAAGAACAGAGCAACAACAGCCCCTGACCGCCCGACTTCGCGACCCAAGTTCTCTGCCACCGCTCGCTCGTTTTACGAGCCACTTCCTCGGGTATGTAGTCAACCTGACCGACTTCAACTTCCTCTAATTAGTTTTAGATTATATGAATTATATTGTCCAATATTTCGACGGGAAGTTGACGAAAAACTTGTCCCGAAACAGGACATAAACAGTCCAAACGCTCGACTTGGGAGGCGATTTCTCGCCAATCCGTGGATCGATTAGAAAATCTATCTGAAGGCATTTATTGACAACATATAGGAGCTCAGAAATCATGTTGTAGATTCGAAGTTCATTAAATATGCACTGAGAAATCTGTTTTGGAAGTTTAGAAAAAATTATCAAAAATAGTTTTCAAAAACTAGAAATTTCTTCCACACGACGTGCGTCCCGCCAATCCGGGCGACGTGGTCACGAACCGAAAGCATCGAAAGCTGCGTAACGGCTTCGTAGTCGTGTGGGCATTGACGGAATTCAAATTGGTCGCGTGTGCGCGACGAATTTGATGCGTATCCGTCAAAATTTACCGTATCGTGTACTTTGCAAATTCTCCAATTACTTTTTGTATGCTCATCGGATCGAGACGAAACTTATGCCAACAGGACCGTATCATTTTTCTGGTCCTGTACGCCAAGTTTGGTCCGATTCTGAGACAGTTGATAAAATCACCGTTTTGCGGGCCCCACGGTCCCACTCAACGGACGATTTTGTGCACGGCCCGTCGAAATCCAACTTTGGACATACGGTTGGATTCGTATCGGAAAACCGGATCCGTAGACATATAGTTTGACGACTTTAGAGACCATTGACTCTGGCACGCTTTTCGGTACAAAGCGGGTCCAACGACGGACATCATTTTTACCCAAAATTACCGTTTTGCTCCTGTGTCCAGAATTGGACTTAAGGAGAGGCAATCCTAGCTAATTTAACTATTCTAAGAACATTGGTACTGTTTATTTCAGCATCCGGAAACTTCTGCATGTGTTGACTGATTTTGGCTCATTGAGTGGTATAATATTATTGGTTTCTCCAGCTAAGGATCTCAGGCAAGTGCACTTTCTGATTGCTTTTCGATTCATAGTAGTCTTTTCATTTCATGTTTATACATATATCTTGCTGCTTGTTGACACGCTCGTCACACGGATTAGTCGGAAGGAAAAATATCTTAGTACACATATGGACTACCCAGAACTATCCCAATATGTCTATTCTTGCATGATAGCAGCTGCTGTGATGCCTATGTTCGTATTACGTATTTTGGGATACGTATACGTATTTTATTCTGTATTGCCTGATTCCTTGTTTAGCTCTCGGCTTGGTTTAACTCTCGGTTTGGGTTGGCTTGGTTCGGCCGGCCCAATGCTTGGTTCATCATGGACCAAGGTGAACCCCCTACCTACCACCAACCCATGATATTTATTTTCCCACTAACCTTCTCTCTCCTCCATAACTCTCATTTATTTCTTCTCCTTCTTCTTCTTCCTTCCTCCCCACAACTCCCCAACCCTTAGGCAAGTGCAACTTGCTTTCACAAGAGAACTCATTTTATGGTTCCATTAGCTTTTTCTCATGATTCTAAACCACATTAGAACTTATCATTTTCCATTTGAGGCTTTAATTCTTGTAGATCTAGAGTTTTGCTATTTTCGGATTTTGGTGTTTTGATCTATTAAACTTCCTTGTTTTCAAGTTTGGATGGTTCCATGTTGTAGATAATTTTATTCTACCCAATTTTGACCTTTGGAAAGTTGGATTCGGACTTGTTTTGACCAAGTTATGAGCATTTGGAGTTTTGGGTTCCATCCTTGGAGTTCTTGCAGTTCTTGCCCTCTGGAGGAGACAGTGAGCAGTGTGCTAGCTTTTTAGCCTACGCCGCTGACTTGTGTACGCTGCTCTTTAGCGAGCGTACGCTAGCCTTCGTACGCTGCTCTTTAGCGAGCATACGCTAGCCTTCGTACGCTGCTCTTTAGCGAGCGTACGCGTGCCTTCGTACGCTGCTCTTTAGTGAGCGTACGCTCACCTTGATACGCTGCTTGTTGGCAGCATGTCTTGAGCGTACGCTAACTTGAGCGTACGCGTACCTTGGTACGCTAGCTTGAGCGAGCAAGGCGTACGCTGGCTTGAGCGTACGCTAGCCTATCTTGTCACCCTGGTTCAACCCGAGAGCTTTGTGACCCCCATACGCTGCCTTTTACGCTGCCTTTTGGGAGCGTATGCTTACCTGAGCGTATGGCCTTTGGCAGACTTGATCTTATATTAGCATGTCAGTTGGTTTTATTTTCCTTATCCTGGATTTATAGCCCTGTATATTGATATTTTATTAGATACTTAACGTCCATTTTATATCCTTACGCCTTTTAACCTGAACTTGATAATTCCCGAAATTACTTGAATGTTTAGAAATGATACCTGAGCCTGACACGATAGTGACCCGTAGTGGTGCACTCCTGACATAATGACTTGACATGACCGGATAGTGGCCCGTCGTGGCGCACTCCTGACAAGTACACTTGGCATGATAACCTGACATGTTATATCTTGATAAGCTGTTGCGACGGCTACCTGACATGACATGACTTGACAAGAATGAACATTCTGGACACCGTGGGTGATTGTGCTTGTACAAATAAACCAGTCCTGTCTTGCATCATGTCTAGGATGGGACTCCTGAGTACCACGGTCAGGAGTACCTACTAAAATGGACTAAGGTTAACAACTAGATTAATACATTAGTCATGAAGAGATTTTCCAGCTACAGGCAATCCCGTTACCTGGGCGCGCCTGGGATCTGTAGCCTGCCGTCGAGTAGGGCACATTTCCAGCACACTGTCATGTGTTGCAACCTTCAAGCTACTTAAGGGTACATGCATTTCCTGGACGGTGTACCCACCTGAATTCAACCCCTAATTTCGACCTGGGTAACCTGGATGGTCTGCAGGGCTTGTGGCTGTGGAATAATCTCACTGTATCTTGTTAGTAACTAGGACTGTGATAACCCTAGTTAGTTAAAGTATCAAGCCGTAGGTCTTGCTTGGCCGTGAAATGATTGGATGGAGTCTAACAAGTCTAGTCTTGCCCTGATCTTGTTCCAGACTATTACATGACCAGCATGCTTGTATTGATTTTCTCGATAAATGGTGAGAAACCAAGCTCCATTTAGACGAAGGGTTACAACCCCGGTCCTTGTTTGGTTTACGGGTTGTAACCTAGCCATCTGAATAGTTCTATGGTTATCTCGTCGTATATCATCCTGGCATGTTTTTCTTATTTCCAGTTTTACCAGCTATTTATATTTCCTGTCTTTTATTATATTATTTATATTCCTGTACTGAATGCTGGTTTTAGTTCTTAAGTGAAGCTCCTTTGTGGCACTTGCTCTTTCTGGGGTCTGACCCAGCTGGTTTTGTGTGGCCAGATTTTGGAGCAGCTCCAGAGGATCTACCGATCTTCCAGCCAGATGGTGGCCACTAGACGGAACCCTGGCAACGAGTGGGTTTATTTTTGGCTCTCCTGCTCAATTGTGAAAATATTCTTTTGAGGCGTTTAGCCGACGAGCACCTGTTTAGCTCGATTGTACTTTTATTTACTGTCTGCCTACGGGCTGTAACATGATTAACAGATCCTAGGGTTGATCATGCATGACTAAACTCTTGCTAGTCCTGACATTTTGTACGACTAGCTTCATGATCAGCTGAATATATAATATTTGGGACGCCTTATTATTATATATTTAATGATCATACATCTTGAAACTTTTACTTACTTGCTTATGATTGAGACAATAGGCTTGTTCATGACCTTAAGAGACTGCTGGCTTGTAGATAAACCCTCATGTATCTAGACAGCCGTGACCGTATAGCGAGATGGATTCCATTTCATATACGTAGCTGGCTATGTCTGCCCCTGCTCTCCAGTATTCTGGTTCTGGGGCGTGACATGGTTTAAGTGGTGGCCCATGCAGGTCTTGTAAATCAAGATATGTGAGGGTTACCGAATAGGTGTCTCAATCAGTATTCGTCCTTGATCCCTGCTCGTATCTTCTAAATCCCTGGATTCTTGTCCTGATCATATGCTTGTATCGTTGATCTGTCCTGGTCCTTCCTTATTGTTTCCTATGTCGTCTTCTTCAGCGGTATTGTTCGTGGTCCTACCGATCAGCAAGACGGAGCACCTCCCGCGGACCAGCAGCAACCCGGAGATCAAGCCCAGCATTCCGGAGTAGCCTCCAGAGTCGGGCCTATTGGAGAAGAGCCCCCAGTCCAGCCAGTTCAGCCTGTAGAGCCTGATGATGGCACTTTGGTAGGGCTCGTCAGGACCTTGATAGCTTCCCAAGATCGTAGAGGAGATGCCTTGCAACAGGCAGTGGCGGATGCTTTGACCCGGGGTGGTCATCAGGGTAACAGCGCGGCCAACAGCTTCAAGCGCTTGAACCCTCCATTCTTCGACGGTAGTGAAGATGCTATCGCAGCAGATGCATGGCTTCAGGACATAGAGGTGGTTCTTGAAGCAGCCAGGACTCCAGAGAATGAGAAGGTAGCCGTGGTACGCTTGCAGCTATTAGATCTTGCCCGCAGCTGGTGGGCAGCGCAGGCCATTGGATTAGTAGCACCCATTGCTTGGGCAGTATTCAGAGAGAGATTCCAGACCAAGTATTTCGATGCCGTGGCTCGGTATGATCTGCAGACGAGGTTTACCAATCTGAAGCAAGGAGGCAGGACGGTCGACGGATATGCGGCCGAGTTTTCCAGACTTAGTCGGTTTGCTCCCACCCTGGTGGCAACCGAGTATGATAGAGCCCAGCGGTTCCAGCAGGGACTTCACCTGGAGATCTTGTTGGCGGTTGAGCAGTTTGAGCACCAGACTTTTGATGCAGTCTTGAGAGCAGCCCGGAGGCATGAGTATACCTCCCAAAGGATTGTGGATAGGGTCGGAGATCGGAAGAGATCTCACGGCCAGATGAATCAGTCTTCAGCACCAGCCCCGACAGCCAGGGCCTTGACTATTGGAGCTCCGAGGCGAGCGGCCTCAGTGACGTCGGTTCAGCATTCCATTCCGACGTACCCTCAGCAGCAGAAGCAGAAGCAGTCTTCCGCAGTAGGATGTTCTCATTGTGGGAAGCCAGGCCATGTGGTGGCAGAGTGCCGTAGAGCACAGGGATTGTGTCTGGTTTGTGGAGCACCAGACCATAGGGTTGGATCCTGCCCGAACAGGGGTGGTTCATCCTCGTTCAACCTTTCTAGTTCTTCGGTGAGAGGACCCGCACCGATCCAGCAACAACAGCAGCAGTACCCATTGCCGAGGCCCTTGCCGCCTCAGACCCAAGTGTTCCAGCAGCAGAACCCCCAGCAGTATGCACAAGCCCAAGCCCAGAGTCAGAACAGGCAGCGAGGATATCAGCAGAGGGGACCAGCACCCCGAGGGCACGGTCAGGCTATGGTGATGACCGTGGAGGAAGGATTGGCACCAGGTGAGGTAGTGGCAGGTACTATTCTCGTCAACTCCTTTCCATCTTCAGCTTTATTTGATTCTGGTGCATCGCATTCTTTTATGTCTGCACGATTCGCGACACGAGTAGGATTGGAGCCTGAGTCATTATCAGTAAGGCTCAATATACTTACTGGTAATGGACTTGTGGGTGTAGATAGAGTGTTTTTCTCGTGTCGGATCGTAGTTAGCGGTAGAGAATTCCCCGCTAGATTGATAGAGTTCCCGATGGCCGATTATGATGTGGCCTTAGGGATGGATTGGTTGAGGAACCAGTATGCTAGGATAGACTGCCATATCGGCAGGATTGTTTTTAGCATTCCAGGAGAGCCAGAGTTTTCTTTCTTTCGAGGCGAGGTTGAGCCTTCTTCTCCGATATTGCGGATGGCAGTAGCAGCAGTTCAGTTGCCCAGGATAGTGGATGAGTTTCCAGATGTTTTCCCAGAAGAACTTCCAGGTATGCCTCCGGAGCGGGAGATCGAGTTCACTATAGACTTGATTCCCGGGACAGCCCCAGTGTCAGAGAGAGTCTACAGGATGGCGCCATCAGAGTTGGAGATATTGTATAAGATGATTGAAGAACTCAGGACCAAGGGATTCATTCGTACAAGTGGATCGCCTTGGGGAGCCCCGATGCTTCTTGTGAAAAAGAAGGATGGTACGTCCAGGTTATGTATTGATTATCGTACCTTGAACTCCGTGACAATCAAGAACAGATACCCTCTTCCGAGGATAGATGACTTGTTTGATCAACTCAAAGGGGCATCAGTATTCTCGAAGATTGACTTGCGCTCAGGTTATCATCAGATCAGAGTCAGAGAGCAGGACATCCCGAAGACGGCTTTTAGATCGAGATATGGGCATTGGAAGTTCCTTGTTATGCCTTTTGGGGCGACCAACGCGCCGGCCGTATTCATGGACCTCATGAATCGCATCTTCATGCCTTACTTGGATCAGTTTGTGATTGTGTTCTTGGATGACATCCTGGTCTACAGCAAGAGTGAGGCGGAGCATGAGCAGCATCTCCGTATAGTTCTTCAGATCCTTAGAGAGCACCAGTTATATGCCAAGTTCAGTAAATGCGAGTTCTGGCTCGATCGTATTTCGTACTTGGGTCATATTATCTCTCGAGGAGGAGTAGAAGTGGATCCCCAGAAGATTATGGCTATTGAGTCATGGCCAGTGCCCAGCACAGTTGCAGAAGTTCGCAGTTTTCTTGGATTGGCCGGCTACTACCGGCGGTTTGTTTCAGATTTTGCTCGGATTTCAGCGCCATTGACCCAGTTGACCCGCAAGGATGCGCAGTTTGCTTGGACAGCAGAGTGTCAGAGTTCTTTTGAGCAGTTGAAGCGAGGCTTGATAACAGCTCCCATTCTCACGCTTTCAGATAGAACCGGGGGATTCTCAGTGTACTGTGATGCTTCAGGCAGAGGTTTAGGATGTGTTCTGATGCAGCATGGGAAGGTAATAGCTTATGCGTCGCGACAACTTCGTGATCATGAGAGGAATTACCCAACCCATGACTTAGAGTTGGCAGTAATAGTGTTTGCACTTAAGATGTGGAGGCACTACTTGTACGGAGATAGGGTGGAGATTTTCACCGACCACAAGAGCCTGAAGTATGTTTTCACCTAGAAGGATCTTAACATGCGTCAGAGAAGGTGGCTGGAGCTTCTTGTGGATTATGATGTCAACCTGCAGTATCATCCTGGGAAGGCCAATGTTGTTGCGGATGCATTAAGCAGGAGAGCCGGAGCTTATTTACTAACAGTGCAGCCAGAATTGTTAGCGGATCTTCAGAAGATGGGTATAGAAGTTGTTCTTCCTTCCAGTATGGCCTTGATGGCCAGTATGCAAGTTCAGTCCACTATAGTCAAGAGGATCCGGATGGCGCAGTCGGCAGATTCCAAGCTTCAGTGACTCAGAACAGAGTGCGAAGCAGGACGAAGACCAGAGTTATGTATTCATGAGGATGGTACACTTAGGCATGGTAAGCGTCTTTGTGTACCCAGCAGAGATATCCGGCAGGAGATCATGTCAGAGGCGCACAGTTCGCAGTATTCCATCCATCTCGGCAGTACAAAGATGTACCGTGATATCCGGCATCATTTCTGGTGGAACGACATGAAGCGGGAGATAGCTCGGTTTGTCTCTCGGTGTTTGGTTTGCCAACAAGTTAAAGCCGAACATCAGAGACCGACTGGACTTCTTCAGCCCTTACCGATTCCAGAATGGAAGTGGGAGCATGTGACCATGGATTTTGTGACAGGACTACCTAGATCCCCAGCTGGTAGAGATGCTATTTGGGTTATAGTTGACAGGCTCACGAACTCACTTTCTTCCATTCAGAGTTGGTCAGTCAACGGCTCAGTTAGCAGAGATGTACCTCAGACAGATTGTCAGATTGTACGGTGTGCCCGTCAGTATTACCTCGGACCGAGATTCAAGATTTATGTCGCACTTTTGGCGTAGCTTGCAGGAGAGTTTGGGAACTCGCCTCCAGTTCAGTTCAGCATATCACCCGCAGACAGATGGCCAGTCGGAGCGCACGATCCAGACTCTTGAAGACATGTTGCGGTCTTGTACACTTGACTTCGGTGGTTCATGGGAAGATCACTTGCACTTGGTGGAATTCTCATACAACAATAGTTTCCAGGCCAGTATCCAGATGGCACCGTTCGAGGCACTGTATGGCAGGAAGTGCAGATCCCCGTTAGCCTGGGATGATGTTGGGGAGAGGCAGATGCTTGGTCCAGAAATGATTGCTCAGACCGTTGAAGTAGTCAGGCGAGTCAGAGATCACCTTCGAGTTGCCCAAGACCGCCAGCGCCATTGGGCCGATTCCCATCGGCGTCCTCTCGAGTTCTCGGTCGGCGATCATGTATTCCTGAGGATTTTGCCTAACCGTGGCGTCATTCGTTTCGGCGTACGGGGCGAGCTTAGTCCTAGGTATATAGGACCGTTTGACATTCTGGAGCGAGTAGGAGATGTATCCTATCGTCTCGCTCTTCCGCCGTCGCTAAGCGAGGTGCATGACGTATTCCATGTATCCCAATTACGACGGTATATCCCGGACCCGAGCCACATCCTGGATCATTCGGAACTGGTTGTTGGTACCAACCTTTCGTATGAGGAGAGGCCCGTGTCAATATTGGACCGGAGAGAGAAGACGCTCAAGAACAAGACTATCAAGTTAGTCCGAGTTACTTGGGGTCATCACTCTTTGGGGGAGTCAACGTGGGAGCGTGAGGATGATATCCGATCGCGATATCCCGACTTGTTTGACTCGTGAGGTATAATGTCTTTCTTATGCCTCATGCCTTCGATTCCTTGCTTGCATGATTGATTGATTGCCTAGTATAGCTTGCTTGTTATTAATGTAGCTTGTCATTGCTCCTCTAGCCTCTTGATTAAATTCCGAGGACGGAATTCTTTTAAGGTGGGTAGAGTTGTAATGCCTATGTTCGTATTACGTATTTTAGGATACGTATACGTATTTTATTCTGTATTACCTGATTCTTTGTTTAGCTCTCGGCTTGGTTTAACTCTCGGTTTGGGTTGGCTTGGTTCGGCCGGCCCAATGCTTGGTTCATCATGGACCAAGGTGAACCCCCTACCTACCACCAACCCATGATATTTATTTCCCCACCAACCTTCTCTCTCCTCCATAACTCTCATTTATTTCTTCTCCTTCTTCTTCTTCCTTCCTCCCCACAACTCCCAACCCTTAGGCAAGTGCAACTTGCTTCCACAAGAGAACTCATTTTATGGTTCCATTAGCTTCTTCTCATGATTCTAAACCATATTAGAACTTGTCATTTTCCATTTTGAGGCTTTAATTCTTGTAGATCTAGAGTTTTGCTATTTTCGGATTTTGGTGTTTTGATCTATTAAACTTCCTTGTTTTCAAGTTTGGATGGTTCCATGTTGTAGATAATTTTATTCTACCCAATTTTGACCTTTGGGAAGTTGGATTCGGACTTGTTTTGACCAAGTTATGAGCATTTGGAGTTTTGGGTTCCATCCTTGGAGTTCTTGCAGTTCTTGCTGTTCTTGCCCTCTGGAGGAGACAGTGAGCAGTGTGCTAGCTTTTTAGCCTACGCCGCTGACTTGTGTACGCTGCTCTTTAGCGAGCGTACGCTAGCCTTCGTACGCTGCTCTTTAGCGAGCATACGCTAGCCTTCGTACGCTGCTCTTTAGCGAGCGTACGCGTGCCTTCGTACGCTGCTCTTTAGTGAGCGTACGCTCACCTTGATACGCTGCCTGTTGGCAGCATGTCTTGAGCGTACGCTAACTTGAGCGTACGCGTATCTTGGTACGCTAGCTTGAGCGAGCAAGGCGTACGCTGGCTTGAGCGTACGCTAGCCTATCTTGTCACCCTGGTTCAACCCGAGAGCTTTGTGACCCCCATACGCTGCCTTTTACGCTGCCTTTTAGGAGCGTATGCTTACCTGAGCGTATGGCCTTTGGCAGACTTGATCTTATATTAGCATGTCAGTTGGTTTTATTTTCCTTATCCTGGATTTATAGCCCTGTATATTGATATTTTATTAGATACTTAACGTCCATTTTATATCCTTACGTCTTTTAACCTGAACTTGATAATTCCCGAAATTATTTGAATGTTTAGAAATGATACCTGAGCCTGACACGATAGTGACCCGTAGTGGTGCACTCCTGACATAATGACTTGACATGACCGGATAGTGGCCCGTCGTGGCGCACTCCTGACAAGTACACTTGGCATGATAACCTGACATGTTATATCTTGATAAGCTGTTGCGACGGCTACCTGACATGACATGACTTGACAAGAATAAACATTCTGGACACCGTGGGTGATTGTGCTTGTACAAATAAACCAGTCCTGTCTTGCATCATGTCTAGGATGGGACTCCTGAGTACCACGGTCAGGAGTACCTACTAAAATGGACAAAGGTTAACAACTAGATTAATACATTAGTCATGAAGAGATTTTCCAGCTACAGGCAATCCCGTTACCTGGGCGCGCCTGGGATCTGTAGCCTGCCGTCGAGTAGGGCACATTTCCAGCACACTGTCATGTGTTGCACCCTTCAAGCTACTTAAGGGTACATGCGTTTCCTGGACGGTGTACCCACCTGAATTCAACCCCTAATTTCGACCTGGGTAACCTGGATGGTCTGCAGGGCTTGTGGCTGTGGAATAATCTCACTGTATCTTGTTAGTAACTAGGACTGTGATAACCCTAGTTAGTTAAAGTATCAAGCCGTAGGTCTTGCTTGGCCGTGAAATGATTGGATGGAGTCTAACAAGTCTAGTCTTGCCCTGATCTTGTTCCAGACTATTACATGACCAGCATGCTTGTATTGATTTTCTCGATAAATGGTGAGAAACCAAGCTCCATTTAGACGAAGGGTTACAACCCCGGTCCTTGTTTGGTTTACGGGTTGTAACCTAGCTATCTGAATAGTTCCATGGTTATCTCGTCGTATATCATCCTGGCATGTTTTTCTTATTTCCAGTTTTACCAGCTATTTATATTTCCTGTCTTTTATTATATTATTTATATTCCTGTGCTGATTGCTGGTTTTAGTTCTTAAGTGAAGCTCCTTTGTGGCACTTGCTCTTTCTGGGGTCTGACCCAGCTGGTTTTGTGTGGCCAGATTTTGGAGCAGCTCCATAGGATCTACCGATCTTCCAGCCAGATGGTGGCCACTAGACGGAACCCTGGCAACGAGTGGGTTTATTTTTGGCTCTCCTGCTCAATTGTGAAAATATTCTTTTGAGGCGTTTAGCCGACGAGCACCTGTTTAGCTCGATTGTACTTTTATTTACTGTCTGCCTACGGGCTGTAACATGATTAACAGATCCTAGGGTTGATCATGTATGACTAAACTCTTGCTAGTCCTGACATTTTGTACGACTAGCTTCATGATCAGCTGAATATGTAATATTTGGGACGCCTTATTATTGTATATTTAATGATCATACATCTTGAAACTTTTACTTACTTGCTTATGATTGAGACAATAGGCTTGTTCATGACCTTAAGAGACTGCTGACTTGTAGATAAACCCTCATGTATCTAGACAGCTGTGACCGTATAGCGAGATGGATTCCATTTCATATACGTAGCTGGCTATGTCTGCCCCCGCTCTCCAGTATTCTGGTTCTGGGGCGTGACAGCTGCACACGACACGTGCAGTGAGCCCTATTTTACCCCCTAGCCGTTCACATGTTGAAAATGATATTTTAAACCACCTAGATAGATGTCTTTTATTAGTTTTTTCTTGTTTTCTTCTCTATCGTGATATGTCATCAGTTATCTTCCAGTTTTGATATCTCATATGTTATTTTTCATGTCTTATTAATTCTATTGTGTTTTTGCATTGCCGTCGATTTGTGTACTTGTTTCATTCCTGACTGGAAACCAACATTTTTTAGATTTAGCCGTGATCACTCTTTGCACTGGGGAAGACTTGGGTATGCTGAAGACAACCTAGAAATAGAAAACAATTGTATCAATTTTATTAATTGTAAAATCTTATATTTTCTTTAATTGTAAATATTGTAATAAATTTAGAAATGTGAATGAGCAATAATGTCACTTCCCATTCCCAGAATACGTATTTCTAGAATGCATGTACTGTTTAAACGTATTTATTTAATATTTATCATGCATTTATTCTGTATTTAAATTCTTCAATTTTGTGCTTATTAATTTTTCTGTATTTTATTTTTTGTTTTTTCTTGTCTCTTTGTTCATTTCGGTTCATGGGAAACCAACTTGGTTCGGTTTGGTTCAACATGGAAAGGAATGGATGGCATGGATTTGGTGGAGAGAATGAATGGTGGAGATACACTTGACCTTGATATAAAAGTTCTTCTTCCACTCTCTCTCTTCATTCATTCACATTTACTCCTCCACCAAACCCTAACCCACTTGTGAGAGGCAAGTACATCTTGCACACCATGAGGGATTTCATGTATCTCCATTTATTTTTAGTCTATGTTGTTCATCTTCTCTTCCTCTACAAGTTTAGGTCTTGAAGTTCTTGATTTCCATGGATGGTTGGGTGTAAATCTAAGTTTTAAGTTTTGGTTTTCATAGTTTTGGTTTTCATATGAATTTAGGGTTTTGATCTATCAAACATTGTTGTTTTCAAAAATAAGTGGTTCCATGTAGTAGAGAATTTAATTCTACTAAAGTTTGGCTTTTGAAAAGTTATATTTCGATTTGTTTTGTGGAAGTTATGGAAGAAGCATTTTGTTCGTTCTATATTCATCTGCAGCAGGAGGCATATGCCGCAGTAGGCGCGTATGATGTCGCAGTAGGTGCATGTTGTATGAGGCGTATGTCGCAGTAGCCGCATATCATGTCGTGCATGAGCCGCATTAAGGCGAATGTCGCAGTAGCCGCATATCATGTCGCGTATGAGCCGCATTAAGGCGCATGTCGCAGTAGCCGCATGATGATGTCGCGCATGAGCCGTATTAAGGCGCATGTCGCAGTAGCCGCATGATGATGTCGCACATGAGCCGCATTAAGGCGCATGTCGCAGTAGCCGCATATCATATCGCACATGAGCCGCATTAAGGCACATGTCACAGTAGCCGCATGATGATGTCGCGCATGAGCCGCATTAAGGCGCATGTCGCAGTAGCCGTATATCATGTCGCGCATGAGCCGTATTAAGGTACATGTCGCAGTAGCCGCATATCATGTCGCGCATGAGCCGCATTAAGGCGCATGTTGCTGTAGGCGCATATCATGTCGCAGTTGAGCCGCATGAGGCGCATGTCGCAGTAGGCGCATATCATGTCGCAGTAGGCGCATATCATGTCGCAGTTGAGCCATATGAGGCGCATGTCGCAGTAGGCGCATATCATGTCACAGTAGGCGCATATGGTGTCGCGGTTGCATGCATGTCGCAGAATAGGCCGCATATGTCTATATTGGTTGTTTCTGTCTATCATATGTTCTATTTTGACTGAATTGTGGCTAGAATTTCTTCCAACTCCCAACATAAAATTTGTAGATCTTTTCCTTGGCTTCAAGAATATGTTACCTACTATTTTATACTAGTTATGGACTCGACCATGATTAATACTAATTTGACTTTTTATGCCTTGTCACGAATTGACCCCGACTGTTACTTGACTAATGATTGATCATGCATTCCTAGTTGGAACTAAGAGACTGGCTAGTCGTCTTATTAAATTGAATGAATGAGACACGTTCATATTAACTATGAACTATTATAATCGATTGGCCGATCCCGAATATTGACATACAGGCACACATGCAGGCTTCAATTTATTTATTTATTTTTCTACAAAAGTAGCATGTGTACTTGATGGTCAAGGCATGATTACTCCGTGGTTAGATTTGATTGTTGCATCACGCTATGTAAGACCTACAACATAGCCGCACGGGTATCGTTGTAGAGTTGCGCATATCGTGCCCCGTACAAAAGTACTCATTTGAATGACCATGATCTACGGCATGGGATTTCGCTTAACGTAGAGACTATTAAGTTAAATAAAATAATAATGGCATGGAGAGAATGGATTCCCGAGTTCTTACATGGCAGCCCCCTTGGGACGAGTAGTACCCGACGGGCCGGCTGGTTCCCATAGATACTGTAAACCTGCCACACGGGCAGGAAGCAGTATCTGCTTTTATTATTATTGTATATTGTATATTGACGGGCATCCTGCTAGGACTCGTCTAATTCATGTATGGCGTACATGGTTAACTGGATAGACTAGCCTTGCTCGCACATAGTAAGAACTGAGGAATCCTTTATTGCATAATTCCAGGATCACTTGGAACTCACAGTAGCAAGCCGTAGTAGTTGCATGGCCATTTAAATTGATTTGTTTGTGTGCTGTACCTACTCTGTTACCTAACTGAGATGATCAGAATGTCAGGACATGACGGGCCAACTTCTGTCATTGTTTGGTTGGGAGGTTGGTTCGAAGTGTCGTGATATTATGTGAATCCCAGTGGCAAGCATAGACCTACTTATCATATTCTCTTATTACTGGTTTTAATTTCTCATATCGTGCTTCCTTGTGGTACTTGCTATTAGAGGTCTAACCTCTCTGGTTTTGCATGGCCAGATTTAGAGCCGGTTTCCGAGGACTCCGCTTACTTCCACCTCCAAGATGGTCAATACTAGAGGAATGATCGCAGGAGGACTCGAGTGGGTTCCTTACTTCCCCACCCGTTTTGTTATTTACTTAATACCTTGCCGTTTGGCACTGACATGTTAGTCGGATTGTCTTGTACTTACTTTTGCATAATTATAATTAAGTCAGACTGCAGCTGATAACAATTGTGTACACTTTGCTACATCATCTGGCTATGTTTTGTAAAGCCAGATATCAAGAACATTTTGACTGAGCGTTTGGGACGCCTTACTGTTTTATCTTACATGTTCTCTATTTCTGTTTCTTATTTGAATGATTGAGACAATAGATGTGAAATGACCATAGTGAGACTTTCATGTAGTATGCACCCCCTCGTCTTTTAGACAGCATTGATCGTATTATACGGTATTTATCTACCTGTAATACGTAGCTGGCTGAGTCATTCCCCCGCTCTCCAGTATTCTGGTTCTGGGACGTGACAAGGTTTTAGTGGTGGCCCATGCAGGTCTGATTTCAGACTTGTGGGGTATTTTAATAGGATGTCTCAATCACACATGTTCCCCTTTGATCTCATAATTCATTACTCTCGACTCCAGCTTGACATTCCAGTATCCCTTGACTTCATTGATCTTTCCTGTCCGGTCGTTTGATTGTTCTCTTGTCCCTTTTCTCAGGGGCACCTCGTCCGCATCTGCCAGGACTGGACAACAACAACAAGAGCAACACAGACAACCTGACCATGTTGGTCAACAACAAGGGCCGGTACTAACTCAAGAGGCTATCCAAGAAGAAGTGATAGTGGAAGCAGCAGCTGGATCGCAGTATCCGGATGTTCCACCACCACCAACAGTTCCACCTACCCCTGCGGAAATGGACACACCGGCTCTTCTGGAGATCATGAGAGGGATGATGGCTACTCAGCAACACCAGATGTTAGCCCAGCAGCGCATGCACGCTCAGTTACAAGAGCAGAATGTATTACTCAACCAAGGGTTGCAGACAGCTTTGGAAAGAGGGACGAGAACAGATTCAGGAGCATCAGCCAGGTTTTGTAAGTACAACCCCCGCCGTTTCAAAGGAACGGAGGATGCCATCTCAGCAGATACATGGCTTAAGGATACTGAGGCTATTCTGACAGCAGATAAGGTGCCGGCAGAAGAACGTGTGGATCAAGTGAAGTTGTTGCTTCAGGATCTCGCACGTGATTGGTAGGAATCAGAAGAAGTAAGCATCAGACGTCCTGTTGCTTGGGACGATTTTATCACAAGATTCAAGACCAAGTACTATGGAGTTATGGCGCAATTTGAGCTACAACAGAAATTTATCAACCTCAAGCAGGCCGGCAAGACGGTAGATGCCTATGCAGCGGAGTTCTGCAGATTGAGCAGGTTTACCCCAGAGATGGTAGAAACAGAGAGCCAGAGGGCTATGAGGTTCCAGCAAGGGTTTCACCTTGAGCTCTTGCAATTGATAGAGGGGCACAATTACCAGACTTTTGATGAGGTATTGACGGCAACCCGAAGGCATGAGATCACCATTCAGAGGATCACATCAAGGACTGGAGGTCAGAAGAGATCTCACAGTCAGATTGAAGGAGAAGGGGGAGCAGCGCCCCGAACAACAGCACCATCCCTTGGCATTCGTATTCACGATGTAGCAATACGAGGGCCATTACCACCACCAAGGCAACAACAACAGCAACAGAAGAAGAACCAGCAACCCCCGGCGGGCTGCTCTTATTGTGGAAAGATGGAGCACACTAGAGATGTATGTCGGACATTGAACGGGCTGTGTTTGATATGTGGAAATCCAGATCATCGGGTTACCACATGTCCCATGAATTCGAGGTCAGGAGTGTAGGCCTTTAAAAAAAAATGACAGTCACGCTGAGTTGATCTAGACAGAGTCAAAAGTCACGCTCAGTTGATCAGGATAATATTTACAAATCACGCTGGGGAGACAGCTCATCATTTGTCATAGAGTAATTATGACTGACAGCACAACAGTCGAAGAATGTCTCTTCGTATGCCACGTATGCACAGAATTCGAGAGATCACAGCTGTCTATTGCGTGATTTTCGAAATCTTCTTCAGCAAGACTCAACCTTCGTCAAGTTGGCGTACCAAAAGAGCTTCTTTTCATTTAATGTGACTGACAAAAGCAATCACTGCCAGAGATTTTGTGTCAGTCGAGGCACGCTGAATCAAGACAGCTGGCAGTTCTATCCCAAGTCTGCGTGTGTAATATTCCTATTTTGGAGTACGTATTTGACCGTATTATTTTATTTGGAGGATTTTAATTTTTGGGGTATTTTTGAAATTTTTATTATTTTTTTGGAGGTAATTTTATCCTTATTATTATTATTATTATTTTTCTTGTTCCTAAACTACCCTCCCAAAATATCTACTCCCCCTCACATCACCCCTCACATCACTCACCCACTCCCTCTCTCCTCCCCCAAATCCCATCTCTCTCTCTCCCAAAATCTCCCCTCTATCTCTTCCTCACTCTTCTTTCCTCTTTCTAGTCCCCTTTCCGAGCTTTCCCTCTCTCCCGCTCTTCCCTGGCCCAGCCCCTCCGGCCACCTTCCCCGCCAGCACCACCATTATCGTCATCTCCTCCACCATCATCGTCGTCGTCGCTGTCATCCCCACGGCCGGCCTCCTCCGCCGCCTTCACCCACGAGCGCCTCCATCACCCACCAGCACCGCCACCGCCTTCGCCGCCTCCCCACCGTCAGCCACCGTCTCCACCACCACTTCTACGACCATCATCATCATCGTCGCCCCCTCCGGCCTCCGCTGCGGCCGCCACCGCCAGCACCGCCCTCACCACCATCTCCTCCGTGGCCTCCGGCCCCCTCCGCCATCGCCGTCGTTTCCATCTCCTCCGGCCACCCAGGGCGTCGCACCCCCGCGGGTCGCCTCCAGCGCCGCCGTGACTTGGGCGCCGCCGCCGTCACCTCCCTGGTAACCGCTTCCCTCTCTTCCCAGCTCCTCCGCCCCTTTCTCTTCTCTTCTCTCCGGCGAACAGCCGTCGCGCACGGGGACAGCGTTGCCTCGAGCGGCGGGACGCCCTTGGGCCCCGTGCCGCTCGAGCAGCGAGCCCTCTCGGCCTGCGTGCTTCTCGGGCAGTGAGCCCTCGTGCTCCGTGCCTCTCCTTGGGTTGCATGCTTCGAGCTCCGTGCACGTCTCGAGCAGCGGAACGCTATGGGCCCCGTGCTGCTTGGGTTTCGTGCTATCTCAATTCGCATGATCCCTCGTTCCCCGTGCTTCTCGGGATGTGTGCCTCGATTTGTGTGTCGTCCCGTTTTCCGTGCACCTCAATCCACACGCTGCCTTGGGCAGCAGGACGCCTCGAGCCCCGTGCTGCCTCGGACAACGTGCCACCTCGGTTGGTGCGTTGTCTCGATCCTCGTATCTCGGCCTTTGTGCCTACCTCGTGACCCGTACCACCTCGATTTGCGTGCACATACCAATTTGCGTGTCGTATCGATTTGCGTGTCATATTATATCTTGTGTTGCTTCAGTTTGCGTGCACGTACCGATTTGTGTGCCGCCTCGGTTGTGTGCCGCATTGGACTCTGCACCTTTTCGATTTGCGTGCACACATCGATTTGTGTGCCGTATCGATTTACGTGCTCCTTGGACCTTGGGTCGTCTCGATTTATGTGCACGTCTCGATTTACGTGCACATTTATGTTTCTCGTTCGTCTCGATATTTGTGTTCTCTCGATTCTCGTACGCGTCTCGATATACGTGCGTGTCTCGAATTGCGTGCCCGTATCGGTCCGCGTGCCTCGGTTTTCATGCCAGATTCCTGCGCTGCTTGCGGGACCCGTACGGTATAGCCTTCTGCCATCTCTTGTGATTATTCTATTATTTTATTATTTGGTGCTGATGATTATTTATTGTGTGTTCTGAGGATCTCGATTAGCGTGCTAGCTTGGATCGCGACTGCCGAAGACTTGCTTACCTAGCCGAGCCCTCTAGGCAAGTATCCCTTGCTCATCGACGGCTCTTGCCCTCTCTCCTGGATTTTATTGTATTTAATTAATTTGTACTTATAAATTTTATAACCATGATTAGTGTAGCCTAGTAGTAGATCTGCCATGATGATAACTTAGGATAGCTTGGTCCGATACCGGGATAGACCGTATCGGACAACTCGGATGGGTCATCCACACCTCCGAGGACACGAGCACGACTCATTTGTACGGATTGTCCCCGTATGCCCCGTGTCCGACTCGCGGTCGGGTAACGGCTTGGCGAACTATTCTTGTGGCTGTGATTGTGCTTGGGTTAGAATTACGAGCATGTGCTGTGATGCGCCCTGCGAGGCAGTTATTTTATTATTATGCATGTTGGCTTGGCGTCCAGTACGCATTGTAGCGCTGCTGGAGGCCGGGACTTAGTGGTCTCGGGTTCGATTGATTTTCCAGTACGCATCGTAGTGCTGCTGGAGGCCGAGACTTAGTGTTCTCGTCTATCGACTTGTTCCCAGTATGTATCTTAGTGCTGCTGGTAGCTGAGACTTAGTGTTCTCAGCCTGCGATTCTGCGGCGGGTTGCGCCGAGTGGTTTGAGCCCCAATTCGCTGGGAGCTCCTGTCCAGAATACAGAGGAGACTCTGCCGGATTCTTCCAAAATTCTCGATCGAGAATTTGGTTCGAAGGATTAGGTAGGACCATTCCTTTGGTTTGCTGGACTGAATTTATGCATGTTCATCTTGGTATAGTATACCTGATCCCATTGCCTGCTAGGTAGACTCCATACTAGATTAGTCGCCTAGCTCCTGACCTGTCTTATCCGTCGGATAGCGTAAGGAGAGCGGTTCCACTCGGGAGACGGTCTGCAACCCTGGTCCTTGTTTGGTTTAAGGGTTGTGGATTTGCTCCCGAGCGGTCCATGTAATCCTTGCCACTTCCGGCGGCATTTATTACCGGACTCTTGTCCCCTGACCCTTCATCCTAGGGGTTGTCCTAGTCTGTCAGATAGAGCTGACAGTTGTCCTATGTATTGGGAGTTGTGACTTGTGGATATGACTGAGGATTGAGTATTATGGAGAGTACGATCTCGGGATATTGACTTGGTGGATCTATGTGGATTCTTGGATTTTGGTGATTTCGAATATTTCGTGGAACGAGGAGAATATCGAGGGTATTATTATATGATTTTTACTCGACTTCCCAAATGCCCAAAACCTGGTACCTTTGTGTATTCCGGTAGTTGGGAAAACCTGGTTTGATTGCTATATCTTGGTAGTTAGAGGGGCTCGTTTTCTAGTGGCTTGTGATCATTGCCTTGGAGAATTTTTGTGAGCCAGAGGGCCTAGCATTGCTTATAGTGATTAGCTTGGATATTTGGTTATTGACCTTCCTGTCATGATATTGAATCCATCGTAGAAGGGTAACTCTTGATAGATTGATCTGGTGGATAGACAGACAGGATGATTGGAGTTCTAGGCTCCCATATATTCTTGAGATGTGATTATGGTAGAGGTTCTGATTTTGTACCCGACTTGATGTCCATGTCACGATTTGGGCATGTGACTTCTTGTGACTGATAGGTTTGACCTTGTTCCTGGTATTACACGATGACCTGGACCTGTCTTGATTCTTGATAGTGGCCCGTAGAGGTGCACTCCTGACTAGCACTCTGGACTTGACAGTAAACCTGGCATGTATACTCTTGATTCTTGATAGTGGCCCGTAGTGGCGCACTCCTGACTAGTACTCTTGACATGACATGTTTACTATTGACCGCTGTTACGACAGCCAGTCCTGACTTGCTAGGCATGACCCCGTCTTGACACCGTGGTTGATTTCTCTTGATTGTGCTTGCATAAGCCACCAGTCCAGTCTTGTCTTGCATCATGTCTAGGACATGGATTCCTGAGTACCACGGTCAGGGATCCACAATGAAACCGACTAGGCTAATAACTAGATTAATCATGTAGTTCATGGGGACTTCCTAGTGACCTGTTGCTTGTCTGGTCCCGGCCCTATGTATCTATATATATACTAGGGATTGTTGCTATCCGTCGAGATGAGCGCATTCCCAGCCCTCCGTCGAGTGTGGCACTTCTTTAGGGCACATGTATCTTACTGCAGTGTGCCTGCTATATCTATCTTTTTCTTTTGCTGGGGCCATTCGGGTAGTAGCAAGCAGGAGCTGGACTTTGAAGTCTCATTGCATCTTGTTAGTAATTAGGCCTGTGATAACCCTAGTTAGCTAATAATAGCAAGCCGTAGGCATTGTGTGGCCGCTTGTCCTTCTGTGTTGTTTGGCTTGTTGCCTGCTAGCCAGCTGATATTGATTTCCAGCTGGCAATGCAGGTGTTAGTGGATGCTAGGGAGATTGTGATTGTGTTAGCTTCACTATACTTGTGGATTGTTATCGTGCGTTGGTACCGCACGATCCCTTACCCTTATTTACTGTCTTAGATACTATTCCTGTCATATTTTATCCTGCTGGTTTTTCTTCGTCCGTCCTTGAGCCTTCCTTTCTGGTACTTGCTGCGGTTGGCCTGACCAACCCTGGATTGTTTCCAGATTGTCTGAGACCGACCTGGTGGATCTTCCAGACTTGACTTGGAGGGTGTGCTTCAGTTCCAGACCATGCTGGGAACTGTGGGAAGGTAACTTGTCTACATCATTATTCTGTATTGTAGATTCCTGATTTTTATATGAGTATTCCCTGCTTTCCATATGATTATCTCTCTTGATGTTGATTCATTGTGATTTTCCTGTGGATATGAGATCGGATTTAGGCTATAGATTGATTGCATGCTAGGATACCCAACCAGACTGGACAGCCGTCATCACCGTATAGCGTATTCGTACCTTATACGGTGTAGCTGGCCGTGTACGTCCCCATATTCCAGAACTGGGGCGTGACATGGTTTTAGTGGTGGCCCATGCAGGTCTCATTTTGAGATTTTGTTGGGTATCACATGATTATTGATCTCAGTCCACTATTCCTTGGTATTCCCACTTGTTATACTTGTCCTTCGCTCCCTTGAACATGTGAATTGGTCCTCATCTCTACCTGGACCTATTTTGCTTTGCCCTGTCTTATTCGTGTTATCTACCTCTGATCCTTGTTTGATAGATATGATCCTGTAGTTGGTCATGTCGATCATCTTATCTGGTAAGACGATGTCTGGTCTTATCTTGGGTTACTATATTATTTATCTTGGGTTCTGGACTCTCTACCGGTGTATCGCCTTGGTTGATTTCTTGTTATCCCTTTCGTGCGTTGACTTCGTGTTGACTTAGTATCATTATCGCCCTCTTTGTGCGTTGGCTGGATTGCTGCAGAATGAAGATTTCATCAGGACTCTGAGATTGGATATTTTAACATTTGTTGAGTATCCGAGGGATATTCTTGTATCGATTCGGCTTCCTTGATTCTGGATAGTTTCGCACTCATGATTATCTATTTTATATATTATTTTGATTATAGATATACTTTGTATACATTATATTTTGATGAGAATTCTTGGTTTGGAGTATTTTCCTACGGATATGGAGTATTTTTTCTAGAAAAGCTATATTGTGGTTATTATTGAAGATATTTTTGGATGTGTGTTATGATTCACCTGGATTTTGGATTTTGATGGTTTTCTAGGACTCATTATATTGATAGAGATTTTGTGATTTTAGCGATTCGAATATTTGGGTTATGGATTTGATTCGTTTTGGGTATTTGTCTAGAGAACCGGGTGACCCTAGTATACATTGACGGCGTGGTAACGAAAGTTGCAGCCGCTCGATTACAGTGTTTTGGTAAATCTTTTGCAGCCATTCCGGATGGCGTGGCAAGGAATGACCATGACACACATTTTTCGGATATTAGGAACTACGGTCATCGGTTTGAGACAGATATCCTGTATTTTATGATTTATGAGGATTTTTATGCAGTTAGGATTTTACGTTTTCTGACATTGTTTCGACATTCTATACTTGTTTTGATTTATGGGGTTATTTCGTGCATGCGAGATTTTACTTTTTCGAGATTGCTTCATTGTTTAGATTTACCTTACGAGTTGATTTATGTAGCCATGCACCGTTCTCCTTGATGTTTTCATATTGAGATTTTGTTAATTTCTTATTATATTACTTGATTTCTGTAAGGTGGGTAGAGTTTTTCATGGCAGATATATATGTACTAGTTTTGAAAACCCTATTTTGATAATTCTGAAATTTCAAGGACGAAATTTTTGTAAGGTGGGTAGGATGTAATATTCCTATTTTGGAGTACGTATTTGACCGTATTATTTTATTTGGAGGATTTTAATTTTTGGGGTATTTTTGAAATTTTTATTATTTTCTTGGAGGTAATTTTATCCTCATTATTATTATTATTATTAATTTTCTTGTTCCTAAACTACCCTCCCAAAATATCTACTCCTCCTCACATCACCCCTCACATCACTCACCCACTCCCTCTCTCCTCCCCCAAATCCCATCTCTCTCTCCCGAAATCTCCCATCTCTCTCTTTCTCACTCTTCTTTCCTTTTCCCAGTCCCCTTCCCGAGCTTACCCTCTCTCCCGCTCTTCCCTGGCCTAGCCCCTCCGGCCACCTTCCCCGCCAGCACCACCATTATCGTCATCTCCTCCACCATCATCGCCGCCGTCGCTGTCATCCCCACGGCCGGCCTCCTCCGCCGCCTTCACCCACGAGCACCTCCATCACCCACCAGCAACGCCACCGCCTTCGCCGCCTCCCCACCGTCAGCCACCGTCTCCACCACCACTTCCACGACCATCATCATCATCGTCGCCCCCTCCGGCCTCCGTTGCGGCCGCCACCGCCAGCACCGCCCTCACCACCATCTCCTCCGCGGCCTCCGGCCCCCTCCGCCATCGCCGTCGTTTCCATCTCCTCCGGCCACCCAGGGCGTCGCGCCCCCGCGGGTCGCCTCCAGTGCCGCCGTGACTTGGGCGCCGCCGCCGTCACCTCCCTGTTAACCGCTCCCCTCTCTTCCCAGCTCCTCCGCCCCTTCCTCTTCTCTTCTCTCCGGCGAGCAGCCGTCGCGCACGGGGACAGCGTTGCCTCGAGCGGCGGGACGCCCTTGGGCCCCGCGTCGCTCGAGCAGCGAGCCCTCTCGGCCTGCGTACTTCTCGGGCAGTGAGCCCTCGTGCTCCGTGCCTCTCCTTGGGTTGCGTGCTTCGAGCTCCGTGCACGCCTCGAGCAGCGGGACGCTATGGGCCCCGTGCTGCTTGGGTTTCGTGCTATCTCGATTCGCATGATCCCTCGTTCCCCGTGCTTCTCGGGATATGTGCCTCGATTTGTGTGTCGTCCCGTTTTTCGTGCACCTCGATCCACGCGCTGCCTTGGGCAGCGGGACGCCTCGAGCCCCGTGCTGCCTCGGGCAACGTGCCACCTCGGTTGGTGCGTTGTCTCGATCCTCATGTCTCCGCCTTTGTGCCTACCTCGTGACCAGTACCACCTCGATTTGCGTGCACGCACCGATTTGTGTGTCGTATCGATTTGCGTGTCACATTATATCTTGTGTTGCTTCGGTTTGCGTGTACGCACCGATTTGCGTGCCGCCTCGGTTGTGTGCCGTATTGGACTCTGCACCTTTTCGATTTGTGCGCACACATCGATTTGTGTGCCGCAACGATTTACGTGCTCCTTGGACCTTGGGTCGTCTCGATTTACGTGTACGTCTCGATTTATGTGCACGTTTATGTTTCTCATTCGTCTCGATATTCGTGTTCTCTCGATTCTCGTACGCGTCTCAATATACGTGCGTGTCTCGATTTGCGTGCCCGTATCGGTCCGCGTGCCTCGATTTCCGTGCCAGATTCCTGCGCTGCTTGCGGGACCCGTACGGTATAGCCTTCTGCCATCTCTTGTGATTATTCTATTATTTTATTATTTGGTGCTGATGATTATTTATTGTGTGTTCTGAGGATCTCGATTGGCGTGCTAGCTTGGATCGCGACTGCCGAAGACTTGCTTACCTAGCCGAGCCCTCTAGGCAAGTATCCCTTGCTCATCGACGGCTCTTGCCCTCTCTCCTGGATTTTATTGCATTTAATTAATTTGTACTTGTAAATTTTATAACCATGATTAGTGTAGCCTAGTAGTAGATCTGCCATGATGATAACTTAGGATAGCTTGGTCCGATACCGGGATAGACCGTATCGGACAACTCAGATGGGTCATCCACACCTCCGAGGACACGAGCACGACTCATTTGTACGGATTGTCCCCGTATGCCCTGTATCCGACTCGCGGTCGGGTAACGGCTTGGCGAACTATTCTTGTGGCTGTGATTGCGCTTGGGTTAGAATTACGAGCATGTGCTGTGATGCGCCCTGCGAGGCGGTTATTTTATTATTATGCATGTTGGCTTGGCGCCCAGTACGCATTGTAGCGCTGCTGGAGGCCGGGACTTAGTGGTCTCGGGTTCGATTGATTTTCCAGTACGTATCGTAGTGCTGCTGGAGGCCGAGACTTAGTGTTCTCGGCTATCGACTTGTTCCCAGTACGCATCTTAGTGCTGCTGGTAGCTGAGACTTAGTGTTCTCAGCCTGCGATTCCGCGATTCTGCGGCGGGTTGCGCCGAGTGGTTTTAGCCCCAATTCGCTGGGAGCTCCTGTCCAGAATACAGAGGAGACTCTACCGGATTCTTCCAAAATTCTCGATCGGGAATTTGGTTCGAAGGATTAGGTAGGACCATTCCTTTGGTTTGCTGGACTGGATTCATGCATGTTCATCTTGGTATAGTATACCTGATCCCATTGCCTGCTAGGTAGACTCCATACTAGATTAGTCGCCTAGCTCCTGACCTGTCTTGTCCGTCGGATAGCGTAAGGAGAGCGGTTCCACTCGGGAGACGGTCTGCAACCCTGGTCCTTGTTTGGTTTAAGGGTTGTGGATTTGCTCCCGAGCGGTCCATGTAATCCTTGCCACTTCCGGCGGCATTTATTACCGGACTCTTGTCCCCTGACCCTTTATCCTAGGGGTTGTCCTAGTCTGTCAGATAGAGCTGACAGTTGTCCTATGTATTGGGAGTTGTGACTTGTGGATATGACTGAGGATCGAGTATTATGGAGAGTACGATCTCGGGATATTGACTTGGTGGATCTATGTAGATTCTTGGATTTTGGTGATTTTGAATATTTCGTGGAACGAGAAGAATATCGAGGGTATTATTATATGATTTTTACTCGACTTCCCAAATGCCCAAAACCTGGTACCTTTGTGTATTCTGGTAGTTGGGGAAACCTGGTTTGATTGCTATGTCTTGGTAGTTAGAGGGGCTCGTTTTCTAGTGGCTTGTGATCATTGCCTTGGAGGATTCTTGTGAGCCAGATGGCCTAGCATTGCTTATAGTGATTAGCTTGGATATTTGGTTATTGACCTTCCTGTCATGATATTGAATCCATCGTAGAAGGGTGACTCTTGATAGATTGATCTGGTGGATAGACAGACAGGATGATTGGAGTTCTAGGCTCCCATATATTCTTGAGATGTGATTATGGTAGAGGTTCTGATTTTGTACCCGACTTGATGTCCATGTCACGATTTGGGCATGTGACTTCTTGTGACTGATAGGTTTGACCTTGTTCCTGGTATTACACGATGACCTGGACCTGTCTTGATTCTTGATAGTGGCCCGTAGAGGTGCACTCCTGACTAGCACTCTGGACTTGACAGTAAACCTGGCATGTATACTCTTGATTCTTGATAGTGGCCCGTGGTGGCGTACTCCTGACTAGTACTCTTGACATGACATGTTTACTCTTGACCGCTGTTGCGACAGCCAGTCCTAACTTGCTAGGCATGACCCCGTCTTGACACTGTGGTTGATTTCTCTTGATTGTGCTTGTATAAGCCACCAGCCCAGTCTTGTCTTGCATCATGTCTAGGACATGGATCCCTGAGTACCAAGGTCAGGGATCCACAATGAAACCGACTAAGCTAATAACTAGATTAATCATGTAGTTCATGGGGACTTCCCAGTGACCTGTTGCTTGTCTGGTCCCGGCCCTATGTATCTATATATATACTAGGGATTGTTGCTATCCGTCGAGATGAGCGCATTCCCAGCCCTCCGTCGAGTGTGGCACTTCTTTAGGGCACATGTATCTTACTGCAGTGTGTCTGCTATATCTATCTTTTTCTTTTGCTGGGGCCATTCGGGTAGTAGCAAGCAGGAGCTGGACTTTGAAGTCTCATTGCATCTTGTTAGTAATTAGGCCTGTGATAACCCTAGTTAGCTAATAGTAGCAAGCCGTAGGCATTGTGTGGCCGCTTGTCCTTCTGTGTTGTTAGGCTTGTTGCCTGCTAGCCAGCTGATATTGATTTCCAGCTGGCAATGCAGGTGTTAGTGGATGCTAGGAAGATTGTGATTGTGTTAGCTTCACTATACTTGTGGATTGTTATCGTGCGTTGGTACCGCACGATCCCTTACCCTTATTTACTGTCTTAGATACTATTCCTGTCATATTTTATCCTGCTGGTTTTTCTTCGCCCGTCCTTGAGCCTTCCTTTCTGGTACTTGCTGCGGTTGGCCTGACCAACCCTGGATTGTTCCCAGATTGTCTGAGACCGACCCGGTGGATCTTCCAGACTTGATGGGTGTGCTTCAGTTCCAGACCATGCTGGGAACTGTGGGAAGGTATACTTGTCTACATCATTATTCTGTATTGTAGATTCCTGATTTTCATATGAGTATTCCCTGCTTTCCATATGATTATCTCTCTTGATGTTGATTCATTGTGATTTGCCTGTGGATATGAGATCGGATTTAGGCCATAGATTGATTGCATGCTAGGATACCCAACCAGATTGGACAGCCGTCATCACCGTATAGTATATTCGTACCTTATACGGTGTAGCTGGCCGTGTACGTCCCCGTATTCCGGAACTGGGGCGTGACAGCGTGTATTTTGAGTTTTCACTCAAATCTGCGTAGATTCTGAAGTTTTCTTCCTCAAGTCTGCGTGGATTCTGAAGTTTTCTTCACCAAGTCTGCGTGGATTCTGAAGCTTCTTGCCCCAAGTTTGCGTGGATTTTGAAGCTTTCTACCCCGAGTCTGCGTGGATTTCGTCTTCAACAAGTCTGCGTGGATTCTGAAGCTTCTTGCCCCAAGTTTGCGTGGATTTTGAAGCTTTCTACCCCGAGTCTGCGTGGATTTCGTCTTCAACAAGTCTGCGTGAATTTCATCAAATTGGAGTACGTGGCAGCCATGCCACTGATCTCTCGCCTGCGTGTCCTGTAACTTGCACACGACTCATGCATGATTGCCATGTGTCCAACAGTTACAGGCCACGTCCAGTAACTGCTCACAACCTTGCGTATGTTAAATCCTGCATGATTTTCAACTAAGCACAGGCTGTGAAGACAGTTATCTTTTTAATTATTATTTTTGACTCTATAAATAAAGTTCTTTTTCTCATTCATTGGACGGATACATAGTTATCTACTGTCAAAATTTTGAGATCTTTTCTTCTTCGCATAGTCCAAGGGATAAAGTGATCGTCTTCTAGATCAGATTCCCACAGTTGTAATTTTCCCAGATACACAATAAATAAAAAAATTTATTTATGGAAAACAAATTGGCGACACTGCTGGGGAAAACCATCTCCTCTTCTGAGATGGCAACAACTCAATGCGATACTTCGTCAATCGGCTCGACGAAGAAGGTGATGATGATCCAATTCGATCAACTCGCCTATGAAGAAATGCAGCGGGCTAAGAGTGGTAAGCCCACTACAGCCTCCATCATCACTGCCAAGTCGAAGGGACACTCTGTCTATGTCCCTAAGAATCAGTTGGCAACCAATGGTGAAGTCTCTGCCACAGTGTCTGCTCCTAACACTGGCAAAAACTCTACTGCAAGCACGCACACTCTTGTGCGCTCAAAGATGACAGCAATCAAAGATCACGCTAACAGTACTGGCTCCTTAGCCAAATCTGGTCCAGTGTGTGTCTCCAAAGTTGAAAGTCACACTGACAGTACTGGCTCCTTAGCCAAATCTGTTCCAGCGTGCAATTTTAACCTCAAAAGTCACGCTGACAGCACTAGTTCCTTAGCCAAGTCTGTTCCAGTGTGTAATTCTAAAATCAACAATCATGCTAACAATACTGGCTCCTTAGCCAAACCTGTTCCAGCGTGTATTTCTAAAGTCAAAAGTCACGCCAACAGCACTGGTTCTTTAACCAAGCCTGTTTCAGCGTGTATTTCATTTAAGAAGAATAGCTCTTTAGCTATCTCTTCTTCTTTGCCAAGTTCTACCAGAACTGGGGGTGGTCTTCCACACAAAGTCCCTTCGAAAAGAAATAACTCTTTAGTTGTTTCTTCTGCTCCTGTAGTTTTTACTTCAGGAACAGCTTTGACTGACAATTTTGTTTGTCAAAGAAAAGGAGATGGTCTTTTGACTACTCTTCCTTCTGGACATTCTATGTCTCAAAACTTGAATGAGTCTAAGAAGAAACATTCCTTAATGTTTTCTTCTATGACTTCTTCGAATTGGGCACAAAATTTGTCTAGAAAAGGTCTGTTACCAACTCCTAATCAAGGGGGTGGTTCAACTCTTCCTTCTCTGCAAATATCCAGATCAATGGAAGGAAAACTCCATGTTTCCAAAACCAATATGTTACCTCCAACTGATCTAAGAACAAAAATTAACACTTCTGGTGTTAAGAAACCATACCAGTTGGAAACAAGGATAAGAGATCCAGATGTAGAGTATGCAAAAAACTATGTGGCTCATATTAATTATTCTCTATATAATCAAGAGCCATCAAGACCCAAGAACAGGAAATATACTCCTCAATCTTCACAAACAGATTTACGAGAATATCTTCAACAGAAGAGAAGAAGTGATTCTGTGTCAAAGGACCATGCTGAATGTGACTTCTATCCAAGAGTCATAATTCAATGCAGATGTCAATCAATGGCTCATGATCATGTTGATCATGAATGTGACTTCCAGCCAAGAGTCACAATGCAATGCAGATGTCAAACAAAACGACAATCTGTCTTCAATCGGATTCAGTGTGAACCTATGCCTGATGAAGATGAGCCTTTGTTTGCTTCTGTCAATATGACCTCTCGGGATGCTGGGGGTAGAGTTGATATTCCAGATGGAGTATATAGAAATACCAGAGCAAGAGTCCTGGCCTCTAGTCAAAGAAATTTGATTTCTGAAGATGATTCTGAATTCCTTGGAGAATCTAACTTCCCACCTCTTCCTACTGGGGGTAGTTCTCCTATAATTGACTTTGATGCACAAAGCAATGATTCAGAACAAACAACATCTACCAGTTCATCAATAATTCTTCGTACAGTCACGACTTATATGGTTGATAGGAATACTGATGAACCTTCTTCTTCGTTGACTCCTCAAGATCAAAGAATTGCTTCTTTGGAACAACAAATGAAGTCTATGGCTGATACTATGAAGTCGATGTATGAACTCATGGCAACACAGATACAAAATCGACAGACTGTACCAGATGCCATACCAACTGACACTGATATGAGTTCAGTACAAGTTCCTCCAGCAGTACAATCCAATACTCCTGGACCAGCTCAACCAAACCCTAGTCTCTCCGGAGCTGGGGGTAGTGCTTACAATGCTGTTCCTCCTCCCAACTATTCTCTACAAGTTACAACTCCACAATCTTCTGGAGTTGTTAATGAAGAATTGAGGAATCTCAAAACTCAATTCGAGGCATTCAAACAGAAAGATGGTTTACAAAGGTTAGGCATCAAACAATCTTATCCGATAGAATGGAAGCAAGTATCGTATCCTCCTAAATACAAGCCTCCCACTATCTCATTCTATGATGGAACCACTTCTCCAAGTCAGTTCATTAATCACTTTGAAGTGATGACCGATCAGCTGCAACCAAGCGACGCCCTCCTTACTCGGGTGTTTGTTGGATGTCTCAAGGGAACGGCTTATGAATGGTATAGAAGTCTCCCAGATGGGAGCATTACCTCATTTTCTGGTTTCAAACAGATGTTTCTTGAACGGTTCTATGAAGGGCTCAATGACATGACTATGTCTGCTCTTATTAGAATCAAGCAGAAAAATAATGAAACTACAGAAGAGTACATTGAACGGTTTCGAAGAGAAGCTCTGAAGATGCCTCTTGGAACTCCTGATGCTGTCACCATCGACACATGCAAATCAAACTTGTTGCCAATCATCAGCATGTGGACAGGATCCACTTAATTCCAAGACTGGCCTTCTTTCATAGTTAGTGCCAAGGCCGCAGAAATTAGTGCTGAAACCTTCAAAGGTTTAGGAGTGCAGATGACTCCTAAAGAAACAGGTCAAGGTACTAACAATAAAAACAATGCTCGCAAGGGAAAAGAAACTCTTGAAGTTAATCTTCAGAGCAAAGATGCATCAACTGTTCAAACTTCTCCTACAACTCAACAACCAAGAACACCTCGCCCCAAAGAAGAATTCTCTTTCGATGACGACGATGTCCTTGGTATCTTTGAATGTCTGCTGAAAGGTAATAAGATACAATTACCTGAGATCAAGAAACCTGATGAAGCTGGTAAAATAGATCATCCCAAATACTGCCCATATCACAGAATGCTGGGTCATACAATTCGTACATGTTATGTACTGAAAGGAAAGATCCAAGAAATGATTAAATCTGGAGCTATCTCTCTTACTCCAAAAGAGAAGACCGTCACCTCCAACTCCTTGAAAGTGGGATCGTTCCTATTCCCAAGGCAACTCTTGACATAGTGAATCTTCCTTCTCTACAGTCTGAAGGATTAGTGCCAATCACTTTGGAAACTGGAAAAATCATGTGGATCCATCCTGATCTAGTGGCAGATTTTGAATCACCTTCTCCTCAAAAGACTACTTCTCGAAAGTCCGAGAAGGCTGGAAAGATTAAGTCATGTCATATGACTTCTCTTGGATCTATTCCTGACACAGAGCCAAAAGAGAAAGAAGAAGCACTTGTTAGTGCTACTCGAACGAGGAAACCTTATCTAAAGGATTATTCCAAGAATCCTGAGGATCCTCTTGATATCCCTCCAGCTGATAAAGATGCTTCTAATGTTCCTCCTGAAGAAGAATCATCCACTGAACCTGTTCCTCCCAAGCCTACAGCTCTGGAGAAAGGCAAACAACAGGCTCGGTTTGATAAGCCAATCAAGAAGTCCTCTCCTCTTGGACTTCAGAAGCCTTATAATTTCGATATTTTAGCTCAGCTTGCTAATACTCCAGCTAGAATGTCCCTCTTTGAACTTCTACATCTTTCCAAAGAGACTCGGGAGATATTAAGTGAAGCACTTCTACAAGCTGACTCTTGTCTTGCACAATTGAAGAAGCCAGATGCAGAACCTGCCACTTGCTTACATTGCAACAGTGTATTGGAGATTACCCAAATATCACCTTTACACAAGACGACATGCTATTGGAGGATAATCGACATGATCGGCCTCTCTACTACACCGGTTATATCGATACAATGAAGACAGATCGTATCCTCATTGATCCAGGATCTGCTATAAGCATAATGCCAAAGAGTCTATTGGATGAACTAAAAATCCCTCTTCACAAGCTCTCTAAGACGGTTACTACTATCCTGGGATTCAATCAAAGCCGAAGCGAGCCTTTGGGAAAGATTCATCTGAAGCTTCAGATAGGCAATTTCAGATCCAAAGTCACTTTCTATGTGATCGAGATCGTGGGATCCTATAATCTTCTTCTGGGGAGGCCCTTTCTTCATGAAAATAATGTGGTGCCTTCTACTCTTCATCAGTATTTTAAATACATTGATAGCAATGGAAGAGTACAAAAAAAGTTGATGATATAAATCCCTTCCATGGGGTTGAAGCTTATTTCAATGATTCCCGAAAGTACAAAGAAGAGTATACAAGGGTTATACAAGCTATGGAGAAAGAGGATTCACAAAGTGAGACCTTAATAATTCTTGTTAAAGGTCGAACTATTCAGCAACAATCTCCCAAACTCTCTGAAGAAGGTTCTCTCATCATTCCGGTGAGTGGACGGATTTCTCCGTTACCTCAGTCGTTTGCTCAAGACACAATGATTATTCCTGTCAGTGGGCGTACTGTAATTCCTGCATCTCCACATATGAAACAGGATACTCTGCTAATTCCAGTTGGAGGGCGGATTATTCTTCCATCTCAAATTTCAAGGGAGCTCACCTCTTCTGAGCCATTTGTTATCGATCTTAATCGAAACAACGCTTCTTCTCGTTCTTCTTCTCCCCCTTTAGTCATTGACTTGGCTAAAATCTCTAAGGCTCAGCCTTCTCCCAATGTAAATACTGCTGCTTTTACATTTAATGAAAAGTCTCCATCTTTGCAGTATGCTGATGTGTGTAATTATGTTCATAGTTATTTACATTTGTTAGATGACTTGAACGCAATAACCATAGGGGTTGTACAGACTGTTCATACAGATGTATCCCTAGAACCTGTACAATCTTCATACTTTCTAGTTCCCAGCAGAAAGCCAGGAGACATTCCAATATTCTTCTATAAAGGGCCCCAAAGTCCTTCTGATTTAGAAGATGAAGACAAAAATGATGATACTGGAAGATTACAACTACGTCGTTATAGTCAGCAATCTAAAGACATCATCAAAAATATGGGCTATGACTTCAGGACTGGCCTCAATAGTGGAAAGGGAAGAAAAATGCTTGTTCGTATTCCTCCTCTGAAATATGGAAGGACGAAATGCGGATTAGGCTATATTACTCCTACTCCTTTTATCAATATTATCCATGAAGATCCCGAGTCTGACGAAGATAAGAGATCTGATTCTTCTAGTACCACTTCTTGGGATTCCGATACGAGTATCGGTGACTTCTACTGCAACCTTCTGTCTTCCAACATGGTTTCCATTGACCATTCTGAAGAAAGTGATGAAGACGAAGAAGAGTTTGAAATCTCACCTGAATCGGAACAATGGGCCCAAAGATTAGATAATCAATGGGAGTTCCGTTTCGAGCAAAAAGAACCTCCGACTGAAGACAAACTTTTTCAAATAGATGTTGGTGAAGAGGGATCTCCCAAACCAATATTCATCAGTGAAAGTCTTTCTGAACCTGATAAGCAAGACATGATCAAACTCATTCGTGACTACATCGATGTCTTCGCTTGGAGTTATGAAGATATGCCAGGACTTGATCCACAAATTGCAACTCACAAGCTCAATATCTTGCCGAATGCTAAACCGGTCAAACAACAACAACGACGATTTCGTCCAGACATTATGGATGCAATTGAAGTTGAAATCAATAAACTCATAACCTCCGGGTTTATTAGAGAGGAACAACATCCCGATTGGGTGGCTAACATAGTTCCTGTCCTTAAAAAGACTGGCAAGGTCAGAGTATGCATAGACTTTCGCGATCTCAATGCGGCATGCCCTAAAGACGAATTCCCTCTACCAATCACTGATGTCATGATTGATAATACCTGTGGATTTGAGCGGATGTCATTCATGGACGGGTATTCTGGATACAATCAGATTAAAATGTTTCCAGATGACGAGAAGCACACTTCTTTCAGAACGCCGATCGGTACATACTGTTATACAGTTATGCCATTCGGTCTCAAGAATGCAAGAGCAACTTATCAACGAGCTATGAGCACTATATTCCGTGAACATTTGCGAAAAATAGTCGAATGCTATGTTGATGATATTGCAGTCAAAAGTCGACAAAAGGAGATCATATCCAAGATTTGAAGACTATATTTGATCTAATGCGTAAGCATCAATTAAAGATGAACCCTACTAAGTCCTTCTTAGGCGTCTCTAGTGGTAAATTTCTCGGCTTCGTCATTACCTCTAAAGGTATGCACGTGGATCCCGAGAAGATCAAAGCCATCCAAGAGATGCGTCCTCCACGCACCTTAAAAGAGCTACGAGGATTTTAAGGAAGGATCGCTTATATCAGGAGATTCATCTCTAATTTATCAGGACGCTGCAGACCATTCAACAAACTTATGAAGAAAGGTGTTTCTTTTGTCTGGAATAATGAATGTCAGAAAGCATTCGATGATATAAAACAATATCTGATGAGCCCTCCAGTATTGGTACCTCCCGTTTCAGGAATTCTATTTCTCCTATATACTCGAGCAATGAGTCATTCATTGGGTGCATTACTCGCTCAAAAGAATCAAAATGGTCACGAACAAGCCATCTACTATCTCAGTCGTACTATGACCGGAGCTGAACCTCGATATTCACCGGTCGAAAAAGAATGTCTAGCCTTGATGTTCGCTGTTCAAAAGACACGATATTATATCATTGGCCAGACTATTCATGTCATCTCCAGGATCAATCCTATACGGATCATGATGAAGAAACCCAGTGTTTTGAATTCTCGATTAGCTAACTAGGGAATCCTACTTGCTCAGTATGACATGCATTATATTCCTCAGAAGTCAGTCAAAGGACAAGCTTTAGCTGATTTTCTGGCTGCTCATTCAATTCCAGCAGATTCAAAACTCTATGACGAAATTCCAGATGAAGTCCTAAATTCAAACCAAATTGCTGAAGAAGATCCTACTTGGCGTCTATTCTTTGATGGAGCTTTAAGGATAAGTCCTAATGGTGATATTGTCGCTGGAGTTGGAATCGTTCTTGTATCGCCAGAAGGTCTTGCTATCCAAAGAGCTTATTCTCTCGATCAGCCATGTTCAAACAATGTAGTTGAGTACAATGCATTACTCATTGGTCTTCAACTCGCTAAACATCTAAATATTCAACATTTGGAGGCGTACGGAGACTCTAAACTCATTGTCAATCAGATAAGGGGTACTTATGAAGTCCGCCATCAAGATCTGGTTCCTTATCATAGATCAGCTATAATTATGGCCTCTTCGTTCGAAGAATTCTTCATTGAACATGTTAGACGAGCATGTAACACAGAAGCTGATGCTCTAGCTAATCTTGCAGCGGTGTTGGCTATCCCAATTAGACGACAACAAATAATTATTGTTCGCAATCGAGAATTATTTCATCTTGAAAATAACCTGACCCTAGGACTTCCAGTTGACATTGAAAAATCAACATCTCATGACGTCAACACAACAAGAGGATTTGGATTTAGTCGTAAATCTTTATCATCTTCATCTCATTCCAGTATGGAATTCATCTTTAGTCATTCGGCCGAGAATCAAAATACGGATATGGATTGGAGACTTCCTTTCTTAGATTTTGTTTTGTATGATATTCTTCCGGATGATCCGAGTGAAGCAGCATCTATCAGACGACGATCATTCCGATTCTATTATAATCATACAACAAAGACCTTATATCGTCGAGCCTATGATGATTTACTTCTCCGATGTGTTGCCGGTGACGAGGCTCAACAAATTATTCGTGAAGCACATGATGGAATTTGTGGAGCACATCAGCCTGGACCAAAACTTCAAGACCGTATTCGACGTATGGGTTATTATTGGCCTACTATGGTATCAGACGCCATCGAATATACAAAGAAGTGTAAAGCTTGTCAAATCTATGCGGATTTTATTCATCAACCTTCGGAATTTCTACATCCGACGGCAGCATCATGGCCCTTCGAAGCTTGGGGCATGGACATTATTGGTCCGATCAATCCGTCGTCATCCAAGGGTCATCGGTTTATTCTTGCAATAACCGATTACTTCTCCAAATGGGCCGAAGCCATTCCTTTGTCTGAAGTTAAGACGTCCAATGTCATTTGCTTTATTAAGCACCATGTCATCTACAGATTTGGTGTTCCTCGACGCATTATTCATGATAACGGACCACAGTTCGTCAGTCAGAAGTTTACTCGATTCTGTGACGATCACCGGATCAACAATGTGGCTTCTACCGCATATAATCCGGCAGCTAACGGATTAGCAGAAGCTTTCAACAAGACCATCATCAAACTCCTAAAGAAGTTTGTCTCTACTAACAAACGTAATTGGAGTGAGAAGCTCGGTGAATGTTTGTGGGCTTATCGCACTACAGTTCGTAATGCTACTAAATTTACAACCTTCTCTCTGGTGTATGGTTGCGAAGCTGTTCTTCCATTAGAGATTCAAATTCCTTCTTTAAGGATAGTAATCACTAATGAACTCACTGCAAAAAATAATGATCGTCTTCGACTTCAAGAATTAGAAGCTCTGGATGAAAAGCGATTATCTGCTCAACAGAATATTGAATTCTATCAAGCTAGAATTGCAAGAGCTTTTAATAAGAAAGTCAGAATTCGGGCGTATCAAAAAGGAGAACTTGTTCTAACAGTCAGACGTCCTATGACTATGACTCATATGAGCAAGGGCAAATTTGACGCAAAGTGGGAAGGACCCTATATTGTGAGCAAAGTTTTCTCAAATGGAGCTTATCAACTCTCAGAATTGGATGGTCGAAAAGTTTTGATGCCTATTAATGGCAAATTCCTTAAAAAGTACTATGTATAAATGTAAATACTTGTAATCATCAGACAGTTTCATGTTTAGAAATAAAATTTTTATTTTATTTTTATCATGAATGATGATACATGATATTAAAGAAGATCACTATCATCCTTTTCTACATTTGGATGTGGGCCACTGCCGTCCTTCTCGAAGACGTGATCAGCAAAAGAGTCGAGAACCTCCTTGCTAGAACCCACGAGGAACTTGCAAACGGCCATCCTCATGGCTTCTTCTTCTTCAGTCTTTCCTGGTTCGAGCAGGAAATCTAGAATGTCCCTTGGTGGCTTGGGTGCAGACGAACCTTCGCCTGCTTCCGTCTTCTTCGATTGAACTGGATCAGCAGGGTGTTCTTCAGTGCCTTTCTGAACTTTTGAGGCAATTCCAGTTTTCTTGGATGCTTCTTCAGACAACATTTTTATGTTTGAAAGAAGAAGTGTTCGTTTTTGTCAGATTTCTGCTATATTTATAGGCAGAAGTTCTACAAATAATGAAACGTCACGTTCATCCGACGGTTCATCCATCCATTAATTGCGTTCATCCGACGATTCACACATTCATTAATACTTGACAGTTCATCCGTTCATTTATTCGTCCGTTCATGATCTTCTATCAATTTATTAAGTGGGGATTCGTTATTGATCACGTTTTCATAACCTCTGAATCAATTCCGAATCTACTTGCTCACTTGTAATTTTTGACCTCTGTATAGAAATCAATCTATTTTCTTTTGAGTTCCTACATATTATCACGTCCATAATACCTCTGATAATATCATATACTCTAAAACAGAAAAGAAGATTTCATTATCTTTCATGTCCATAATTCATCCATAAATACAAATCTTTGAGCATAGAAGAATTATCATTTCCATTCTCATTTCACCACAAAAAGTCTATTATATTTTCTTAGACTTTTTTACAAATCATAATGGAAATCTATTACAAATCTTGGATTTTCATTCTACACCACAACAATAACCTAATAGAGATCTATCTTCTTCTTTGGATCTTCTCCGTCGGACCTTCTCCGTCAGGTTCGTTGTTGGTGGCAGTTCCTGACTGTCTGGGTCCCAGTCACGACCAGATCAGCAGGAATCAAACTCTGGTCTTCTCTCTCAGACGAGAGGAGAACCACAGAGTATGGCAGCCCGAAGTCGTGGTGCTGCCAATACAACTGGTGGATTGGGGGTAACCTCTCAAGGAAGACAGGAATGTATCCAAACCTTGGGATACAATTCCTAGTTCTCCCGTGAAAGGAACTCTACTACCCGATTTCTCGGGGTAGAGTTGACTCCACCATCCAACTCTCGTGTATAAAGGCTCTTCCTACCATCTGAGGAAGACCCTTCTATCCTACGAAGAGTTCTGAGTTGTCTGATTTACGCGTCAAAAGCGTATGAGCTCCCTGATGTAGATGTCAGCAGGATATTCTCCACAGCATCCACATCCCCAATGCCAGTTCTGAAGAAAATTTTCAGCCAAGTTTCTGCAGAAAGTATTAAGAAGAAAAAGATTAGATCAACAGAAATCATTCAGCGTGCATTTATCAAACAGAAACAGGCGTGTATTATTCAAATCAGAAACAAGAAACAGAAAGCCTATCTTCAACAGCAAAAATAATACACGTATTACACTGACTTACCTTCAAGTTTGGTGCTAAGGATTGGCAAACTCATGTTTGATACAGTGCGCAGAAGTCGAACATTAGAAAATATTGCTTTCCTGTTTGAGAGTGAAATCTCCCAAAAATTTTATTCTCAGAGAAGAAGAAGAGGAATGGGAGATGAGTATCTGTGAAACTCTTCTATCTATTTAAAGGGCAAAGTACAAGTCTATTCTTGGAAAAGATCCGCATAAATAGCGCTCGTAAACCGTGGAATGAGTGTTACGTGTGCTTTGGAAGACAGAGCAACATTGGAAATAGTCAAAGGGTGCTAATTAATATTCTTCATTAATGCACGCAGATTAAACACAGAAGTTGTACTTCATTCTTCAAGACGGGCACTGATGGCCTTACAAAAGACAAAACAAAAAGAGTGCAACAAAAGCACAAAAGACACGTTCTATTTTCCAGAGCGACTGAGCTTAATGCCTAGTTCTTCTACGCTTTTGACCCCCATGCGGTGTAACAGAGCCTTCAACATTTCACGCTGCTCTATGAGGCTGCGCCCATCAGAAGAGAACGAGCCATCTAAGCCAAAATAGCTCAAGAAATTCTTGGCTAGTTGCAAGGGATCATCTTTGAGTTCGAAGACAAGGGGCTCTGGCTCTTCACCCCCAAAAGTGGGGTCACCATGGGAACAAAAGCCCAACTTGCGTGCTTCTTCCCCAGCTTTCTCTTTTGGTGTCATGTTGACGTAAGATGAAGATTAAATGAATCCTCTCCCTGTTTATATAACAGAGCTCGCCGGCGGTTCATATTCCACCATAAACTGGATGTAATCAGTCTCGGAAAATGAAAAGTCATCATGACATTTAATAAGTTCATTTGGATATTCTCAAAGAACTTCGAAGTCTTTCCGACTTCCGAAAAATTTGAAGTCATCTCAGCGTGACTGATTTCATTTTATCATCTTATTTTCAAAGTATTTCGAAAATTTTGAAGTCTTTTCAATTTTTCGAAAACTTTGAAGGGGGTCTTGTAGGCCTTTAAAAAAAATGACAGTCACGCTGAGTTGATCAAGACAGTGTCAAAAGTTACGCTCAGTTGATCAGGACAATATTTACAAATCACGCTGGGGAGACAGCTCATCATTTGTCAGAGAATAATTATGACTGACAGCACAACAGTCGAAGAATGTCTCTTCGTATGCCACGTATGCACAGAATTCAAGAGATAACAGCCGTCTATTGCATGATTTTCGAAATCTTCTTCAGCAAGACTCAACCTTCGTCAAGTTGGCGTACCAAAAGAGCTTCTTGTCATTTAATGTGACTGACAAAAGCAATCACTGCCAGAGATTTTGTGTCAGTCGAGGCACGCTGAATCAAGACAACTGGCAGTTCTATCCCAAGTCTGCGTGTATTTTAAGTTTTCACTCAAATCTGCGTGGATTCTGAAGTTTTCTTCCTCAAGTCTCTGTGGATTCTGAAGATTTCTTCACCAAGTCTGCATGGATTCTCAAGCTTCTTGTCCCAAGTTTGCGTGGATTTTGAAGCTTTCTACCACGAGTTTGCGTGGATTTCGTCTTCAACAAGTCTGCGTGGATTCTGAAGCTTCTTGCCCCAAGTTTGCGTAGATTTTGAAGCTTTCTACCCCGAGTCTGCGTGGATTTCGTCTTCAACAAGTCTGCGTGGATTTTATCAAATTGGAGTACGTGGCAGCCATGCCACTGATCTCTCGCCTGCGTGTCCTGTAACTTGCATACGACTCATGCATGATTGCCATGTGTCCAACAGTTACAGGCCACGTCCAGTAACTGCTCATAATCTTGCGTATGTTAAATCCTGCGTGATTTTCAACTAAGCACAGGCTGCGAAGACAGTTATCTTTTCAGTTATTATTTTTGACTCTATAAATAGAGTTCTTTTTCTCATTCATTGGACGGATACATAGTTATCTACTGTCAAAATTTTGAGAGCTTTTCTTCTTCGCATAGTCCAAGGGATAAAGTGATCGTCTTCTAGATCAGATTCCCACAGTTGTAATTTTCCCAGATACACAATAAATAATAGAATTTATTTATGGAAAACAAGGAGGACCAGTGCAGCAGTTTCCTGCTCTGCCAGCACCAGGGACAGGACAGTATCGAGGACCCGCAGTGGCAGTGAGACCATTGGCCCAGCGTCCGTTAATGCCACAAGCTCAGATGTTTCGGCAGCAGGGACCGCCGATGCAGCAACACCAGCATAGACCACCCTAGCATTATCAAGGCAGGGGCCAGCAGCAGCACCAGGCTAGGCCGCAACATGGGAACCAACAAGGAGGTCGATGGCAGGCATTCACTCTGTCCTTGGAGGAGACATTAGCATCGGGAGATGTTGTGGCAGGTAACATTCTCGTCGCCTCACATCCCGCAGTAGCATTGTTTGATTCAGGAGCATCACACTCATTTATATCTGCACAATTTGCGACACGGCTAGGAATGGAGTTCGAGGCATTGCCAGGGAGGTTGAATATACTCATTGGCAATGGGCTCGTAGGAGTTAGTAGAGTTATTCTAGCATGTAGCGTTGTAGTTTGCGGGCGTTCCTTACCCGCCCGGTTGATAGAATTTTTTGTTGGAAATTTTGACGTTATCTTAGGCATGGACTGGCTGAAAGACAGTCATGCGACAATAGATTGTCGTAGGAGGAGTGTATCTTTTGATATTTCAGGCATGAAGAGATTCACCTTAGTCAGATCAGAGGCAACTCAACAAGAGCAGGGAGTAGTGACGGCAATGGAAGAAGTTCAAGTTCCGAAGGTAGTTGAAGAATTTCTAGACGTATTTCCTGAAGAACTTCCAGGGCTACCACCGATTAGAGATATTGAGTTCAGTATAGAATTGGCATCAGGAACTAAACCGATATCAGATCGAGTTTACAGAATGGCGGATTCAGAGCAGGCCAAGGTATATCAGCACATAGAGGAATTGAAGGAGAAGAAGTTCATCCAAGCTAGCATATCACCATGGGCAGCACCAGTAGTACTTGTGGGGAAGAAGGATGGGTCATCCAGATTGTGTATTGATTACAGGAAGCTTAACGCGGCGACAGTAAAGAACAAGTACTCCCTACCCAGGATCGATGACTTATTTGATCAGTTGAGCAAAGCTAGAGTTTTCTCCAAGATAGATCTTCATTTAGGGTATCATCAAGTGAGGGTTCGGAAGGAGGATATTCCCAAGACAGCATTCAGGTCGAAGTATGGGCATTATGAATTCTTAGTAATGCCGTTTGGTTTGACCAATGCTCCAACAATCTTTATGGATTTGATGAACCGCATCTTTATGTCATACTTAGATCAGTTTGTCGTTGTATTTCTTGACGACATTCTTGTATACTCTGCTAGTGAAGAGGAGCATGAAGACCACCTCAGAAAAGTGTTACAGGTTCTGAGAGAGAACCAGTTGTATGCCAAGCTCAGCAAGTGTGAGTTCTGCACGAATCATATTTTATTTTTGGGTCATATCATATCAGGAGCTGGAGTAGCAGTGGATCCCAAGAAGGTAGAAGCAGTAGAGAGTTGGCCAGTACCCAAGATCGTAGCTGATGTACGGAGTTTCTTGGGATTGGCAGGATATTACAGAAGGTTCGTATCAGACTTTGCAAGGCTTTCAGCACCCATGACCCGCTTGACCCGGAAGGATGTACCATTCGTTTGGTCGGCAGAATGTCAGGTATCATTTGAGAATCTGAAGCAGAAGTTGATATCAGCGCCTATTCTTATATTGCCAGTTGGACCCGGAGGTTTTACAGTATATTGTGATGCGTCAGGTAAAGGACTTGGATGTGTCCTCATGCAACAAGGGAAGGTGATAGCATATGCATCTAGGCAGCTTCGAGACCACGAGAAGAATTACCCAACTCATGACTTGGAGTTGGCGGCAGTAGTATTTGCTTTGAAGCTGTGGAGGCATTACCTATATGGTGATCGAGTAGACATGTACACAGACCATAAAAGTCTGAGGTACATCTTTACTCAGAAGGAGCTGAACATGAGACAGAGAAGATGGTTGGAGTTGATCAAGGATTATGACGTGGAGCTTCAGTATCATCCAGGCAAGGCTAATATGGTAGCAGACGCTCTTAGCAGGAGAGGCGGCTGTAACACCCAGTTTTCCAAACGAGAGTAATTTTGAAATTTTGTATTTATAATTATTATTTAATGGTATTTATTTCATATTATGATTTTTAGTAATTTTTAATTATTTTTAAATTATTTAAATTCACGATTTATGATTTGGTGTCTAGCTAGTGTTCATTTCCAGACTGAGGGATATTTTAGTCATTTTTGTAAATTTAAGATTTATTTGGGATTATTAATTATTATTTAGATTTAATAGAATTTATTTCAATTTATGGGAATTTTTAGGAATTATTTTGGAATTGTTTGGACTAGATTGATTTTGGCTAGTTTGGACCCATGTAGACCAACCTAGGAACTAACCCTAGTTAGTTGGGCTTGGTTAGGTCAAGTGACCCTAGTCTAACCTAGTGTGACTCAAGTTAGTGGTTAGTGATTCATAGAACTTGAATTAGGAATTTAGGAATCAAGTTATTTGATAAATGGCTTGTGGTTACACAAGTCATTTTGTGACTAAACTAGATAGGACTAGCTAAACCTAGCTCAACCCCACCCAAACCCAACATGGCTGACTAGCTAGGTTTAACCTAGGGATTTCCCTCTATTTAATCCCTCCTAGTTTTTAGGGCTAGCCTCTTTTAAGGTTCTTTCAAAAGTTCTAAGGAAAGAGGTGAGTCCCATCTTCCAAAAATCATTAGAAATCCATTTTAAATCCTTTTTCCTTCAAACGAATTTCATTAGGACCTAAATTTCATCCTCTTACTGCTGGAATTAATTGGTTGCAGGAAGAAACAATTTGTGAGACTTGGAGGCTTGAGGAGTTCATTTCATTTGAGGACTTTTCCACCCATTGTTCTTCAAGAGGTATCTCCTTCATTTCTCTATGAAACTTCAGTTAGTTTTTATGTATAGGAACCCCTAAGTGTCCCCCTAAGGTCAGTATAGGATTCGTGTCTTGTGTCGTATGATTCGTGTCCATTCTGGACACGTATCAGAAGACTGGACAGGTGTTCGACCAAATGCCACAGAGGGCAGGTCGATCGTGTTAGCCTGATATTTTTGAATAGGAAATAAGTTCTAGATCTAGCTTTGTGATTCGTGTCCTTGTATTTTGATTTTTGTGTCGTTCCGTGTCAGTTTGATTGTGTGGACACGCGCGTGCACACGGCCGCGCGCTGCTACAGGGATCCCCCTGCTACTCGGGCCCTGTAGCGGACACGACACGCCACTATTGGACACAAAACTCGACACAGGGCAAAGGGCAGTGACTGACACGCCACGTGTCAAGTATCACTTGTCCCCGTGCAGTGTCGAGAGAGTTATGAATCCCGCATGGGGATTTGCTTAGGCAGTGCACAGTGGATTTTCCCCACTGACACGGGTCTCGTGTCCGACCCTGACACATCGTGGATACTGGCCAGTGGGCCCATGAGGTAGCCCTATAGGTGGGCTACCCATGTGTGTCACGACGAGATACGTTCGTGTCTTGTGTCGTGCACACGACACAAGTGCACGTGTGCACGAGACAGTGCACTGTATGTGTTTCTCTTTGTGTTTCTTGCTATGGACACGCCGTGTCGGCCCTGGGGTGACACGAGATGATGTGTGGGTTACATTGTTCCAATTATTAGATCATGATTTATTAGTTGGTTATTCGATTTATATTGAAAAGAATCAATGTTCTGATACTAAGTTCTTAACCTGTCATTTTCCAGTTTTAATTTGGATATTGTTCAATGATTTAAATCATAGTGTTGATGTTAACTGCTAAGTTTAAACTCTAATCATGTGTCCCCTATGTGCATTAGCTTACCATGGTTAGATTTTGGTATTGAATTGATTAGGTGGACTGTAAATGGGTTAAGGTACCATAATCTAATTTTTGAGTTTTCTATTAATGGTCATCAATGAACTGGATTATTAGTTACTGTCTAATGACCCTTCAATTGATTTTGATTTCTAATTAAGTCCTGCAAATGAATTCTGAGTTTGGGGTTGCCATGTTGGTTTTTTTACATTGTTTCATGTACTGTCAACATTGGTCTCAATTCTATTTCATTAAAACTGGAATGTGTTCACTGTTAAGTTATTGCTAGACTTGAGATTAGGATGACATGAATTGGTTTGCATTCCTTTTTCCATTAGAAACTGATTCCAGTTTGAATTATCTAAGAAATTTCCTTGCCATGCTTACATTACTGTCAAAACTCATTTCAGTTCTTATTAAAACCTGGTGGTTGTTCACTGTTAACATGGACTAAAATCTGGAAATGTTGTGAACTGTTAAGCCATTGTTAAATCTGAGACCAATGAATGGATTTCCTTCCTTTGTAACTGAGTTTCAGTCCCAGTTTGATTTACCTGAGAACAGGGCCTATTGTCACTTTGATTCCTGCACATAGACACTTGCACACTATTTGGTTTTGGGACTGAACTGAGGTTGGTTGTGTTTGACCTGAGATTAATTTCCTATGAACAGTTGTGCAAAACCTGGGTAATAATTAGGAAGATTCAGTATAAATATTAACAGGCTTGGGCTGCCACTTTGTTACATTGATAACTTCTTCATTTCTTCCATTTACTGTCAACCTTCATTTCAATTCCTATTTTAACCTGGAATGTTCACTATTAAGTATATTAAATCTGGGATTATGAGACTGTCAAGTATTTGTTAAAACTGAGAGTAATTCCCTTCACTGATAACAGTGGCTTGATACATTTTTCCCTGTTCTCTACTTGATTTGGGTGTGGTTATTATGTGGGTTACCCTGAGTTAGCAGGATATGAATTGATTTCCTTGCCTTTCCTTTTCCTGCAAACATTTCCACACACCCTGTTAATACCCTTCCTGTCCCAGATTTTGTTCACTGTTGAGTAGATACTGCTTTTACATGTGACACTGCTAACTGTTGGTTCCTGCACACCATATACTGTAGGCTAGTATATTTTTCCTGCACTTGGACACATCACACACACAGTGTTGGTCTTCACTGCTCACTGTTTAGAGTTTCCTGCACACTGTTAGCCAATGCACACACACTCAACTCTTCACATTGTTCACTGTCACATTCTTTGTTCCTGCACACTCTTTAGCACAGAGTACACACACACACATTCATGTTCTCTTACACACACCCTCTTTAAAATGCCTATCCTATTACCTAATGTATATATATATATATATATATATATATATATATATATATATATATATATATATATATATATATATATATATATATATATTGTAAGTTTTGTGTTTTATATATAAGTTAATAATGTTTTGTGAATGTAATATATATATGAATATCTAATTGTGTATGGATATCATATAGGTATGTAATGTATAGTGTAATGAATATATATATTGTGTATGTATTAAGGTAGGTTGGTTTAGAGCCTAAATGCATTATGAGTTTGTGGCTATGTAGCCTATGGTAAATTGAGTGTGATAGTGGATGTTGGCTTGGTAGAGTTTGTGTACTTGATATTGGTCTAGTTAGCTAGTGTAGCCTTGTTTAGACCATAGTGACCTAGTTTAGACTTGTTTAACTTAGTTGACCTAGTTTGACTTCTAGGGTTGACCAGAGTTGACCAAGAGTTGACTTTGGCCTAGATTGACTTAGAATCATGTAGAATGCATAGTAGGACTCTATTTTACTATTCTGGACTTGTTGTGACTTGTGCTATTCTGATTAGGAGCCAGACACCACTCCTCGGACAGTACTTTCATATCGGACACTCAGATACCAGGCGAGTATGTTCTCTGATCGTTTCATACTTGTCACGACTTATATTCTCGCTCTAGATTACTTTTACTTGATGCTGTCACGTTATCATCACGGATTGGTACTATATGGATCTCTTCTTGGGATGTTATCCCCCTTAGCGGGCGCATCGGATAATTTATGACATGTGTTTCGTGTACATCATGTATTCCTTGCTTATGCGTTATCCATGTACACTCATGTTCTCTCATGTTCTTACATGTACGTTCATGTACTCTCATGTTCTTTCATGTACGCTCATGTTTGCTCATGTGTTTCTTATATAACCAAAACATTATGTCCGTAACGTAACTTGAACAGATCCTTGTGTATTGATTGTGGGTAGAGGTGAGTATAAATGGTCATGTGATTTACCCATCATGTTCACTCTGTTACTTTTCATGTACAACACAGCCTTATTGGCTGATGTCCTACATGTTCACTCATGTACATCATGTACAACCTAAGCCAATTACATGCCATCTCGTACTCTAAATCACTAGTCACTTACAGTTCTTACTTATCATGTATATATATATTTCCAGTTATCAAATATCTCTCCTGTTTTCATGTACATCTTTTTACAGCGTTTCATGTATTTTATTCTATTGTCTGCTTTATATTTCCTGACATGATATGAACTGCATGAGATGTATTGTGCTCGCTCCTGTCCTGACTGGACCTGTTGAAAATATTACAGAGGACGAGGAGGAGGCTGGTCTGGATACTTACTACGGGGCAGCCTTAGATGACACCTATGAGCTGGACCCTCAGGAGGACCCAGCTCTAGCTGAGGATATCACCCAGTTTGCCTAGATTAGATTAGTGAGGTTTAGTTTCTTTTATGTAGCCTTGAGGCATATTTAGCTAGACTTCATTCGGAGTTCAGAGATGTATATTCTTTCATTCTGTATCTGAGACCATGTACTTCTGGATATTTGCTGGGATTTTTTAGCTACTTTTTATCTATTTGGTTCCTTGAGTTCTATTTCATATCGTGCTATCTCTTCCTTAGTTGTGATTGAGTTTATTACTGCTATGTCACCCCCATTCGGGGAGTATAAACTGTTTAGATAGATATTGTTAGATGTATGTTGACCTAGGACAGCGTTCTACCGCCGACACTGCGGCGTAGGCTGGGCGTTGTTACGTTCTCGTACCCTCACAGTGGGTGCGGGTCGTGACAGCGGCACATTTATGTTGACAACGCAGAAGCACATCTTAGAAGACCTTCAGGAGATGGGCATCGAAGTTATACTTCCTAGTGATGTAGGAGTTCTAACAAGTTTACAAGTTCAATCCGACTTGGTAGACAGGATCAAGGCAGCTCAGGCACAGGACCCAAGGATTCAGAAGCTTAGAGCAGAATGTGAGTCAGGACTCAGAAAGGAGATGCAAATTTATGAAGATGGTACGCTTAAGTTTGGATCACGCCTATGTGTGCCTAGTGGAGATATCAGACAGGAGGTTATGACAGAAGCTCACAGTTCTCAATATTCTATACACCCTGGAGGGACCAAGATGTACCAAAATATCAAGCAGCACTTCTGGTGGAACGGGATGAAGAGGGAGATAGCTAGATTTGTTTCCCGTTGCTTGGTATGTCAGCAAGTAAAGACAGAGCAGCAGAGGCCAGCTGGGTTATTGCAACCACTTCCTATCCCGGATTGGAAGTGGGAACACATCACAATGGACTTTGTGACCGGTTTACCGAGATCACCAAGTGGTAAAGATGCTATTTGGGTGATAGTAGATCGGCTTACAAAGGTGGCACACTTTCTTCCTTTCAGAGTAGGGCAATCTACAGAAAAGTTGGCAGAGTTGTACATGCAACAGATAGTCAGACAGCATGGAGTCCCTGTCAGCATTGTGTCAGATCGAGATACCCGTTTCACATCACATTTCTGGAAGAGTTTACATCATAGTCTGGGCACCAAGTTAAGATTTAGCACGGCTTACCATCCCCAGACAGACGGACAATCAGAAAGAACAATTCAGACTTTAGAGGATATGTTGCGAGCTTGCACCCTAGATTTTGGAGGATCTTGGAAGAGCCACCTGCACTTAGTTGAGTTTTCTTATAACAACAGTTATCAAGCCAGTATCCAGATGGCGCCATTTGAAGCACTATATGGTAAGAAGTGTAGGTCGCCACTAGCATGGGATGATATCGGAGAAAGGAAGATGTTAGGCCCGAAAATGATTGTTCAGACAGTGGAAGTGATTAAAGGAATTAGAGAGCGACTTCGAGTTGCGCAGGATCGGCATCGTCATTGGACGGACCAGCATCGTAGGCCGCTAGAGTTTTCTGTTGGGGACCACGTGTTCTTGCGGATCTCACCTACTCGTGGGGTCATTAGATTTGGCGTTCGCGGGAAGTTGAGTCCGCGATACGTAGGACCATTTGTTATTCTTGATAGCATAGGCGATGTTGCTTATCGTTTATCCCTCCCACCTTCGTTACGAGAGGTGCATGACATATTTCATGTATCTCAGTTGCGAAGGTAAGTATCGGACCCAAGCCATATCCTTGATCATTCTGAGCTGGTTGTTGGTACCAACCTGTCTTACGAGGAACGGTCTGTGTCTATTTTGGACCGAAGAGAGAAGATACTCAAGAACCGAACAATTAGCCTTGTCCGGGTTGCTTGGGGTCATCACTCATTAGGAGAGTCAACGTGGGAACGTGAGCATGATATCCGATCACGGTATCCACATCTGTTTGACTCACAAGGTATATCTCTCTATATATACCTTGATTGTCTTAACTCCTCATGCTTGTCACCTTATAAGTAGAATTGCTTGATGTCGTAGATTGTTCAACATAGATATGTTACTTACTATTGACATTGTAGAATGATTGCTTACTTAAATTGCTTATACCTGGAGTAGTCCAGTTCTGATGTTTCTATCATGCTTGGATTTGAAATTCCGAGGACGGAATTTTTCTAAGGAGGGTAGAGATGTCACTTTCCATTTCCAGAATACGTATTTCTAGAATGCATGTACTGTTTAAACGTATTTATTTAATATTTATCATGCATTTATTCTGTATTTAAATTCTTTAATTTTGCGCTTATTAATTTTTTTGTATTTTATTTTCTGCTTTTTCTTGGCTCTTTGTTCATTTTGGTTCATAGGAAACCAACTTGGTTCGATTTGGTTCAACATGGAAAGGAATGGATGGCTTGGATTTGGTGGAGAGAATGAATGGTGGAGATCCACTTGACCTTGATATAAAAGTTCTTCTTCCACTCTCTCTCTCTTCATTCATTCACATTTACTCCTCCACCAAACCCTAACCCACTTGTGAGAGGCAAGTACATCTTGCACACCATGAGAGATTTCATGCATCCCCATTTATTTTTAGTCTATGTTGTTCATCTTCTCTTCCTCTACAAGTTTAGGTCTTGAAGTTCTTGATTTCCCTGGATGGTTGGGTGAAGATCTAAGTTTTAAGTTTTGGTTTTCATATAAATTTAGGGTTTTGATCTATCAAACATTGTTATTTTCAAAAATAAGTGGTTCCATGTTGTAGAGAATTTAATTCTACTAAAGTTTGACTTTTGAAAAGTTAGATTTCGATTTGTTTTGTGGAAGTTATGGAAGAAGCATTTTGTTCGTTCTATATTCATCTGCAGCAGGAGGCATATGTCGCAGTAGGCGCGTATGATGTCGCAGTAGGCGCATATTGCATGAGGCGCATGTCGCAGTAGCCGTATATCATGTCGCGCATGAGCCGCATTAAGGCGCATGTCGCAGTAGCCGCATATCATGTCGCGCATGAGATGTGAAATGACCATAGTAAGACTTTCATGTAGTATGCACCCCCTCGTCTTTTAGACAGCATTGATCGTATTATACGGTGTTTATCTACCCGTAATACGTAGCTGGCTGAGTCATTCCTCCGCTCTCCAGTATTCTGGTTTTGGGGCGTGACAAATAATGTTTATTTTGAGCAATTATTCTTGTGGGCTTGACAGCGTTCTACCGCCGACTCTATGGCGTAGGCTGGCTTGGACACGTCTCGTATTCGAGAAAGCGGGTGCAGGTCGTGACAGTATCAGACTTTACAAGACTTTCAGCACCCATGACCCGCTTGACACGAAAGGATGTACCATTCGTTTGATCGGCAGAATGTCAGGCATCATTTAAGAACTTGAAGCAGAAGTTGATATCGGCACCTATTCTTATATTGCCAATTGGGCCCGGAGGTTTTACTGTATATTGTGATGCGTCAGGTAAAGGACTTGGATGTGTCCTTATGCAGCACGGGAAGGTGATAGCATATGCATCTAGGCAGCTTCGGGACCACGAGAAGAATTACCCGACTCATGATTTGGAGTTGGCGGCAGTAGTATTTGCTTTGAAGCTATGGAGGCATTACTTATATGGTGATCGAGTAGACATGTACACAGACCATAAAAGTCTAAAGTACATCTTTACTCAGAAGGAGCTAAACATGAGGCAGAGAAGATGTTTAGAACTGATCAAGGATTACGACGTTGGACTTCAGTATCATCCAGGCAAGGCTAATGTGGTAGCAGACGCTCTCAGCAGAAGAGGCGGTGCATTTATGTTGACAACACAGAAGCATATTTTAGAAGACCTTCAGGAGATGGGCATAGAAGTTATACTTCCTAGTGATGTAGGAATTCTGGTAAGTCTACAAGTCCAATCTGACTTGGTAGATAGGATCTAGGCAGCTCAGGCACAGGACCCAAGGATTCAGAAGCTTAGGACAGTGTGTGAGTCAGGGCTCAGGAAGGAGATGCAAATCCAAGAAGACGATACACTTAGGTTTGGATCACGTCTATGTGTACCTAGTAGAGATATCAGACAGGATGTTATGGCAGAAGCTCACAGTTCCCAGTATTCTATACATCCTGGAGGGACCAAGATGTACCAAGATATCAAGCAATACTTCTAGTGGAATGGAATGAAGAGGGAGGTAGCCAGATTTGTTTCCCGTTGCTTGATATGTCAGCAAGTGAAGGCAGAGCAGCAGAGGCCAGCTGGATTATTGCAACCGCTTCCGATCCCAAAATGGAAGTGGGAGCACATCACAATGGACTTTGTGACCGGTTTACCGAGATCGCCAAGTGGTAAAGATGCTATTTGGGTGATAGTGGACCAGCTTACAAAGGTAGCACACTTTCTTCCTTTCAGAGTAGGACAATCTACAGAAAAGTTGGCGGAGTTGTGTATGCAACAGATAGTCAGGCAGTATGGAGTCCCTGTCAGTATTGTGTCAGACAGAGATACCCATTTCACATCATATTTCTGGAAGAGCTTATATCATGGTCTGGGCACCAAGTTAAGATTTAGCATGGCTTACCATCCACAGACGGACGGGCAATCAGAAAGGATAATTCAGACTTTGGAAGATATGTTACGAGCTTGTACCCTAGATTTTGGAGGGTCTTGGGAGAGCCACTTACACTTAGTTGAGTTTTCATATAACAATAGTTATCAAGCCAGTATCCAGATGGCGCCATTTGAGGCACTATATGGTAAGAAGTGTAGGTCGCCACTAGCATGGGATGATATCGGAGAGAGGAAGATGTTAGGCTCAGAGATGATTGTTCAACAGTTGAATTGGTTAAAGGAATTAGAGAGCGACTCCGAGTTGCGCAAGATCGGCATCGTCATTGGGCGGACCAATATCGTAGGCCATTAGAGTTTTTTGTTGGGGACCACGTGTTTCTACGGATCTCACCTACCCGTGGGGTCATTAGATTTGGCGTTCCCGGGAAGTTGAGTCTGCGATACGTAGGACCATTCGTTATCCTTGATAGGGTAGGCGATGTTGCTTATCATTTGTCCCTTCCACCTTCGTTACGAGAGGTGCATGACGTGTTTTATGTATCTCAGCTGCGAAGGTATGTATCGGACCCAAGCCATATCCTTGATCATTCTGAGCTGGTTGTTGGTACCAACCTGTCTTACGAGGAGCAGCCTGTGTCCATCTTGGACCGAAGCGAGAAGATACTCAAGAACCGAACAATTAGCCTTGTCCGGGTTGCTTGGGGTCATCACTCATTAGGAGAGTCAACGTGGGAACGTGAGGATGATATCCGATCACGGTATCCACATCTGTTTGACTCACAAGGTATATTTCTTTCCGTGTACCTTGATTGTCTTAACCCCTATTGCTTGTCACCCTATGGATAGAACTACGTGATATCATAGATTGTTAATATAGATATGTTATCTGCTAGTTAACATTGAAGAATGATTGCTTGCTCAAGTTTCTTGTACCTAGATTAGCTTAGTTTTGATACTCCTATCCTGCTTGGATTTGAAATTCCGAGGACGGAATTTTTCTAAGGAGGGTAGAGATGTCACTTCCCGTTTCCAGAATACGTATTTTTAATACATGTACTGCTTTAATATATTTATTTAATATTTATCATGTATTGTTCTATAATTAAACTCCTTTAATTTCATGTTAATTAATTTCCTGCAATTTTATTTCTGTATTTTATTTCCAGCTTTTATACTCTGCTTTAGCTATACTTTGGGTTCGGCTTGGATTGGATTAAGTATGTTGTTTCATCATGAACCGAAACAACCCCCACCTACCACCACCCCTTCATTTAAAGCCATCTCCTTTCTCTCTCTTCATTACTTCACCATTACTCTTCTTACATTTCTTCTTCCTCATAAACTCTTCAGTCGCCAAGGCAAGTGCCAACTTGTTTCTTGATGAATCTCCATTTTTGTTGTTCCATTGTCTTCCTCTCAAGATTCTTAGATACTTTAGTACTTAGCATTTTCAATTTCCATGGCTCATTTCTTGTAGATCTAAGTTTAATGCATTTTCGGATTTCTTAGGTTTTGATCTAGTAACTTTGTTATTTTCCAAGTTTTGATGGTTCCATGTTGTAGAAAATTTTGTTTTACCCAATTTTGACCTATGGAAGTCCAGTTTTGGGCTTGGAATGAAGGAATTAGGGAGCTCGGAAGCAATGGCTTCCCATGGTTCTCCTTCTCAGAAAAGTGGAAAGAAGGGCAATGCTTGACCGCATGAGTTTTCATACGGTAAGTCTTCTTGAGCCGCATGAAGAGGAGCTGGCCGCATGAAGAGTTTCGGCCGTATGGAGTTCTGGCCGCATGGAGTGTCCGGTCGCATATAATTATGAGCCGCAAACCCGATGATTCCCAACCGCATATGTCCCGTCCAATTTTTAGCCGCACGAGTATTACATCCTGGCCGCCTATAATTCTGGCCGCATATGGCTTAACTCTGTCTGCATGGCACTGTTCAGCCACATGAGGCTCGTCATTTGGGCCGCATAGGCTTGGTTAATTCCAGCCGCATGGATTTAGTTTACCCGCAGCCGCATGAGCTATTTCCCCCAAGCCGCATAAAGCTTGGTAATACTAGCCGCATGGACCTTGGCGACCTTTGGCCGCATGGCATCTTGAGCCGCATAGGACTCGTCTCAATTCCAGCCGCATAAAGACTTATCATCCCGACCGCATGAGAATTGTCATTTAGCTCCATAGGCTTGCCTCTTCGAGCCGCATGTAATTTATTAAACGCATATGCATGTTTTATTCAGCCGCATGGACCAATAACTTCCCGGCCGCATGGACTATAGCCCATAATGCCCTTTGAGCTAATTCTGTCCCGAATGGACATTAATTATTATTGATTGTCATCTTGGCATTTATTATCATTAATTATTGTCTTGACATTAATAAACAAGGATTGATATCTTAATTTAATAATGGATCATGTATTCCTAGTTGGAACTAAGAGACTGGCTAGTCGTCTTACTGAATTAAATGAATGAGACACGTTCATATCATGAACTATTGCAATCGACTGGCTAATCCCGAATATTGGCATACAGGCACATGCAGGCTTCAATTTATTTATTTATTTATTTATTTTCTACAACAGCAGCATGTGTACTTTATGGTCAAGGCATGATTATTCCGTAGTTAGTTTTGATTTTTGTATTACGCCATGTAAGACCTACAACCTAACCGCACGGGTATCGTTGTAGAGTTGTGCATATCGTACCCCGTACACAAGTACTCATTCTGAATGACCATGATCCACGGCATGGGATTTTACTCAACATAGAAACTATTAAGTTAAATAAAATAATGATGCATGGAGAGAATGGATTCTCGAGTTCTTACATGACAGCCCTCTTGGGACTATTAAGTGCCCGACAGGCCAGCTGGTTTCTACAGATACTGCAAATCTGCCACACGGGCAGGGAGCGGTATCTGCTTATATTATTTAAATATACATGGTATACTAACGACGGGCGTCCCGCTGGGACTCGTCTAAATACATGATTGGCGCAATTGATTGATTGGATAGACTAGCCTTGCTTGCACATAGTAAGAACTAAGGAATCCCTATTGTATAATTCCAGGATAACTTGGAGCTCACAGTAGCAAGACGTAGTAATTGCATGGTCGTTTAAATTAATTTGTTTGTGTACTATACCTACTATGTTAACTAACTGAGATGATCAGAATGTCAGGACATGACGGGTCAACTTCTGTCCTTGTTTGGTTGGGAAGTTGGTTCGAAATATCGTGATGTGATGTAAATCTCAGTAGTCAGCAGAGATCTATTTATTATGTTTCCTATTACTGGTTTTATTCCTCATATCGTGCTTCCTTGCGGTACTTGCTATTAGAGGTCTAACCTCTCTGGTTTTGCATGACCAGATTTAGGGCCGGTTCTCGAGGATCCAACTTACTTCTACCTCCAAGATGGTCAATACTAGAGGGATGATCGCAGGAGAACTCGAGTGGGTTTCTTACTTCCCCGCTCGTTTTATTATCTACTTTATACTTTGTCGTTTGGCACCGACATGTTAGTCGGATTGTCTTCTACTTACTTTTGCATAATTGTAACTAAAGTCAGGCTGCAGCCGATAAACAATTGTGTATACTTTGCTACATCATCTGGCTGTGTTTCGTAAAGCCATATATCAAGAACATTTTGACTGAGCGTTTGGGACGCCTTACTGCTTTATCTTACATGTTCTCTATTTCTGTTTCTTGTTTGAATGATTGAGACAATAGATGTGAAGTGACTATAGGGAGACTTTCATGTAGTATATACCCCCTCGTCTTATTTGACAGCATTGATCGTATTATACGGTATTCATCTACCCGTAATACGTAGCTGGCTGAGTCATCCCCCGCTCTCCAGTATTCTGGTTCTGGGGCATGACACACATATATGAGATATGTATTATAAATGATAAAAATTCTCATTTAATGCAAGTAATGACGTTTAAAATATTAAATTTGGTCATTTATTTACATAAATGAAAGTGTTTTAAAGAAATATCTACTATTATAATATTTCTTGTATTTTACTTGTAATTTGAAGCATATGAGAGTGAGTAGAAAATATTATATATATAATTTTTTTCCTTTTAAGAAACTAAAACAATAATAAAGAAATTAAAAAAATTAAGCGGACCGGCCCGCCTAGCCTGCGGCCCGTCGATGGGTTGGACTGGGTTGAAATTTTTTCAGCCCGCCAAAATGGTGGGTCGGCCCACCCCGCCCCACCAAATGGTGGGTTATGGTGGGTTACGGGCCGGCCCATCTTGACAGCTCTATACACGCATAGCAATATAATATAGACCATTTAGGACAATGCTAAGTTTATAGGACAATGCTAAGTTTAAGTAGCAACATGATAGTGATTACAGAAATATTAGTGACATCACTAGTTAAACTTAATTGATTAGCCATATTCAAAAACATCATATAATCATTGGGCTAACAGTATCCGCCTGGGAGGCGGCACGCTGAATCGAGAGGAGGAGGGGGAGTCGTGTGAAGTGTTACATGTACGGTGCATTACGCTGGCTTATTGGCTCTAAAGACCTAGTTGTATACGGGTTCATACAAAAAAATATTTTTTAGTCTTATTATTGGGACAAAGGCAATTCGTCAAATGATGGTGGTTTTGATCATTCTCTCCTTTACATTCACACTTAAATAAAAAGAATTGTTCTTTGTCTTTATTTCTGTATTCCATAAGAATGTTGTTGCTAAAGCAAAAGAACCAAGTTAAAATGGGGTAATATTATTGTTGTTTAACTTGCTACATAGACACATGAAATATTGTACTCTTGCTATAGAAATACGGAATATTGCTTTGGGAACGAAGCGCGAAAAATGTTCTCCCAAACAAAGAGCCCTGCAAGAGAACCTAGCAAAAGCACACAAACAAAAAAGGCAAAACAAATCACATACACATAGATTTTTATGTGAAAAATTCAGATGGATAAAACTACGGGACGATCGGAGTCCAGCCATGAAAAAAAATTTCACTATTGGAATAAAGAGAATACACCCTCTCTCCTTTCGATCCAAACGGATCACCACAACTCACCTCGAAGAAGAAAATTTGATTGCAGACTCCGAAGAACAAAAGAGGTTGAAAAATTATTCGAAGCGATCTCTCCTTCACAATAGTCTTCAATCTTTCTCTCTATCAAAAATTGTAAAGCACTCTTGCTTCATTTTAGATATATTTTAGGGTTAGAAAATACGTAGTATATATAGCATCAAATCCACAACTAATTGAGGTATTCTACTATATGTGGGAATACTCAATCTAAACCATTGAAGTATTCCTATTATATATAGAAATATACAACCGAACTCCATTGAGATATTCCTAGTATACGTATAAATACACAACCCAAATCCATTGGAATATTTCTATAATTATCTATAGGAATACCCAATCCGACTCCGATGCATTTTCATATAGGTTGGAAAGCCCACCCACTTCAACAATCATTCCATTCACAACTATATGGTGGGAGTCGTCATTCCGATGATTCTCCTGTAGTACTCAAACATCTTCTCTTGGAAGAACCTTTGTGAACATGTCTGCTCCATTATCATCTGTATGGATCTTCTCAAGCGTCACGCATTCTTCTCAACCACATCCCGTATCCAATGATACAGAGTCGACTATCACTACTAAAATCTGCTCAATTGGTGACGTAAATTTAGCGACGTTGGTAAAACATCGCTAAATTGTGCACATTAGCGACGTATAATTGAAACGTCGCTAACAGTCGCTACTAGCGACGAAAATAACGACATGACAACGACATATATTAGTTACATGAGCTAGTCGTCGCGAAACGCCGCCATGACGTCGCTAATAGCGACTAATTTAGCGACGTTAGTATGAACGTCGCTAAATTCTAATTAAATTAAATCCCTCCCCCCGATTTATTTCCCCCCATCCATTTTACTCTCTCACTCTCTCCCTCCGGCGCTCTCACTCTCATTCTCTCCGGCGCTCTCACTCTCTCCGGCGACTCTTCTCCGGTACGTGACTCCCTCTCTCTCTCTCTCTATTTTGGTTATTGGTGGTTGGGGGATGCTGGTGGCTCGGGGGGAGGGAAGGGGGGTGCGGGTGGTTGGGGGTGAGGAATAGTTGGGGTGGTAGCTGGGGGGGTGGGGCAGGGGAGGTGAGGGCGGCTGGGGTTGAAGAGGGGGGGTTGTGGGGGAGGGGAGGGTTATGGTAAGGGTTCGGGTTAGGGTTAGGGGTGGTTGGTGGGGGAGGGGAGCAGGGGGGTGAGGGGGGCTGGGGAGGGGAGGGGGTCTGGTGGAGGAGGGGTTAGGGATAGGGTTCGGGTTAGGGTTAGCGGTGGTGTAGGGGGAGGGAGGGGTGCACGGGGGGGGGGGGGGGGGGGGGGGGGGGCTGGGCAGGGGCACTGATAGTGCCAAAAAAATCTGGTAATTTAGTAATAATTATTTGTTTTCCGACACCGAAAAATCTGATACTCCGATTCAAAACCACGTACCGATAGTGCCGATATTTGTAACACGTAGTTTTGTTGGTTGGTTAATGCCGTCGTCTATTTTCCTTGATCCAGTTACTCATAGGAATGGTCCCGAGTCACGGCCGTACATCGGGTTAGGTGATTTGGGCCTGTACTCGGACCAGGCGGTAAGTAAAAATATTGTTGCATTTAATTTGTTTAAATTTATTATAAACTTGTTTAATAAATTTTAATTTCTATTTTACAGGTATTATCCCACCTCCGTACACCGGTCGCTGGGGACATTCTTGCGACAGAACTATGGGGGGCCCTGGATCAACTGGAGGGATGTTCCGGCCGACAAGAAGGCCTTCTGGTTTGAGCACTTCTCGGTACGTAAAAGTTTATTTTCTTTTAACATTTAGTATGTTATGTTATAACTTACGTACTTCTATGATTTTTTCAGTGGACTTACTTCTTCCCTCCCCACCGCGTCGTTGCTGTTGAGTCTATTTTTTCCAGCGTCGCCAGCAAGCTCATTAGGGACGCGATCCTCGACCAAAAGGATCGCGAGTGCCTGGGAGAACCTATTCAGGGTTGGATCTCTGCCCCCGACTGGACGGCAATGAAGAGGAGATTCGAGGAGGAAACCTACAAGGAAAAGTCCGCGAAGTCTAAAAGAGCACGACAGGCGGGGTCGCAGTGGTGTGGTGGGTCACGGTCCATTATAGATTTCTTCACTCATATGGAACATATCTCACCGTATACTCATAATTAATACTTTATAGTAATATATTTCTTTCAACTTAACTGACAAATCATATGATAATTTTGTAACAGGTTGAATCGGGAGAAGACCCGAACATGGTGACCTTATTTCTCGTCACGCACACGAAGGGGGAGCGGTTCATAGACGACAAGGCCCGGGACACCTACGTAAGTTTTACTTAATGCTAGTTCATTAATATTAATTTTTAGTTACGTAGAAAATTCATATAGATGTTATTTCTAGGCCGAGTTTTTGAAGTTTTACTTAATGCTAGTTCATTAATATTAATTTTTAGTGACCACGTGAGAATTCATATAGATGTTATTTCTAGGCCGAGTTTTTGAGGCTTAGGGAGGTCGGGCCGACACGGTCAGAGGGAGCTGGTGCTAGCACTTCCCAGCAGCCCCCGACCGTCGCAGCTCAGTCAGATGACGAGCTGTGTATGAGGGCCGTTGGTGGCATGCATAGGGGTACGTACTATGGTACGGGCTCCTATGGTGCCTTCATTGCGTCACAGGCCTCTACGACGGCCACTAGTGTGGCCGGCCCCGTACAGACTGAGGAGTCGTTCCGCCACCAGCAGAATGTCGATGCGCAGATCGCAGCTCTGCGTGACGAGATGCTGCAGAGGATGGTGGTGCCGCATACTGATGATTATGCGCTCATCTCACGCTTTGAGCGGCTTGAGGAGACTACTGAGGCGCTGCGACAGATGACCCGCGCTACGCAGGAGGCTACGCAGCGGTTGGTCGAGCAGATGCAGCAGTTCCAGGAGATGGCTACGGAGCGACCATTTGCTGGTACGCCGGGAGCATCGTCTACATCCAGCGGTACACGGGAGGACATGCCCGTCCCCCTGTTGTCACCAGAGGAGTATCAGACGGTCCTGGCGTTGCGACGACAGTCATCTGGTGGCGCTCCTCCTCCAGCTCCGTCTCCAGCACCGGCTCCAGCTCCAGCTCCAGGCGATTAGTAGTTTCGTTTTTGCATTTTCGGACTGTACTATATTTTTTACTTTATACGTATTTGGGGATATTCACTTTGTTCGTTGAGGATATTGACTTTGTACGTATTTGAGGATATTGTCTTTGTTCGTTGAGGATATTATATATTGACTTTGTTCGTTGCGGATATTATTTTTTCTTTATATTTTTTGTATATTCTGGAATGTATTGTGCGTGCCGGTGTTGAGTGTTCCACCGAGGGGGTCGGCGAACCCAGGGATTGGATTATGTATTTTGTATTTTGGCTCAAGCTCCAGCTCCATTTGCATTCTGGATTCTGTTTTTTTATATTTTTTTAACTTAGCGAACTTTTTAGCGACATTAATAAGCGTCGCTAAATTTTAGCGACGTTAATTAATGTCGCTAAAAGCGTCGCTAAATTGCTGACGTGGCAACACGTGGCACCAAATCTGGTGTCAGCACGTCGTCACCAAAACGTCACAAAAGTGTTGCTAAACGGCGACCACACAATAACGTCGCAAATTGCGTCGCTAATTAGCGTCCACGTGAGAACGTCGCAAATAACGTCGCTAATTAGCGACGTTATCAACGTCGCTAACTGACGTCGCCATAGCGATGTTTTGCGACGTTTTTTCGATTAGCGACACGCTTTTTTCCGTCGTTTCCAAAACGTCGCTGAAAACGTCGCTAATTTAGGTTAGCAACGTTTTGGCCGAGATTAGCGACGTTTTGGCCGAGATTAGCGACGTTTTGGAACGTCGCTAATTTGACAAATTTTGTAGTGTATGAAATGTCAAATTTTTCACAAGGTAAATAGCACCCTGGCTATCACAAAGCAAGGTATACTGCTCTTGCTTTATTTTTACTTCCTGCAGCAGCTTCTTTATCCACATCAATTTCTTGCAAGCTTCTGTCACCGCAATGTACTCTGCCTCTGTCGTCGACAAGGCAAACTACCACGATACCGTTCCACTAGTAAACATTATCACATTGTCCGAAGTCGATCGCCTCGTGTCTACATCTTGTTGGGTTTTGGTCTTTTTCAAAGTGAAATTTAGTCCCACATCGGCTAGACCAAAGGACTTGTATCTCTATATATTAGCTTTGCTAGTTTAGAGATGCACATGTGGTGTGGAGGTGCACATGGATGTGCCATATGGTGTTATTTTTCTAATAGAAAAAAGGCTAAATCAACAATTGAAAGCATTCATGCTTTTTGCTCTTGGGAAATTTATTTCCATGGGAGCTAATCTCCGTAGGGGCTTAGCGACTCGGACTCGGACTCGGGCTCATGGGCTCATGAGGCGTAATGTGACGTTTTGTTGGCACACTTTGCACTTAGCACGTCAGCATCGTCGCTAGGCGCATAGTGCGCTCGTTGCGCGAGCCACTTGCGCTGCCACATTGCGCAATCCCAGTTGCGCAAGCCCAGTTGTGCAAGCCCAGTTGCGTAAGCCCAGTTGTGCTGCCTAGGTGCGCGCCCAGGTTGCGCCCAGATTGCGCTTGGTTGCGCGGGTGCGCTGGGTTGTGCGGGTTGCTCGGGTTGCACCGGCGCGCTGGTTGCGCTGCGTGCGCCGCGTGCGCAATACGTGCAGTGTGCGCAGCTCAGTGCGCGCTCTGTCGCGCGGAGTGCAAGGAGCGCTCGGTGCGCGCAGTTGGCGCAACTTGCAGCAGAACGTGCGTTTGCACGTTCTGGGCGGTTGCTACATGTTCGGGGTGGTTTTTACCATGACTCTAACTTTGTGGCAACCGAGCAGTTGCTACAGGGCCTATATAAGGCATCCTCTCTCTCACAAGGTGACAGATATACAAATAATAGAAGCCACCACAGAAAGTTTACGAAGTGTTTTTCTAACACAAGTAAACAGAGAATTCAGAAGTGTTCTTTAACACAGTTCTGACCAAAATTTGCTTGCGAATTCCAGCAGCCTTCGAGAGAGAGGAAAGACGCCGCACCAGCGTTGCTTTTGCATGGGAGTTCGTGTCCATCCGAGGAGTCAAAAGAGCAGGAGTGTTCCAAGTTCTCCGACGAACTTGCTGGTTCCTGGAAGCTGTTCGTGTTGGGCGAATAAAGCTTTGAGCAACGGTGATTATTCACCCCAGCAGGAGTTCTTCCATCTTTCGCCAGTCACCTTCTTCATTGCTGCCAGTAATTCTGATTGTATCTTCTTTTTAGAAGTACTACGATCGATTGCTGTTGATTACGAAATCTTTTTAGATTCTCGTAATTTAGAATCACCTTCCTTGAAGTGTTGATTTGAAATATTATCTTTACAATCGTTTCATATTCTCAGTTTTCCATCGAAAAATTGTGGCCCGGCACTAACAATCTCAAAACTTTATTGCTACGATGGAAAACGTTAATGCTTCACTCCTCAATACTGACTTTTGTAAGTTAGAAAAGTTTGATGGAGAGCATTATCAAGTCTGGAAGAGGAAGGTTTATCTCACTCTTCAACTCAGAGACGTTGATCACGTGCTTCTTGAAAAGGAACCTACCGTTCCAGATACTGGGTCTGCTGCCGCAATCACTACGGCTACTAAACTTCAGCCAAGTGGAGAAGGGAAAATAGCATTTACAGGCTGCTAATCCTGAATGCTATGGATGATTCTCTAGCAGAATCTTACAGTAAAAAACCAATTGCCAGAGATATAGTGGAGTCTCTGGAAAAACTGTACGAAGAAGACAAAAACAGGAGCAAGATATTTGTGGTTGAAAAATATCACAAATGGCTCTTTGAGGACGAGAAGTCCATGTTGCCGCAGGTAAAGGAATTTCTGAAACAGTGACAAAAGCTGGAAGACGAGGCGATGCCCCTCCCCGACAAGTTTGTTGTTGGAGGGATTGTCTCAAAGCTCTCCGCTGGGTGGAGTAAGTTCTATGCAAACATGCATAGGAAGAAGCTTGAGATCAGCCTTGAAGATCTCTTGCAGGAAATCTATGTTGAGGACCAGATGCGGGCTCAACTGAAGGTGGACGCACTGACCAAGCAATTGGCTAACGCCAATCTGGTTCATACCAAGGAACCAAGGGGAAAGCAGGCGGCTTCCCACAGCAAGAAGAAGGACCCTAACAATCTGAACGTGAAGGGGACTTCCTTCAAGCGAAAGAAGGCAAAGTCTCAGATGCCTTGTTTCAAGTGTGGCAAGAAGGGCCACTTCAAGAATGAATGCAAAGCAAAGACCAAGCAATCAGAGCAAGGAGAGCCTAGTAAGGTATCTATGATCACTGACGTTGTTGCTATGATTGTGCAGGTTGATGCGGTAAGGACTGACTATGACTGGTGGGTAGACACTGGAGCCTCCGGCCATGTCTGCTCCAGTAAGGAGTGGTTCACCACCTACACACCTACTTCTGAAGTGGTTATGATGGTAAACCATGCACAAGCTGAAGTGCTCGGGATCGGGACGGTGGTGTTGAAGCTGACTTCTGGGAAGTCTCTGACGCTTCAAGGCGTGAAGCACGTACCTGCTATCGCCAAGAACCTGATCTCAGGAGGCCTACTCTGCAACGCAGGCCTCAGGATGGACATCAATACTGGCCAGATGGTGATGTCTATCAAGGAAACATATTTCGGGAAAGCTTTTTATACAGAAAGAATGTTCAAAATTCAGCTTGTAAATCAGTCCAATGTAATTAATATGATTAATGAAATCACTCCTTCTGCTTATACTCTTGAGTTGTGGCATAATAGGCTAGGACATGTTCATTGTAAACGAATAAACAGAATGTCTAGTCTAGGACTTATCTCCAAGTGTGGGGGTAAGGTAGAGAAATGTGAAGTTTGTGCTCAAACAAATATCACAAGGAAACCCTTTCCTCGGGTTAATCGAAGTACAGATCTTCTTGAGTTGGTACACTCCGATATCTGTGACTTCAAACAGTTCTCTACAAAGGCCGGGATGAAGTATTTTATAACCTTCATCGATGACTTCTCAAAGTATGCGTTCTTCTACTTGCTGAAGGCTAAAGACGAAGCATTCGAGAAATTCAAGGAGTTCAGAGCCGAAGCTGAGCGGCAGACTGGACAACAACTCAAAAGAATAAGAAGTGATCGAAGTGGAGAGTACAGGTCTCATGAATTTGCATCGTTCTACAAAGAACATAGAATTATCAATGAGACTACGGCTCCGTACTCTCCTCAATCAAACGGAGTAGCAGAGAGGAAGAACAGAACATTAACAGAAATGATTAACTCAATGTTGTTGACTGCTGGTCTTCCTAAGTGCTACTGGAGAGAAGCTGCATTGACGGCCACTTTTATTCTAAATAGAGTGTCTCATGCAACTTCAGACGTTACTCCTCATGAACTCTGGTTCAAGGTCGGACCTAACTTGAATATCATTCGAGTGTGGGGGTGTCTGGCATATGTCAAGCTTCCAGATCTGAAGATTCAGAAGCATGGGACAAGGACTACTAAGACGATCTTCTTGGGGTATGCCGATAAGAGTGATGCTCGAAGATTTCTTGATATTGAGTCAAATCATATCATTGAATCTCGTACACGATGCAGAATATTTTGAAGACAAATTTGTATGGCACAAGAATATTGTTCTTGCGGATGTACCGGAGAACAATGAGGGTACGCAGGAAACTGAAGTCTTCAATGAAGATGTGGTCCAAGAAGATGTTGTTGTTGAAACAACGATTGAACCAGAATAAGCTGAGCCGTCAGCTAAGCGTATGAGGAGGCCGAAGGACTTCAGAAGTGACTTTGTCACATATCATGTGGAAGCAGATCCGCTTACCTATGATGAGGCGATGAAGACCAGAGACGCAGTTTTCTGGAGGGAGGCGATTGACAATAAATTGAATCCATCACCTCCAATAACAATTGGGTGTTGGTTGATCTTTCTGAAGGAGCAAAACCCATCGGATGCAAATGGATCTTCAAGAAGAAAATGAAAGCAGACGGAACTATTGACAAGTTCAAGGCTAGGCTAGTAGCCAAGAGGTTTTCTCAGAAGCAGGGAATCGACTACTTTGACACATATGCTCCAGTAGCCCGGATGACTACCATCAGAATGTTGATTGCTCGTGCAGCGATACATAAGATGGTGATACATCAGATGGAAGTGAAAACGGCTTTCCTAAATGGCGAGCTGATCGAAGAAATTTATATGCAACAACCAGAGGGATTTGTCATCAAGGATCTTGAAGACAAAGTCTGCAAGTTGGTGAAATCTTTGTACAGTCTTAAACAGGCTCCCAAGATGTGGCATGAAAAGTTTGACAAGGTTATAAGGTCAAATGGCTACATGGTCAGCGAGACGGACAAGTGTGTGTACACGAAGTTCGCTGATGGAAGAGGTGTGATCGTTTGTCTGTATGTGGACAACATGCTTATCCTAGGTACAGATATGAGCTGTGTCACGGAGACAAAGAGGTTCATCTCGAGCAAGTTCAGTATGAAGGACTTGGGGAAAGCTGATGTGATCTTAGGGATCAAGATTATCCGGACAGACACTGGACTAGCGCTGTCACAGTCTCATTATATTGAGAAAATGATCACTCGTTATGGGTATCGGGATCTTCCTGGGATCGATACGCCGTACAGGTGTGATCTGAAGCTGAAACCTAATTCAGGGAAAAGTGTCAGGCAGCTGGAGTATGCAAGCGTAATCGAAAGTTTGATGTATGCTACTACTGCCACAAGGCCCGACATAGCTTTCGCCGTGGGAATGCTGAGTCATTTCACGAGCAACCCAGGTGTTGAACACTGGAAAGCTGTGAAACGGGTTATGAGATATCTCAAGAAGACTCAGACATATGCACTATACTACGGCGGAGATCCGCCGGTAGTGGAAGGCTTCAGTGATGCCAGCTGGTGCTCAGAGGTGGAGAGCGAGAGGTCCACAGGTGGATTCATTTTCACAATGGGTGGAGCTGCTATATCGTGGAAGTCGAAGAAGCAGACTATGCTCTCACGGTCATCCATGGAATCTGAGTTCTTTGTACTTGATACCGCAGCCAAGGAAGCAGAATATCTTCGGGAGCTCATGTATGATCTTCCAGTAGTTGGGGCACAAATACCGGCGATACCGATATACTGCGACAACCAGGCGACTGCGGTGGTGGCATCAAATGACCTCTTCAACGGAAAAAAGAGGACTGTGCGGTTGAAGCACAGGGCAGTACACAATCTTATCAAGAGAGATGTTATTGTAGTGATTGATGTTCGAAGTCAGGAAAACCTGGCGGATCCGTTCACCAAGGGCCTCAAGCGCCAGCTGGTCGATGACTCAGCATATAAAATAGGCTTGAAGGCATTCTGATATTATTTATTGTATTCCTACCATAAAGTTTTATGCTATTAGTTCAAAGATTTATCTACTAGGCATCTAGCTTTTGGTTCAAGGGAGGACCATTAACTGGAAGAATATCAGGAACGGTGGGTACATGTTCTATTGGGCATGGAGAGGTTACGGACCTATAACCACTGTTGTCTACTGTTGTTTTCTGTAGGAAACGGTTCCTGTGGGAAGGTTGGCTTAATTGCCTTAATGAGTTCTCAGGCAGAGTGAATGCCTGGTGTGCTTTACAGGAGGCACGGTAGAGCAGCACTACAAGGAGTGAAACTCCATGCTACAGTGGGGTGACTCCACGATGAGGTTCCTATATGTGGGGTGCTGCCCAGGAATAGGATAAAGCCTCGGCTTTGCAGGCCAAGTCACAGCGACGTAGCACCGCAAATAGGCAGTTAGCCTAATACTGTATGTTAAAATAAAGAGAGGTGTAGTCAACACTACAAAGAGGAGGAGTTCCTCATGTTACAGTGGCACGACACCACGATGAGGTACCCGGTTAGGAATAAAGCCTCGGCCTTGCAAGCCATGTCGTTGCGACGTAACACCGCAAGGGAGCCTAAGGCTTCATGCTGGGTAGTTTGACACTACAAAGAGGCGGTTGCCTCATGCTACAGTAGTATGACACTACGATGAGGTTCCCGATACGAGGTAAGGCCTCGGCTTTAAGCCATGTCATAGCGGCGTAGCACCGCAAGGGAAGCACAAAGCGCTTCATGCCATGTCTCTTTATAATGAACTCACCTATAGTGTATGGACAAAGAGATATCAGACCGTCTCTTAAGGGTAAACTTGTAGACGCCCAAAATTATACACTGAAACCAGGCTGGCACAGGGCCTTTAATGTGTAGCCAGAAGCACATGTAACTACATTATGTGAGTGGGAATAATTTTAGCTATGATGCAGAATTCAAGGCTTAGTCCAATCTTGTATTATAGTCTGTTGTTTGAACCATGCGGGAAGATTCAAGTCGTCAGCGACATCTCTTCTAATGCATGATGGACAGTTACTGTGGGGAACACTTATACTCATATATAGAGATATGTGAAAGATTGTTGGGTTTTGGCCTTTTTTAAAGTAAAATTTAGTCCCACATCGGCTAGACCAAAGGACTTGTATCTCTATATATTAGGTTTGCTAGTTTAGAGATGTACATGTGGTGTGGAGGTGCACATGGGTGTGCCATGTAGGGTTATTTTTCTAATGGGAAAAAGGCTAAATCAACAATTGAAAGCATTCATGCTTTTTGCTCTTGAAAAATTTATTTCCATGGGAGCTAAGCCCCGTAGGTGCTTAGCGACTCGGATTCGGGCTCATAGGCTCATGAGGTGTAATGTGGCATTTTGTTGGCGCACTTTGCACTTACCGAGCAGTTGCTGCAGGGCCTATATAAGGCATCCTCTCTCTCACAAGGCGACATATATACAAATAATAGAAGCCACCACAGAAAGTTTACGAAGTGTTTTTTAACACAAGTAAACAGAGAATTCAGAAGTGTTCTTTAACACAGTTCTGATCGGAATTTGCTTGCGAATTCCAGTAGCCTTCGAGAGAGAGGAAAGGTGCCGCACCAGCGTTGCTTTTGCACGGAAGTTCGTGTCCATCCGAGGAGTCAGAAGAGCAGGAGTGTTCCAAGTTCTCCGACGAACTTGCTGGTTCCTGGAAGCTGTTCGTGTAGGGCGAATAAAGCTTTGAGCAACGGTGATTATTTACCCCAGCAGGAGTTCTTCCATCTTTCGCCAGTCACCTTCTTCATTGCTGCCAGTAATTCTGATTGTATCTTCTTTTTAGAAGTACTACGATCGATTGATGTTGATTACGAAATCTTTTTAGATTCTCGTAATTCAGAATCACCTTCCTTGAAGAGTTGATTTGAAATATTGTCTTTACAATCGTTTCATATTCTCAGTTTTCCATCGAAAAATAGTGCCCCGGCACTAACACATCTCCAGCCATATCCGCGTCGGTATACCCAACCAGCTTCGACTCGTCACCACCAAAAGAAAGTCTTCAATCGGCTGTGTCCTGAAGGTATTATATGATTCACTTGACCGCACTCCAACGTATCCTTCCAGGATTGGAAATATATCTACTAACCGTGACAACTGCGTGAGCGTTGTCTGGCCTCGTACACACCATAGCATACATGAGGCTTCCCACAACTGAGGCATATGGAACCCGCTCCATATATTTATTCTTGTCCTCGGTAGATGGACACTGCTCCTCAGTGAACTTAAAGTGAGCCGCAAGGGAGTTACTTTCTTCGACCCGTACATCCCGAAATGTTGAAGTACCCGGTGAATGTACTTCTTTTGGGACAAGTGTAGTAGCTTAGACTCTCTCTCTCTCTCGGCTGATCTCCATCCCAAGAATAGTCTTTGCTAAGCCCAAATTCTTCATGGAGAAGGCCGCGTCCAGTTGGCGATTCAATTTCGCTATTCTAGTGGTATTCCGACCCACCAGTAGCATATCATCAACATAGAGCGATAAAATGATAAAATTATTCTCGACAAAGTATATCACAAATACACAGTGGTCTGACATAAGATGGCATGGGAGCATAGGATTATTCATAAGTAAAATATATACAGAACTGGTTAGGTGACCTGAGAGCCTAGATTGTTATATTAGTAGTTTTAGGTTTCATAAGAGTCGCTGAACTTCAACTTTAAAACCACACAAAAACTGGAGACTTCAAGTAGGAGGTCATAAGAAAGATGCTGATGTAGGTTACTTGTCTTACACTAATTGCTCGCACTTAATACAATATTTGATGAATCTGAAATTTACATCAGAATCATACAAAATTAGGTCTGTGTCCGAGTCGTGACAGATCTTACTCAGTATTTGGAACCTTCTGCTTATAACTTGAATGAATTATTGACATCAATATCGAAAGCAAAGTATTAACTAACTAATACTGCTGACAGAGATCTTAAATTTAGCATGTATAAATTGTTTCATCAACGTGGAATTTGATTCGGAATTATATGATGAGCGATCTGATCTTGAATTTTGAATTTAATATAAAATGTCAACAAAATGACTCCAGATATTGGATCTGAACATGAGAGCTTGTACATATTGAGACGGTGAGAGGCCTAAACATAAGTCATTTGCATGTGCTCATTTTAGGCTACGAATATGCTAAGCAAGTCAAAATAGAAGTATCGTAATTAGTAGCATGTAGTTGACGTTTTTAAGAAATCAAGATGCATTATATATTCACTAGTCATAACCCGTGCCCATAGGGCATGGTTCATTTAAGGTATTCCCCCTCAAAATCTTGGATCCCCAATTTTAAACGAACAATAATAATTTCGAGGCCCCCATCAAAATATTAAATCCCAACCACTGCTGGATGTGAATTTTATTTGGATTTCCCATAAAACTCCACTCTCAATAATGCTCATCCACAACCATTATGAGACCCCATCAAAATATTAAATCCCAACCATCAAAATATTAAACCCCCATCTTTGGATTCCCCATAAAACTTCACTCCCAATAATGCTCTTCTCCATAAAACTCCACTCCCAATAATGCTCTTTCCCATAAAACTCCACAACCGTTGATTCACCAAGATTAAATCTCAACCACTCTTTATCTTGGCACAGTCAGCCCTAGGATTCAAAAACCTTTGTGTTTTGTATAAGAGATATATAACGCAATTGTACGTACCAACTTTTTATATATGTTATTATTAAAAAATTAGATAAATTTGAAAATATATTGATATTTTTAAAATTTGATTTGAATATATTTTAATTAGAATTTATTATAGAATGTTTTTAGAATTTCGGATACGTGTTTAGTTAGATAATAGGGTTAATTACACAGATCCGCTATGTTTATTGAATATTATAGGAACTACTCATATTCCAAAAATAATATACTGACCATCTCCCTCATTTATAAATTTTATTAGACATAGGGGTGATCAGTATTATTAGTTTCTATAGAAAATAGAAACTATAGTATGTAGCAATGCAATTAACTCTAGATAATATCATGTACTTAGTTTAAATATAATTTAAATATTCAATATATTTAGAATTTGTTATATGTTTAGGTAGTTAGAATAATTTTCGAATTTTTATTTTTAGTTTCTTATCTATGCCAGGAGAAACATGTGCAGTAGTTAGAAAGATTTTAATTTATTTTATTAATTAATGGAGGATATACATACCATGTTTGAGCCATTCCAACTCACATTACATTTTTTTTTTTTTGAAAATATGTAATTGTGTCGAACGCTCCCACCGGAAATCGATCTTCATGATACTTGGGCCGCATGCCTCACCACTACCACTAGGTTAGGAGTCATTGGCAATATATATATATATATATATATATATATATATATATATATATATATATATATATATATATATATATATATATATATGAGTGCTATAGAACCAACCACTTAGTTTTGTATTATGGAACCAACCTATGTTGTACACATTGGATTGAAAATGCATGGTTGAAATTAAATGACTTTAAAATGTGGTGGGATCTACACCTTTTAATCTCAACCACTAAATTTCAATCCAATCTATAAAACATAGGGTGGTTCTGTCATACAAAACCAACCGGCTGATTTTGGAGCATTTCTGTATATATATATATATATATATATATATATATATATATATATATATATATATATATATATATATATATATATATATGGAAAAGAGAGAGAGAGAGAGAGATATTGGGATCTGCTCACTTAAGCATCAGAGCATGTATTTTGTAATAGCAGTCGTTAGATTGTTTATGGATCATTCAGATTAGATCCTTATGCTACACAATTTCTTATGAGATATTGATATAATCTGAATGGTCAATAAAGATAATACAACGATGCTATTATGGGAAATATGCATGGATGCTTAAGTGCAAAAAAATTTTATCCTTATAGTCTAGTGGTTAATGGAGAGGCATACGACCTGGGTGGTCGGGTGTTCGAGCTCTAGTGGAGGAGTGGAAGGGGTTAATTACTAAGGGCCAATGTACCCTTACACACACACACACAGAGAATAAGGGAGGTGAGGTGCCACCCTATGGGTGGTGGCTATGTGTCACCCCCATGCTATTATCATGCACCGAAAAATGTGCAAGTACATGATGATGATATGTGAGGTGACATATAGCCACCTCACCTTGAGGTGGCACCTCAACTCCCTTATTCTCTCTCTCTCTCTCTCTCTATATATATATATATATATATATATATATATATATATATGTATATATATATATATATATATATATATATATATATAAGCAAAGGCGAGTTCGCCACAATTATCCATTGCTTATATATATATATATATATATATATATATATATATATATATATATATATATATATATATATATATATATATATATAGGTCCGGATCGGGAGTTTCATTTCCGGAGTCCCGCGTAAGTCCCGCGCTCCCTTGGCCGTTGGATCTTGCGGCATCTCGTGGGCTCCGCACAGATCTCGCTTGATCCGTTGGGGCAGGGGGGATGGGACTTTGGCAGGGCTCTGCTAACAGGTATCTTGATCCGCGTCCGACGTGTGTGTGTGTGTGTAGAGAGAGAGAGAGAGAGAGAGAGAGAGAGAGAGAGAGAGATGACATTTAAACAATGTTTGGCCTATTTAGCTATAGGAAGGGAGTGTGGAAACCAGGGATGGAGCCATGATTAAAATTATAGAGGGACCATGATACTACATATAGAAATTCTTAAATTTATCATGTTAATTGGACTTCAATAGAAAAGAATATACTAAAACTCAAATAAGAATGAGCAAAAATAAAGCCAATGATTTTAAATTGTTACAAAAGAGACATTGGAGATTAAAAAAAAATCCTAGAATATGTAAAATATTTATTAATGTGTTAAAGGTGGGGTTTGAACTTGTAACCTCTATATTGAAAGCCTAAAGTACTACAACTTGAGCTATCTTATTCTTTGTACATCAAAGGGTCAAACTAATATATATTATAAACTTGTAAAAAAAATCTAGATAGTAACCAACATTTTTTGTAAAAATTGAGGGGGTCGTGGCCCCTCTTGGACCATGTATAGATCTGCCCTTGATGGAAACTAGAAAACTTGTAGAAAGTTATTATAATTTACAGTTAATATGTTGTTTGTTTATAGAAAAGTAAGTTTCAAAACTTTCTCCACATAAAGTATAAATTTGAATAATAGGCTCATCTAGTTTCTACTTAAAATGGTTGCAATTAAAAAAATAATAGGGACCTTATTTATTGGTATTATTTACTTACAAAAATGGTACAAAATATGGTACTTATTCATACTATTTTAATATTGATATGTTACAATGTTGTTCTAGTTTCTTGTAAACAAAAAACATTTTTTAGCATTGAAACTTACTTTATTTAGTTTCTAGAAACTAAAACTAAACTTATATTTCCAACTTTCAAATAGCTTCTTGTTAAACAATATTGGGTTTGTATCTCACAAGGGTTGGCCCTAATCTATGCGGGCCCTTTGAACCGAGCCCCATAAATAATGTGACAAAGAAAAAAAAATTAACTAACTAAAAAAAGTCACCATCTAAATTTGATCTAAAGATCTAGTATGTAAATCTAATATGATAACCACTACCCTATAACTCTTTTAAGTTAAAAATAGCCTATAGTACATTATTGTTCTATTCAACATATATCTATATTGTTGTTCTTTTAATCTTAGGATCCTGTATCGTCGTCCTATCTGTCTGGGAACAGAACCCTCGAACAGAACCGTCTCGGTACCTCACATATGGTTGATCATAAGGTTTGTATTTCTGGATTTCAAAAAAAAAAAGGTTTGTATTTCCAACCAATAGTATCAGCGAAATGTTGGTTTGGACGCTTTAGTTGATTGGAGATAGGTTGTCCTTGAAATTATCATGTACCAGTAATAGAATTGGATTTACACAATTGTTTTTTTCTTTTCTTTCTAATATGCTCCAAACTTCGAAAACTTTAACAGTATATATATTAGAGTTAGTTCAAACTTCCAATCTTCGAAGTTTTGAATCCTCCAATTGTGCGTGTGTGTGGAATTAAAAAAAAAGAAGAGGATACATATTAGAGCAACCCAGGTTTTAACCTTCAATTCTCAGATATATGGTTAGGTTTTAACCTTCAATTCTCAAATATATGGTTGGGTTCAAAATATGGCCTAGCTTGCAGCAATTCTCCTTTAGGGACTGTTTGGTTAGCTAGGGTGGGATGAAAGTGGCACTTTCAGTGAAACTAGTAGTCGACCTCCGCACATCTGGCGTTTGGTTGGCCGCAGCAATCGTGCGGTAAGTGTCCCATCGTTGCAACTGTTCAGTAAGTGTTCAAAGAATTTTCTGAAGACTCAGTTGCAGACAAAAATCAATGGAAATGGACTGCAACTGAACCTTGGGCTCCCCGAGGTTGTCCACCGACGCGAGCACATCGACGGCGGGCGTCATTGTTCACCGGCTCCTCGAGGCGGAGCGGAGCCGTCACGGTTGGGGGAGGATGCGGTAGGCGAAAGGAGACGATTCCAGACCAGGAAGCAGGTGAGGCCATGACGGACGACGTGGTGGGCGGAGATGAGGTGAGGGACGAGGGCTCCGGCGCCAAGTAGGAGGAGTGTGCGAGCGAGGGCTCCAGCGTCGAGGGGGAGGGCTTTGACTTTCGCTGTGTGGGCGAGGGCTCCGGTGTCGGGGGGAGGGCTCTGATGCCGACGCTGACAGGGAGTTTTTTTTCCTTCTTCCTCCTGATTTTTTTTTTTCTATGATAGAGAGAGAGGAAGGGGAAGAGGACCAGAAGAGGATTTTTTTTCTGTGATAGAGAGAGGAAGGGGAAGAGAACAGAACAAAGGAGGAGGAGAGTTTGTATAGATAACTGTGTTATTTTGTAAAGATAACTATGTTATTTTAGAATTACTCCTATATCATGTAATCTTTTTAAATTATTAGAATTGTAATATTAATTTGTATAGATAACATTGTTATTTGTATACAATGTATTTTACAAATATTTATGGATCCAGTGGATTAATGTAAACTTATTTGTATAGATAACATTGTTATCTTCAATAAAATGTTTACAAATATTTTTCCAGCAATTTTGATAGTTAATGTAGTTTTTTCGTTTAATTATAATAAATAATTTAACTATAAGTTATTATATCTCCAATTCCAACATCCACTTTCAACCACCATCCAAATAACCGAACTCCTTTTTTTATTTTTTACTTTTAACAACCATCCAAACAACACTCTTATTTTTGTTCCACTTGTAGAAGATAAAAAATATTCCATCCAAACACAATTTGAAAAGTGTCACTTGCTGCAAGTGAACTACGAACTCAACATGATATAAATGTTATTTTATACTTTCAAAGAGTTATTTCAATCCAAACAATCCCTTAATGAGTAGAGGGAGGGATAATTGAGACCTAGTTTGATATCGACGTTTAATACCGTATTATATTGACCAAGAAGAAAGGAAAGAGAGAGTCCTACGCCTGTCTAGTGATAAAGCTTTTGGACTCTGAAAGAAGGTGACATCTGAACCTATATGAAGTGCATCTCTTTGTCGATACTAACAGTGTCAATCATATATAATTTGACAAGTGATTGACAATAATAATAACAGTAACTCTACGGACCGCCACTCGTTGGTCGTATTTCTCCTTAGCATGATAGCTCACGTGTGCGAATATTGTCCTCGACTTGTATTTCATTTAGTTGTTATTAGTTGTACCCATAGATCTAGAGGAGCATGTTGTATTTCTGCTTTTACTATTTCGCATGTTTATTTGTTATCTTGTTGTCCCTCTTGAAAACCTGATTTTCTTCCGGATGGATGTGAGTAAGTTCTGGAAGTTTACTCAAGAACTGTCTCCACCGAGCACGCCGAACCATCTTTTAATTATGTTTTGAAAAGGATGCATAAATGTGTATGGGAAAACAGTTTTTTTGTTAATTTTAAAGTTCTTATGCTTATCACGTGTTTTATTCTGATATTTGTTTAATTACATCATATTAGTTTCTTGTTAATGAATGTACAATTCCGTTATTTTAAATAATTTCATCATTGAAACATATATTTTTAAAACACATCGTATAATTACTTTCCATCAACTTTCAGCATGTTAACTTAACGAGTATGATCATTTATGATTACAATTTTTGATAAGCTAAATAAAATCTGCCCTGAGTAACAAAAAATCTATACGGGAACCTTACATAGTATTTTCAATGGCTGATTAGCCTAAATGCTGAGCCAATAAGTCTATAGGTGTGCAAAAAGAGATCCAATTGGCAATACCTTCAGGCAAATGGGGCTTATGGTCAATATGTTGTATTGTGCATTTTATATGGTTAATATGCTATAGAATTGTGCACTTATATATATATAGTAGTTATTTTCACGTGTGCGTTGCACGTGTTATATATACTAGTTACTTTCACGTGCGTTGCACGTTTGGAAAAATAACCTACAATATGATTGAAATATAAAAATTTAAATTATGTTACAATATTTTTAATATAATTATTTGAATATATTTTAGTTATGATTTATTATAATTATATTTTTAAATTTTTGGATATGTGTTTAGTTAGATAAAATCATGTAGTTAGTTAAAATATAATTTAAGTTCTAAATATTTTAGTATTTATACATATTCAAGCAGTTAGGAGAATTTTTTGTTTGAATTTTATTTTCAAATACATGAAAAAAATAACTACGGTTACTGGACTTTTTAACAAAACAAATTTAAAACGAAATGGTTGATGAAATACAAACGGCTTATACGGCTCAATCTTGAACAATTTTGAAGCCTTCTTTTATATATATATATATATATATATATATATATATATATATATATATATATATATATATATATATATATATATATCACTACCAGAATAAGTCGTTTTAGCGACGTCTAAAGACGTCGCTAAAACAACAATTTTCGTCGCTAATAATATTTAGCGACGAAATTACCGACGTTTTCTTATAGTCGATGAAATGTAAGTCGCTAATCTTCTAAACGTCGCCAAACGTCGCAATTATCGACGGTTGCCGACGTAAATGTACGTCGGTATATTGCCGACGTCTACCGTCGTGAAGTCGGTGAATTAGCGACGTATTAAGACGTGTCGCTAGGCGTCGGTAAAGTACCGACGGAATACCGACGTATCGTCGGTGTTTAGTGACATGTTAAAAGTCGGTAAACGTCGATAAATCCTGGGAATTCCTAGGATGAATACCGACGTTTATCGACGTTTACCGACATCCTCCGACATATTACGACGTCGCTAAAACGTCGGTAGCCTGGATAATCTCGCATATTTACCGACGTCGCTAAGTCTGCAAAAAAATAAAATACAGAATGTCCATTTCTCCCTGCAGTTTAAAAAAGATAACCATTTCTCACTGTAGAATAGGATCCAAACAATCACAGAATGTCCATTTCTCGCTGTACACAGGTTTAAGTCCCTATAACCACGTCTACAACAATCACACAATGTGCAGTTCTCAGAATGTCCATTTCTCAGTGTCCATTTCTCCCTGATATGACTTATTTTGGTAGTGTATATATATACAACTTGATACTCTCGTCTATTTCAGTTTTTAACTTGATACCTAAACTTTTTTTACTCGACAACTTCATACCATCAACTATTTTATATTTTCAAGTTGATACCCAAAAAATTTAAAAAGATAAAATTAGGCTTTTTCTAAGGGCACCACATTTTTTACTGGAGGACAGCCCTTACTTGGGGACAGCCCAAGCAGGTGGAGATTTTGCTAGGGGCTGCCCACAATTTGCTTGGGGCTAGCCAAAAAATTAGGGTTTTCTTCTTTTCTTTCCTCCTTGTAACACCCAGTTTTTCAAATGAGGGTAATTTTAAAATTTTGTGATTATAATAATTTAATAATGATATTTAAATTATATTGTGATTTTTGGTAATTTTTAATCAATTTAAAACTATTTAAAATATTGAATTGTGATTTTGATGGTTAACTAGTTAAACCCTAGTTTTGCTAAGCCTGGAGACTAACCATGACCAAGGGAGACGAGTCATGTGATTAGAATGTCATATTACTACTTTTTAGCCTAGGGGTATTTTGGTCATTTTGACAATTTTATGAAATTGTAATTTTGATTTATTAAATTTTGTGCTAATCTTTTAGTTAAGCCTTAACCTAGGAGTTTAACCAAAACTAGATTAGTCTTGAGGTTAGAATCATGGTTAGAACATTCCTACTAAGGGCCAAGGTTAGTAATATCTAGATATTATTCTAGTAGGATATTTTTCTTAGGATATTTGTGAGAAAGAAAGCCTAGAACAAATAGGAAGGCTTGGAATTGGGTGGGCGACTCCTAGCCACTCATCTAGACCTAAAACCTAACCCTAATTCATCTAATGGCAGCCATCAAGTGCCCCCCTTTCTATAAAGGATCCTTAAGAACCTTTGCCTCTTTTTACATTTACTTAGAACCCTAATAGTTCCTCCCCAAATATCTAAATTAAGTCCAATTTAATCCTAATCAATTGCATCATCATCCCCAACAGTAGAGGAGACTTGTGGAGGCTTGCTAGCAAGGTTGGAGGACGTTTGAACCGTAGCAAATCGAGGAAGACGTCAAGTCGAGGCTCTTTACATTGAGTTTGAACTCTCAATTGGTAAAACCCTACAAATCCTAATAAATTCCTGATTTCTTCCAATAGATGCATTCATTTAGGGTTCCCCTAGGTGTAGCCCAAGTTTTGTAGGATCTCGTGTCCATTTCGTATCCGTATCGGACACGTATCGATATTTTTAAAGAAGTGTTTGGTAAAATGCCACATAGAAATAGATTTTAGTAATTTGTAAAACTAATTACATGTATTTGTAGCTAATTAGGTCTATATTGTATGTCAAATTGACTGAGTCGATTTGAGGTAGGTTTGGACACTGTTTTAGGGCTTGGACACGCAGCACGAGACACCGCACGGGGCTCGTGCGGCTCCCCTGCTGTTCGAGTGTCCTAGCGGACACGACACGGATTATTATGACACAAAACTTGGTAGACACGCGGGCCTAGTGACTGACACGACACCCATAAAAGTTCGTGGGTCCTCGTCGACTGTGTGCGAAGATATTCATCGTGCACTGATTTTACACTGTCACTGCACGCACGAAAATCCCTCACTGATACGTACTCACACACGTATACTGACACGACTTGGAAATAAGACAGACACTTGGACACGAAGACCTATACCTAGGCTACCTCTGGACACGAGCAGGTGAAACAAGAGGGTGTGTGTCGTGTCCTGTGATGCCCGACACTTCTGCACGGGACCTAGCCTACAGTGTGACTGATACACATTTTGGAAATGTTTAAACACTTCGTGTCCAGCTATGTGGACACGAAATGACACCCCTAGACACGTGTGCATGTGGAGAACACTTCTATTTGCCTGATTGTGGGTTACTGTGGTATTGAAATTGAATTTTCGAAAAGGATTGGTTCTTCACTGATACTTAGGTTTCTGTAACTGTTATATATGAACTGAAATGTTGAGTTCGATACTTCGAACTGGAGATGTGAGGTTGGGATCGAGTTTCAGGTTTTGATGATACATGTATGAGTTCTTCTTCAGTTTCAGTATACTAAATTTGAGTGGGTATCTGATGTAGATATCGAATTTGTCATCTGAAATTGAGTTGATATCTGGGTTAGATATCATCTCAGGTTTTCCTGAGATGACCTTACTAAGTCAGTTGTAGAGGTCCTGGGTTAATGTTTGAGCTGGAGTTTGTATTTGTTGAGTGTGACTGAGATTAGAGAGTGATTAGACAGTAAGGACAGTGGCATGGCCAGTGCAGGCCATTCAGGCAACAACAGCCATAACAGTGGTTTTTAGCCACTTGTTACATTGGCCTATAGGCCATGGGATGAGGGTTAGATGTTAAGTTAGGATTTTAGTTAAGTGGTAGGATGATAGGGAAATTCAGGAACTGGATTAGAGTTATCCTGATATGTTTGAGGTCTGGATGTCTGTGAGGACTGAGATGGGATTCCAGATTTTCATGATACCATTGGGTTTAGTGTGGTTGTATAAATCCCTATGTTTTGATGGTTGTTAACAGTGTGAAGGTTTACAGAGGGAGGAAGAAGTTGCAGGAGCATACTTTGCCAGCAGCAGCAGTAGGTTGTTTACTTGGCAGCAGTAGAAGGCTGCCAAACCCAAATTTCCTCTTCTTTTGATGAGTGGTTTGAGGTTAGTCTTGTGGGAGTATGTTGTAGATATATATATATATATATATATATATATATATGTCTATACGAGATATCGTTAAATGTATATGATGTAAGGTTGTATAGATATTTACTTGTGAACATGTTAGATATATGTGTGTCATAGGAAGTGGTTTTGAGATGTTAGTTCTTAGGATATCAGTTTGAGGTTTTGAGTTGAACTGATTTCTGATATCTGAGATATTGGTTAAGTATGGATAGGTATATAGGTGAGGCTATATAGGCATGTATATATCTATTGAATATAGGTATATAGATATGAGTTATACTTTTGTCCTATAGGTAATGTTTAGACTTTAGGATTTTACATGGATAATATAGGTAGAATATATGACAGGTAGGTGATGACTTGGAATATGTTTATTTTGACCTAAATTGACTTAAAAGATTGGCCAGTTGACCTAGATTGGTAGATTGACCCGGTTGACTATATAGTTGACTAGACTGTTGACCAAAAGTCAACATGAGTCAATAGTGACCAATTGGCTTAGTTGACAAAGTTTGACTTAGTTAACCAACCCTAAAGTTGACCAATAGTTGACAATTGACCCTTGATAGCCTAAGGTCGACTAGTTGACCAAGGTTTGACAATTTAGTTAGATATTGACTTGGTTTGACCCAGAGTTGACCAAGAGTTGACTTTGACCTAGATTAACCTAGAAATTATGTAGATTGTATCGTAATGTTCTATATTATCATTCTGGACATGTTATAACCTGTACTGTTCTATTTAGGATAATTTGACTCCGGTGCAGACATCTGATTTTATACTAATCTTTTCAGAGTGTCAGGCGAGTACATTCTCTGATAGTTCTCTCATTTACTTGTCAATTACTGTACTTTAGTTCTAGTTAGTTTTATATGATTCTCTGTTACAACACGTATGGATATTTCTGGATTCATGTATGCGACACACATACCATCTTGTCTGGCCTCTATTACTGGAATCATTGTTGGTATCATCATGTCTGGCTTCTATTACTGGAATCATTCATGGTATCATCACGTTTGGCTGGACTCATCTCGATTCTCGTGTCGAATTCTAGATTCACTTGTATTTCGGGGCAGAGAAATATTGAGTAAGACATGTAGACATATCCCAAATCTGGAATCTCTAAACTGGAATCTACTGGAAGCATAGCCATCCCACACTTGGCCGAGTGTGCGATGTGCCTGTTACCTACAGCCGTTTACATGTCGATCTCGGTATTTTAAAACACACTGATAGAATATAGCTGGTCTCACCTGGATTCTTGATCATGACTAGAATCATCTTGTACTGGATTCATTTTGTATTAGATTCATCTCGTACTGGATTTACATTGGATTTACACTTGTCTTACATTTACTGTCTGGACTTATCATGTTACTCTAGTTCAACTAGAATCTTATTTTACAGTCTTCATTGCCATGATTCTTTTCTTGTTTTAGTTACCTTACTTTCCTTGTATCTTAACTGTTTCTCTATACCATTACCTGAATATAAACTACCATGTTCATCAATAAAACTGTCTATAACTGCTTTATAGTTCTCTGTCATTTACTTAGATTTTCTAGATGAAATGTGCTCGTTCCTGTCCTGACTGGACCTGTTGAAAATATTACGGATGATTGTTCTGAGGACATTTGCCCTACTTGCCTTGGAGCAGGAGATGGCTTAACTACCTTTGGCCCCGACACTCAGGAGTGATCGGGAGACTAGCTAGTAGACTTGGTTTAGTTTTCATATTTTAGAACTTGAATTGTAATAAGTTGAGATATTGTTTTGTTTTAAGATTGTTTGAGTTTAATATTATTTAGTAGATGGTTTTGTTGTTGTTATTTAGTCTTAGTTATAAACTTCTGTGTTATCTTATCATGCTTAGACTGTGATTGAGATTTCATTATATCTATACTTTTCCTTCGTTCGGAGTTGAGATTTGACAAGTACATTATATAATTGCGTGAGTTGCTGATTAGATAGTAACCTAGGACAGCGTTCTACCACCGACACTGCGGTGCAGGCTGGACATACCCACTTCTCGTGCCCCTAAACTGGGTGCGGGTCGTGACACATTTTTAGTAGTGGCCCATACAGGTCGAGTTTATGTAGTGGTATTCGAACTAGAGTATCACTACAGCCTGTGATAGGATTGAGAGATAGGTTTTAAACGAAGAGGTACTCAATCACAGTTAGAAAAAATTCAGCTTCAATTCATGCCATCTACACATCTTACTGATTTGCCTTCTTTGAAATAAACTGTCCTCCTCTGATTATATCGATTCTTGTTCAGTATTGACTTCCTTGTTCGATCTGTCTTCAGGATGGCGGAGACACGATCACATCGCTCTGGTACAGCAGTCGCTGGAGAGGGGTCTGCCACCTCTCGTCCAGTGCAGTAGGATGTTGGGACTGTAGCACCTTCTGTTCCTGATCAGACAGGAACAACTGCAGCCATTGGGAGTATGCCTCCACCTATTCGGAGGACGACACCAGTTATTCCAGAGATGCTTCAGCAGCAGCAGCCGCCTTCAGGATCCGTTGACGCAGTCCAGCTGTTCACTTTCTTCCAGCAGTTCATGGAGGCCCAGCAGTCCCAGCAGCAGCGTCAGACGACAGAGTTCAGTCGGGGCATCGATCTGGCCCTGACGGTAGTTGAGAGGTCAGCAGCTCAGCCTTCGGCAGTTCAGTAGCCGCATCAGCCGAAGGAGAAGGGCATCCAAGATTTCCAAAAGATGCACCCGCGGGATTTTAGGGGTACAGAGGGCATTTTGTACGCAGATGAGTGGATTGAGCACATGGAGGAGATCTTCAGGCTGGCAGAGATTCCAGCGAGGCTACAGATCGAGGCGGCGGCCAGTATGATACAGGATTTGGCTCACACATGGTACCAGACAGACCCGAGGGTTGGTACAGTTGGACAAACCTGGGCAGCCTTCAAGAAGCTATTCAAGGAGAAGTTTTTCCCCGACGCGGCGCTTGGTGCCCTCGAGACACAGTTCGAGGCTTTAGTACAGGACAGTCAGACTGTCGAGGAGTACGCCGGGGAGTTCTGTCGTCTGGACAGGTTTGTTGAGGGGTTATCTGAGGCGACGAAGGCCCGGAGGTTCAGGAAGGGACTAGTCAAGGAGGTGAAGTCCAACACCAAGAGTGCCCGCAGCGCCACTTTTGAGGAGATCCTGGTAGAAGACCTAGCAGCAGAGGATGACCTTGAGCTAAGGCTCAAGAGGGGACGGGATGCTCACGGTACCAGCAGCTGCGAAGGCCAGGCCAAGAGGCCTCATGTGCAGATTCATCAGACACAGGCACTAGTGATGGTTCAGCAGGTGCAGCATCAGTATCGGGGTCAGGACCCGAAGATGATCAGTTGTTCATACTGCAGGAAGTTGGGATACACCAGTGAGCAGTGTATGAAGAGGCTGAGGGTTTGCTATTTCTGTGGGTCTGAAGCCCACCAGAAGATAAATTGTCACGTTGCACCTCCTTTTGAGGGAGCTAGGCCACCTGTAGCTCAGCACCAGAGGGGTAGAGCTTTTGCGATGGCGGTCGAGGAGACCGACGCTGCAGGTGATGGGTTAGCAGGTTTGTCCTTCTTGTTCTTCTTCCCCACCTTTATGTGTGATTTCCATTAGTACCTGTCAGGATATGCTTGTGATATGTTTGATGGCGTAGTTACCCTGATCGAGACTGTGGAATCACGACAAGTAGGATTGTGTTGTATGTTATCTATCGACCTTGATTGATTGGGGGTTTGACCTAGTAGGGGTGTCACGCCCCAGAACCAGAATACTGGAGAGCGGGGGCAGACATAGCCAGCTACGTATAACGAAATGGAATCCACACCGCTATACGGTCACGGCTGTCTAGATATGTGAGGGTTTATATACAAGCCATCAGTCTCTTAAGGTCATAAAATAGCCTATTGTCTCAATCTCAACCAACTAATAATAATCACAAGATACCAGATCACCAAATATACAATTGTAAGGCGTCCCAAACATTACATATCCAGATGATCATGAAGCTAGTCGTTACAAAATATGAGGACTAGCAAGAGTTCAGTCATACATGATCAACCCCCGGGGCTTGTCAATCATGTTACAGCCCGTAGGCAGACAGTAAGTAAGTACAATCGAGCTAACACTTGCTCGTCGGCTAAACGCCTCAAAAGAATAATTTACAATGTTACAGTGGAAGAACAAAAAAAAAACCACTCGATGCCCTGGTTACGCCTGGTGACCACCATCGGGCTGGAAGACAGGTAGATCCTTTACTGCTGCTCCGGTATCTGGCCATACAAAACCAGCTGGGTCAGACCCCAGAAAGAGCAAGTGCCACAAAGGAGGCCACGAAATAAGAACAAAAAAACCAGTAATCAGCACAATAATATAATTACATAATAAGAGACAGTAATTTAAGAAAAAGCATGATGAGTAATTATAAAAGACAATCTTACATAGAATCACTAAAAGATAGGACATATAAAAAAGTATGACATGATGATATACGATGAGATAACCATGGGACTATTCAGATAGCTAGGTTACAACCCGTAAACCAAACAAGGACCGGGGTTGTAACCCTTCGTCTGAACGGAACTTGGTTTCTCTCACCATTTATCGGCAAGATAAATATAAGAAATTAGTTCAAGTAACAATCTGGAGTGACAATCATTATAGTGACAATCTGGAGTGACAATCATTATAGTGACAATCTGGAGTGACAATCATTATAGTGACAATCTGGAGTGACAATCATTATAGTGACAATCTGGAGTGACAATCATTATAGTGACAATCTGGAGTGACAATCATTATAGTAACAATCTTTCAATCATTCTGGTACAATCTTACAATCAATCAATTCTAGACAATACTATACTGGACTAGACTCCATCCAAGCAATCACGGCCAATCATTGCCTACGGCTTTCTACATTAACTAACTAGGGTTATCACAATCCTAGTTACTAGCAAGATGCAATGAGATGCTCCAAGTAGTCACAGGCCCTGCAGCTATCCAGGTTATCCAGGCAATCATTATAGTGACAATCTGGAGAGTTCAATACATTAGAGTGACATTAGAGTTCAATCATTAAAGTGACAATCAAGAGTGCCTCACATAACAGTGGGCTGAAAATGTGCCCTACTCGTCGGCAGGCTACAAGTCCAAACATTTGCGGCCGAGATAACGGGATCGCCTGTAACTGGGGAACATCTCTTCATGCCTAGTGAATTATACTAGTCATTAACCTTAGTCCATTTCAGTAGGTACTCCTGACCGTGGTACTCAGGAGTCCCCTCCTAGACATGATGCAAGACTGGACAAGTGGATTTAACAATCAAGCAAGAAAGAACCACCCACGGTGTCAAGGCAAGTCAAGTTAAGTTATCAAGATAAATCATGTCAGGGTACTTGTCAGGAGTGCGCCACGACGGGCCAATATCATGTCAGGTTGGTCATGTCAGGAGTGCACCACTATGGGTCACTGTCGTGTTATGTTAGTTCCTTGTCATATCAAGCCATGTACAATAGTTATTCCAAACATATTAAGTAAAATCAAGTTCATGAGAGAGCAGCGTAGGTAAAAGTCACGCACGCTGAGAGAGCAGCGTAGGTAAAAGTCACGCACGCTGAGAGAGCAGTGTACGTGAAAGTCACGCACGCTACAGGGAAGCAGCTGCGTGAAAAGTCACGTACGCTACAGGGAAGCAGCTGCGTGAAAAGTCACGCACGCCCAAGGAAGCAGCTGCGTGAAAAGTCACACACGCTACAGGGAAACAGCTGCGTAAAAAGTCACGCACGCTACAGGGATCAGCTGTGTGAAAAGTCACGCACGCTCAAGGAAGCAGCTGCGTGAAAAGTCACGCACGCTGAAGGAAGCAGCTGCGTGAAAAGTCACGCACGCTACAGGGAGCAGCTGTGTGAAAAGTCACGCACGCTCAAGGAAGCAGCTGCGTACGTGCAAAAGCACGCAAGCAGAGAGCTGCGTACGCGTAAAAACACGCACGCAGGGGCTGGGTCTCCTTCTCCATGGCTGAGAAGAAGCTCTCATGGCTCCAAAACTTCAAAACCTCATAACTTGGCCATCCGAACTCCAAATCCAGATTTCCAAAGTTCTAACCAGGGTGGAATTGAATGCTCTTCCACATAGAAGCATCAAAAACCCATAAAATCCAACTAAAGTAGATCAAACCAAGCAAAATCTGAAAATAGCTAAAACCTAGATCTACAACAATGGAGGCTCCAAATCACAAAAAGCCAAGAACTAATGTTGATCACCATATCCTAATCTAGCAAATGGACAAAGAAAAGAGGGTTCTCATATAGTGGCAAGGTGCACTTGCCTAGGGTGGAGAGTTGTGGAGGAAGGAGAAGAAGAAGAAATTAATGGTGGTGGTAATGAAGAGAAAGAGTGGTAGGTGGGGATTATAAAGAGGGGGAGTTGTGGTGTGTTGAGGGTGAAGCATATGCTAAGGTGATCAATCATATAGAACCAAACCAAACCAACTCAAATCAATTAAAACCGAGCCAAGCTTAAACCCAAAATACGAGAAATACCGAAATTCCACAAGTTGAGAAAATAAAAATACATGCCAAAAATCAGATACGAGTATAAATACGAAATACGGGAAAATACGGGAAAATGAGGGTGACAAGGGGTACGATCATCTTAATTTCGAGGACGAAATTCTTCTAAGGGGGGTAGACTTGTAACACCCAGTTTTCCAAATGACGATAATTTTAAATTTTTTTGATTATAATTATTTAATAATGATATTTAAATCATATTGTGATTTTTGGTGATTTTTTATCTATTTAAAATATTGAATTGCGATTTTGATGGTTAACTAGTTAAACCCTAGTTTTGCTAAGCCTAGAGAGTAACCATGATCAAGGGAGCCTAGTCATGTGATTAGAATATCATATTACTACTTTTTAGCCTAGGGGTATTTTGGTTATTTTGACAATTTTGTGAAATTGTAATTTTGATTAATTAAATTTTGTACTAATCTTTTAGTTAAGCCTTAACCTGGAAGTTTAACCTAACCTAGATTAGTCTTGAGGTTAGAATCATGGTTAGAATATTCTTACTAAGTGCCAAGGTTAGTAATATCTAGATATTATTCTAGTAGGATATTTTTCTTAGGATATTTGTGAAAAAGAAAGCCTAGAACCAATAGGAAGTCTTGGAATCGGGTGGACAACTCCTAGCCACTCATCTAGACCTAAAACCTAACCCTAATTCATCTAATGGCAGCCATCAAGTGTCCCCCCTTCCTATAAAGGATCCTTAAGAAAGCCTTTGCCTCTTTTTACATTTACTTAGAACCCTAATAGTTCCTCCCCAAAATTCTTCCCCTAATATCCAAATTAAGTCCAATTTGATCCTAATCAATTGCATCATCATCCCCAACAGTAGAGGAGACTTGTGGAGGCTTGCTAGCAAGGTTGGAGGACGTTTGAACCGTAGCAAATCGAGGAAGACGTCAAGTTGAGGCTCTTTACATTGAGTTTGAACTCTCAATAGGTAAAACCCTACAAATCCTAATAAATTCTTGATTTCTTCCCATAGATGCATTCATTTAGGGTTCCCCTAGGTGTAGCCCAAGTTTGGTAGGATCTCGTGTCCATTTTGTGTCCGTATCGGACACGTATCGGTGTTTTTAAAGAAGTGTTTGGTGAAATGCCACATAGAAATGGATTTTAGTAATTTGCAAAACTAATTACATGTATTTGTAGCTAATTAGGTCTATATTGTATGTCAAATTGACTGAGTAGATTTTAGGTAGGTTTGGACACTGTTTAGGGCTTGGACACGTAGCATGAGACACCGCATGGGGCTCGTGCGGCTCCCCTGCTGTTCGAGTGTCCTAGCGGACATGACACGGATTATTATGACACGAAACTTGGTAGACACGTGGGCCTAGTGATTGACATGACACCCATAAAATTTCGTGGGTCCTCGTCGACTGTGCGCGAAGATATTCATCGTGCACTGATTTTAAACTGTCACTGCACGCACGAAAATCCCTCACTGATACGCACTCACACACACATACTGACACGACTTGGACACAAGACAGACACTTGGACACGAAGACCTATACCTAGGCTACCTCTGGACACGAGCACGTGACACAAGAGGGTGTGTGTCGTGTCCTGTGATGCCCGATACTTCTGCACGGGACCTAGCCTACTGTGTGACTGATACACATTTTGGAAATGTTTAAACACTTTGTGTCCAGCTATGTGGACACGAAATGACACCCCTAGACACGTGTGCATGTGGAGAACACTTCTATTTGCCTGATTGTGGGTTACTGTGGTATTGAAATTGAATTTTCGAAAAGGATTGGTTCTTCACTGATACTTAGGTTTCTGGAACTGTTATATATGAACTGAAATGTTGAGTTCGATACTTCGAACTGGAGATGTGAGGTTGGGATCGAGTTTCAGGTTTTGATGATACATGTATGAGTTCTTCTTTAGTTTCAATGTGCTGAATTTGAGTGGGTATCTGATGTAGATATCGAATTTGTCATCTGAAATTGAGTTAATATCTGGGTTAGATATCATCTCAGGTTTTCCTGAGATGACCTTACTAAGTCAGTTGTAGAGCTCCTGGGTTAATGTTTGAGCTGGAGTTTGTATTTGTTGAGTGTGACTGAGATTAGAGAGTGATTAGACAGTAAGGACACTGGCATGGCCAGTACAGGCCATTCAGGCAACAACAGCCGTAACAGTGGTTTTTAGCCACTTGTTACATTGGCCTATAGGCCATAGGATGAGGGTTAGATGTTAAGTTAGGATTTTAGTTAAGTGGTAGGATGATGGGGAAATTCAGGAACTGGATTAGAGTTATCCTGATATGTTTGAGGTCTGGATGTCTGTGAGGACTGAGATGCGATTCCAGATTTTCATGATACCATTGGGTTTAGTGTGGTTATATAAATCCCTATGTTTTGATGGTTGTTAACAGTGTGAAGGTTTACAGAGGGAGGAAGAAGTTGCAGGAGCATACTTTACCAGCAGCAGCAGTAGGTTGTTTACTTGGCAGCAGTAGAGGGCTGTCTAACCCAAATTTCCTCTTCTTTTGATGAGTGGTTTGAGGTTAGTCTTGTGGGAGTATGTTGTATATATATATATATATATATATATATATATATATATATATATATATATATATATATATATATATATATATATATATATATACGAGATATGGTTAAATGTATATGATGTAAGGTTGTATAAATATTTACTTGTGAACTTGTTAGATATATGTGTGTCATAGGAAGTGGTTTTGAGATGTTAGTTCTTAGGATATCAGTTTGAGGTTTTGAGTTGAACTGATTTCTGATATCTGAGATATTGGTTGAGTATGGATAGGTATATAGGTGAGGCTATATAGGCAAGTATATATCTATTGAATATAGGTATATAGATATGAGTTATACTTTTGTCCTATAGGTAATGTTTAGACTTTAGGATTTTACATGGATAATATAGGTAGAATATATAACAGGTAGGTGATGACTTGGAATATGTTTATTTTGACCTAAATTGACTTAAAAGATTGGCCAGTTGACCTAGATTGGTAGATTGACCCGGTTGACTATATAGTTGACTAGACTATTGACCAAAAGTCAACATGAGTCAATAGTGACCAATTGGCTTAGTTGACTAAGTTTGACTTAGTTAACCAATCCTAAAGTTGACCAATAGTTGACAATTGACCCTTGACAGCCTAAGGTTGACTAGTTGACTAAGGTTTGACAATTTAGTTAGATATTGACTTGGTTTGACCCAGAGTTGACCAAGAGTTGACTTTGACCTAGATTAACCTAGAAATTATGTAGATTGTATCGTAATGTTCTATATTATCATTCTGGACATGTTATAACCTGTACTGTTCTATTTAGGATAATTTGACTCCGGTGCAGACATCTGATTTTACATTAATCTTTTCAGAGTGTCAGGCGAGTACATTCTCTGATAGTTCTCTCATTTACTTGTCAATTACTGTACTTTAGTTCTAGTTAGTTTTATGTGATTCTCTGTTACAACACGTATAGATATTTCTGGATTCATGTATGCGACACACATACCATCTTGTCTGGCCTCTATTATTGGAATCATTGTTGGTATCATCATGTCTGGCTTCTATTACTGGAATCATTCCTGGTATCATCATGTTTGGCTGGACTCATCTCGATTCTCGTATCGAATTCTAGATTCACTTGTATTTCGGGGCGGAGAAATATTGAGTAAGACATGTAGACATACCCCAAATCTGGAATCTCCAAACTGGAATCTACTGGAAGCATAGCCATCCCACACTTGGCCGAGTGTGCGATGTGCCTGTTACCTACAGCCGTTTATATGTCGATCTTGGTATTTTAAAACACACTGATAGAATATAGCTGGTCTCACCTGGATTCTTGATCATGACTAGAATCATCTTGTACTGGATTCATTTTGTATTAGATTCATCTCGTACTGGATTTACATTGGATTTACACTTGTCTTACATTTACTGTCTGGACTTATCATGTTACTCTAGTTCAACTAGAATCTTATTTTACGGTCTTCATTGCCATAATTCTTTTCTTGTTTTAGTTACCTTACTTTCCTTGTATCTTAACTGTTTCTCTATACCATCACCTGAATATAAACTACCATGTTCATCAATAAAACTGTCTATAACTGCTTTATAGTTCTCTGTCATTTACTTGGATTTTCTAGATAAAATGTGCTCGTTCCTGTCCTGACTGGACCTGTTGAAAATATTACAGATGATTGTTCTGAGGACATTTGCCCTACTTGCCTTGGAGCAGGAGATGGCTTAACTACCTTTGGCCCCGACACTCAGGAGTGAACGGGAGACTAGCTAGTAGACTTGGTTTAGTTTTCATATTTTAGAACTTGAATTGTAATAAGTTGAGATATTGTTTTGTTTTAAGATTGTTTGAGTTTAATATTATTTAGTAGATGGTTTTGTTGTTGTTATTTAGTCTTAGTTATAAACTTATGTGTTATCTTATCATGCTTAGACTGTGATTAAGATTTCATTATATCTATACTTTTTCTTCGTTCGGAGTTGAGATTTGACAAGTACATTATATAATTGCGTGAGTTGCTGATTTGATAGTAACCTAGGACAGCGTTCTACCGCCGACACTGTGGTGCAGGCTGGACATACCCACTTCTCGTGCCCCTACACTGGGTGCGGGTCGTGACATATTTTTAGTAGTGGCCCATACAGGTCGAGTTTATGTAGTGGTATTCAAACTAGAGTATCACTACAGCCTGTGATAGGATTGAGAGATAGGTTTTAAACGGAGAGGTACTCAATCACAGTTAGAAAAAATTTAGCTTCAATTCATGCCATCTACACATCTTACTGATTTGCCTTCTTTGAAATAAACTGTCCTCCTCTGATTATATCGATTCTTGTTCAGTATTGACTTCCTTGTTCGATCTGTCTTCAGGATGGTGGAGACACGATCATATCGCTCTGGTACAGCAGTCGCTGGAGAGGGGTCTGCCACCTCTCGTCCAGTGCAGTAGGATGTTGGGACTGTAGCACATTCTGTTCCTGATCAGACAGGAACAATTGCAGCCATTGGGAGTATGCCTCCACCTATTCGGAGGACGACACCAGTTATTCCAGAGATGCTTCAGCAGCAGCAGCCACCTTCAGGATCCGTTGACGCAGTCCAGCTGTTCACTTTCTTCCAGCAGTTCATGGAGGCCCAGCAGTCCCAGCAGCAGCGTTAGACGACAGAGTTCAGTCGGGGCATCGATCTGGCCCTGACGGTAGTTGAGAGGTCAGCAGCTCAGCCTTCGGCAGTTCAGCAGTCGTATCAGCCGAAGGAGAAGGGCATCCAAGATTTCCAAAAGATGCACCCGCAGGATTTCAGGGGTACAGAGGGCATCTTGTACGCAGATGAGTGGATTGAGCACATGGAGGAGATCTTCAGGCTGGCAGAGATTCCAGCGAGGCTACAGATCGAGGCGGCGGCCAGTATGATACAGGATTTGGCTCGCACATGGTACCAGACATACCCGAGGGTTGGTACAGTTGGACAGACCTAGGCAGCCTTGAAGAAGCTGTTCAAGAAGAAGTTTTTCCCCGACGCGGCGCTTGGTGCCCTCGAGACACAGTTCGAGGCTTTAGTACAGGACAGTCAGACTGTCGAGGAGTACGTCGGAGAGTTCTGTCGTCTGGACAGGTTTGTTGAGGGGTATGTATATATCTATTGAATATAGGTATATAGATATGAGTTATACTTTTGTCCTATAGGTAATGTTTAGACTTTATGATTTTACATGGATAATATCGGTAGAATATATGACAGGTAGGTGATGACTTGGAATATATTTATTTTGACCTAAATTGACTTAAAAGATTGGCCAGTTGACCTAGATTGGTAGATTGACCCAGTTGACTATATAGTTGACTAGACTGTTGACCAAAAGTCAACATGAGTTAATAGTGACCAATTGGCTTAGTTGACTAAGTTTGACTTAGTTAACCAACCCTAAAGTTGACCAATAGTTGACAATTGACCCTTGATAACCTAAGGTTGACTAGTTGACTAAGGTTTGACAATTTAGTTAGATATTGGTTTGACCCAGAGTTGACCAAGAGTTGACTTTGACCTAGATTAACCTAGAAATCATGTAGATTGCATCGTAATGTTCTATATTGTCATTCTGGACATGTTATAACCTATACTGCTCTATTTAGGACAATTTGACTCCGGTGCAGATATCTGATTTTACACTACTCTTTTCAGAGTGTCAGGCGAGTACATTCTCTGATAGTTCTCTCATTTACTTGTCAATTACTGTACTTTAGTTCTAGTTAGTTTTATGTGATTCTCTGTTACAACACGTATGGATATTTCTAGATTCATGTATGCGACACACATACCATCTTGTCTGGCCTCTATTACTGGAATCATTGTTGGTATCATCATGTCTGGCTTCTATTACTGGAATCATTCTGGAATAATTGTTGTACCATCATGCTTGGCTGGACTCATCTCGATTCTCGTATCGAATTCTGGATTCACTTGTATACCGGGGCGGGGAAATATTGAGTAAGACATGTAGACATACCCCAAATCTGGAATCTCCAAACTGGAATCTACTGGAAGCATAGCCATCCCACACTTGGCCGAGTGTGCGATGTGCCTGATACCTACAACCGTTTATATGTCGATCTCGGTATTTTAAAACACACTGATAGAATATAGCTGGTCTCACCTGGATTCTTGATCATGACTAGAATCATCTTGTACTTGATTCACCTTGTATTAGATTCATCTCGTACTGGATTTACATTGGATTTACACTTGTCTTACATTTACTGTCTGGACTTATCATGTTACACTAGTTCAGCTAGAATCTTATTTTACAGTCTTCATTGTCATGATTCTTCTCTTATTTTAGTTACCTTACTTTTCTTGTATCTTAACTGTTTCTCTATACCATCACCTGAATATAAACTACCATTGTTTGCCATTAAAATTTTTTATTGCAAATTTCAATACAAACAGAACAGTGTTACAATATAGGACTTAGATGTAGTCCTAGGAGTACACTTTTGTTTATCTGGGTCCCTTGTGCCGATGGAGTGAGTGGTAATGCGTTGACTCCGTTGAGATCTGACGACGGTTATCGGTTCTCTGAAGGTTTGGATTGCTCTGGGTGCTGGAGCTTGCTAAGAGGAGGAAGACGTTGAGTGTCTGTATCTGCCTCTCTAGTGGTATGTTAGTTCGTTGGGTGTTCTGTTCGTATGTGAGAAGAAAATAATCCCTCTATTTATAACTTTACAGGCTGGCTGCTCATGCACGCATGTAGGATGTGCCTGTACGCGGGGACGCCACGTGGTGATTGCTGATGGAGGCGCATGGACGATGCGCCCTGATTGAGGGGTTGAATTCTTCATGCTGTTGTTGTGAGCCGGCACGTAGCAGAGGAGAAGATCTTTCAGTTATTGAAATCTTGGATGAGTTGAGTCAAAGGACACGTGTCGTCGACTCATGGCTCGGAGATCTCGGATTTGATGGGGGGAGGTGATCTGGTAGGATGCGCCTAGGATTGGGTGCATGAGGAGACTCTGGCTCGTAACCGTCAGGAGTCACGAACCATTCTGGGCGCATGGCTTTTGAGGCGCATGCAGGCAACTTTCTTTCTGTCTTTTGGGATCAGAGAGCAGTCTGGGGCGCATGGCTTTTGAGGCGCATGCAGAGCTTCAAATGGAGACTTTTCTTCTGTCTTTAGGGATCAGTGAAAAGTCTGAGACGCATGGCTTTTGAGGCACATGCGGATGGTTGGGTGGCCACGTGGCGTTAGCCGTCGGAGTAAAGTAATAATGATGCTGACGTTGCCGACGCTTCGTCTTCTGAAAAAGCTGTCAACTGTTCAGACTTCGGGAGATGTGCTGCCAACTCTGTCAGTTCAGCATTTAATGTTTCTGACATTCGATGGACAGCTGAGTGGGCGCGTCGATTGGCATTCCACTAGGCGTATGGGGACGCATGGGGGCGCATCCTCTGTGATGCGCTTGGTACTGAAGGGCACGTCTGTGCTGATGCGCTTGATGTTGAAGGGCGCGTCTGGGTGATGCGCGGGCTGGCCGACGCATCCGCTCCGTGACACGTTCTTTAATGCAGCGACTGTTACATTCTTCGAGTGCTTTAAATAGCCATTTTGATTGGCTGAATTCGAAGCGTCCGGTTCATCCATTAAATGTAAATTCATTGTACGGAATTCGGAGAGCCATCCACTTGGCGCATGGGTTTGATTTGCCCGGCCTACAAATAGTGGCATGGGGAGAGGGTTTGCTTCTCGTTCTCTCACGTACTTCCGACATGAACTTGTGTACTCGAGTGCATTCTGTTGACGAAGTGCTCCTGAGGGTGAAGATGCGACGCCATGTCTTCATTGATGCACTTGAAGGTGACTGTTACATCCAAAAGTCGGAGTCGAGGGCTTCCGAGGCAGATGGAAGGTGCCTGTTGCATCCAAAGATATGGATGCCCGGACCTCGTCTTCGTTGTGTAGGAAGAGCCGTAGATCGGAATGGCGGTGCTGGTGTCACCCCCAGTTTTCGAATTAGGGGTATTTTCGTCATTTTCAAGTTTTATAATATTTTAGGAATTTTATTTGATTTTATATGATTTTTAGGAATTTATTTGGGTTGGTCTGGATTTTATCCAATTCGGACTCAATTTGGAGACCCGGGTAGCCTGGACCCTAGTGGGACCCCCATACTAGCTGGGCTTAGCCCATATACCATCATAATTAGGCTAGAAATTATTAACCTAATTTCCATGACTTAATTAGTCATTTTAGAGCTTAATTAGTCATTTAGAATCAAACAGAACCAAACTGAATCCAATTTAAACCCAAATCAAGTCTATTGGGTTGGGGCTTATTGGATCCAACCCAAGACCCAATAAGCCCCAAGGTGGCCGGCCATGATAACCCCCCCCCCCCCCCCCCCCCACCCCTCTCTTTCTTCTTCACTAAGAAATACTTCTCTCTCTCTCTAATTTCTTTCTTTCTTCAAGCTTTTCTCCTCCAAGCAAGAATCTAACCTAGGTATGTTCACAAATTCCCATTTAATTCCCTTTAGCATAAATTCTTTCACAATAGTTGTAGGGAATGACATTCTCCACACTTTGCCCACCAATTTATAGGTTTTCCCTAAAATCTAGGTTAAGAAATTAATTGGGGTTTTAATATATATAGTAGTATATGTATATGTATGTATATATATATGTGTGTATATATGTATATATTAATGTGTATTTGTGTGGGTAGAGGAATGGTGGTGGTGGTGTTTGTGTTGGTGAGAGTGTGTGTGTGTGTGTTTATATATATATATATATATATATATATATATATATATATATATATATATATATATATATATATATATATATATATATATATATATATATATATATGTGTGTGTGTGTGTGTGTGTATATATATGTATAAGGATATGTATATATGAGTGTTTATATATATATATATATATATATATAGTGGTGTGTGTGTGTGTGTGTATATATGTATATGAGTGTGTGTGTGTGTGTGTGTGTGTGTATGTATAGATATGTATAGAGGAGTGTGTGTTGTGGAGTTTGGATGGATGGTAGATTTATATTTATATATGTGTATAAAGATATTCATATATATATATATATATATATATATATATATATATATATATATATATATATATATATATATATATATATAATATATAATATATATATAATATATATATAAAAAAAAATATATATATATATATATATATAATATATATATATATATATATATATATATATATATATATATATATATATATATATATATATATATATATATATATATATAAAAAAAAATATATATATATATATATATATATATATATATATAGGAAGATATATATATAGTAGAGAAGGAGGTAGAAGAAGAGAAGAAGAAGAGAATGAGCAAGCAGCAGCTGCTGCTGTATGCTGCCAGCAGCAGCAGGGACAGCAGCAGCAATAGCTGCTGTGACAGCAGCAAACCCCCCCCCCCCCCCCCCCCCTTGTGCCATTTCACCCTATAAACCCCCCCATCTATATATATATATATGTATATATATATATATATATATATATATATATATATATATATAGATGTTTTTAGAGAGGAAATGAAGAGTAGAGAAGAAGAATTAGAGGGTAAGAAAAATTAGAAGAAGTTAAGAAAAGAGTTAGAAGAGAAAGGTTAGGAGAAAAGAGGAGAGGTTAGAAATTAGAGGAAGAATGGGGAGAAGGAAAGAATAGAAAAGAATAGGAAGAGGGAAAAGAATAAGGAGAGTTAGAAGTTAGAAGGAGAATAGGAAGGAGAGTTAGAAGGAGGAAAATTAGAAGAATAGGAAGTAGAAGGAAAATGGGAAGTAGAATGAGAAGTAGGAATGAGAATTTGAAGAATAGGTTTTAGGAGGAGTCGAGTTAGAGGGCGAATTTGAGCCCGGAGTATCGGATCGCGATGAAACTTGACGTAGGCCTAGGATACGTGATTTAGATTTTACGGGTAGGCTCCCGAGTTAAAATCGGGGTCGTAGGGCGCCGATATCGCGCCGTATCGGTGCGTATCTTGAAATATTCAAGATTTTGACAACGGGCCGTATCATGGACCGAATGTCCACGTTACCTAGGTATTTTGGTAGATATTATATGTATAGGCTAGTATCATACTACCCTGGGGAGATCGGGTCAAAATATCAAGCGTAGGTAGGCTAACTAGATAATCGCCGAAGGTTGAATTTTGCCATTTTTAAGGGTAAAATAGGAATTTGGCCTATGGCCAAGAAATGAGTTTCGAAGTCCAAGATGGACTTGGATATGGATTATATGGGTTGGTAATGGGTAGAAATAGCCGTCTAGACCTAGTCTTGACCCCGGTTGACCACGGTTGACTTTTTAGGCCAAAAGTCAACTATGGATCAACACTTTACCCAATTTAGTCCCAAATTCCATTAGACTTGCGCAGTCGACCAAAAGTCAACTGTTAGTCACCAGTGACCTAGAGTTGACCTAGGGTTGACCACAGTTGACCACGGTTGACCAGAGTTGACCGGTTGACCAAAAAGTCAACTGTTGACTCAAATCGATCCCGATTGATTCCGATTGACTTGTATTGACCCAGTTTGAACCAGTTAGACCTAATATGACTTAGTTTGATCCCGTACAACCTAGTTGACATGCCTTGACCTAGAATGACTTAAATTGGGTTTAAATTGATTTGACTTATTTCCTAAGCATAGTATTGAACGTCTTGTTCTCTATAGGTCCTCGAGACGCTGCATTTGCTCCAGTTGATATACCATATCATATTTCAGGCGAGTACATTCTCTGACACTTTTCCAATTTATAATGATTGTTATGATTCATGTAATTAGTGTGGATATGCTTGTTCTCGACACATTGGTCACACGGATTGGTATTCATGGATCCCGACATGAGATGTTATTCCTCGTTATCTTGGTATATCTTGTGCAAGCCCCCTTGTAGTTCTTGTGCAGTATATGGACACCGATTCTCGAGAAGACTTGCTTCCTTCTCGTAGAATCCCGTGTCGTAACGTGTCTTGCTTGGATCCACTCTACCAGTCGGGGACGGGGAGTACTAGTGTAGATGTGTGGTCATTATCCACCTTGTTTATTCTTGTAGACCTTGAATGCTACCAATCCTACACTCCACACAGGATTGGCTGATCATAACCTTGTGCAGACCCAAGCCGGCCACATATTGTAGCTAGTACTCACACACCTAGAGATATGATTCTTGTTTCTTGTACATGCCATGATCAGTTTACTTGCCTTGTTCTAGCTCTAGTTTTACAGCTTACCTTGCCATGATACTCACATGTACATTTCATGATTTTCTTGTATATACTCTCTATTTACTGTCTTATAGCTTTTGTCATATCTTGTGAACTGTTGTTAGTAGATTGTACTCGTTCCATCCTGACAGGATATGTTGAAAATATTACAGATGCAGACGAGGGAGACTATTCTACCTACTACGGTCCGGATGACGTAGTGGGCCTAGACCTGGAGACTTTGGTCCAGCAGGGCTTAGCTCCGCCTGACGAGACCCTACCTATTACTTAGTTAGAGTAGGTCTTTTTGTACTGGACATTGTCTCCAGCTACTTTTGAGACTGTTATTATTATGGACTGTATTAGAGACTTGGACTGTATATATTCTTTGTGTTGGACTTGACAGGTTATATATTATTTTATCGTCTTGTTGTCTTTTCATTTCAGTTTTTACTTTGTTATCTTAGACTCGTGATTGAGTACTCATATATATATTCATTGCTTGTCCTCCGTTCGGATTTGATCATATTCTCGACAGGTTTTTTGTAATATATATAAATTGTTTAGAGTAGAAAAATCTACAGCATTCCATGCCGATTTTTCGGTGAGGGCTGGGCGTTGTCGCGTCACGTGCCCTTTTAGTGGGTGCGGGTCGTGACACGTTTTAGTGGTGGCCTACGCAGGTCCTGAAGTCGCAATTAGTGCGATGTCGTAGTGGCGCTCGACTTAGAGTGCTATTACGAGCCTGCGGTACGTATCTAGGATTGGCTATAGGCTAAGGGTGCTCAATCATAGTAGGATCTTTTCTTGCTTATCTTGCTTACCGTCTTTGATATCGATTTACTGCATTCTAGCTGTCCTCCTTTGATATTGCCTTCATGTGCCATATTGATATCTTCTTCTCAATTTGTCTCCAGGATATTGATGACTCATTCTCCTGGCGAGGAGCACGGGGAGACGGAGAGGTCTGCCACCTCTGGCGGACAGGCTCCGGTCACTTCCCCGGCTGATGGGACTTCTGTTGGGGCTCTTGGAGGTACTCCTCCAGCTACCTCGATGACCGTCCCTGGGGACATTATGGGTGCTCTTCCCGTAGTGCCGGGGGCTACAGCGGGAGCTGCCGGGGGTATTCTTCCTCCTCAGCAGGGGACTCCTCCGGTGATGTTGGGAGCTATTCCTCCATTGCCTTCTCTGTCCACAGACATGGGACAGATGCTAGCGTTCTTCCACCAGGTGCTTGAGTCCCAGCGGGCCCAGCACGCGGCTCAGTTGAGGCAGTCAGAGGCCATGCGCCATGGCATGGAGGATGCACACAGATTGGCTATGGCGGCAGTGGAGCGTGGGGATCCACAGAGGGAGGTTCAGCAGCAGCAGCAGCCGAAGATCGGGGATATCCAGGCTTTCAAGAAGCTTGGTCCGAGGGATTTCAAGGGGACAGAGGGCATTATTTATGCTGATGACTGGCTCGAGGATATCGAGCGCCAGATGAGGGCCTGCCACCTGGTAGCCGACCTGAGGGTCGAGGCGGTTGGGTTGCAGTTGTTAGATATTGCCCGGACATGGTTCCGGAATGAGCCGGCTCTTGCAGGAGAGGGCCATACTTGGGCTGAGTTTCGGGCCCTGTTCAGAGAGAAGTTTTTTTCCCCCACGGACAAGATTGGCCTGGTGCGGCAGTTCCAGAACCTGCAGCAGGGCAGTATGACCGTAGAGGAGTATGCGGCGGAGTTCGGCCGGCTGAGCCGATACGCCGAGTACATGGTGAGTGACCCGGTGATCCGAGCGGAGCGCTTCCGGGAGGGATTGACATGGGATATTAAGATCCTGATCCCTTCCTTCTATGCGACATACGCAGAGGTTTACGCGGAGGCTCGGAAGATGGAGAGGGAGTGGGGCTTGAAGCCGAAGAGGGATCGAGATTTGTTTTCAGGGGCCAGTAGCAGCGCAGGGCCTGCTAAGCGCCCTCAGCTTTAGCATCAGTCGTTCCAGCATCACCAGCCGCAGGTGCAGGCCAGAGCACCGGTTCAGTAGCAGGTGCAGCACACTCAGCAGAGGCAGGCACAGCATGGGGCTCCTTGCGGCTACTGTAAGAAGCCCGGTCACATCTGGGAGGTCTGCCGGAAGAGGCTGGGCTTGTGCCTCTATTGCGGAGAGGCTGGACATCAGTTGAGAGATTGTCCTACGAACCATCGCCGTGCAGCTCAAGGAGCACAGGGTAGGCCACCTATGGCACCGTATCACGCCCTCTACCAGCAGCGGGATATACCCCGCCAGGACAGGGCTTTTGCGATGGCAGTTGAGGATCCTGCACGCATTGGACTAGGAGGTAGGGTCTTGCTCTTTCTTTTACCTATTTCTTTCCATCCATTGATTGCTGATTGCTTTCTTATTACCTTTAGTTGCATATGTGATGATCATGCTAGATTAAATAGAAACCCCAATGAAGACTACAATAACACGATACTGTAGAGATTTAAAACCATGCATGTGTTCTGATTTCCTGGGTTACATGTTATATAACTTAGGATAAAATTTAGTAGACCTTGATTGTGGGGTGCTTAACCTAGAGAAGAGTACGACCGTTTGAATTCGAGGACAAAATTTTTTAAGGAGGGTAAATTTGTCACCCCCAGTTTTCGAATTAGGGGTATTTTCGTTATTTTCAAGTTTTATAATATTTTAGGAATTTTATTTGATTTTATATGATTTTTAGGAATTTATTTGGGTTATCCAATTCGGACTCAATTTGGAGACCCGGGTAGCCTGGACCCTAGTGGGACCCCCATACTAGCTGGGCTTAGCCCATATACCATCATAATTAGGCTAGAAATTATTAACCTAATTTCCATGACTTAATTAGTCATTTTAGAGCTTAATTAGTCATTTAGAATCAAACCGAACCAAACCGAATCCAATTTAAACCCAAATCAAGTCTATTGGGTTGGGGCTTATTGGATCCAACCCAAGACCCAATAAGCCACAAGGTGGCCGGCCATGATAACCCCCCCCCCCCCTCTCTTTCTTCTTCACTAAGAAATACTTCTCTCTCTCTCTAATTTCTTTCTTTCTTCAAGCTTTTCTCCTCCAAGCAAGAATCTAACCTAGGTATGTTCACAAATTTCCATTTAATTCCCTTTAGCATAAATTCTTTCACAATAGTTGTAGGGAATGACATTCTCCACACTTTGCCCACCAATTTATAGGTTTTCCCTAAAATCTAGGTTAAGGAATTAATTGGGGTTTTAATATATATAGTAGTATATGTATATGTATGTATATATATATATATATATATATATATATATATATATATATATATATATATATATATATATATATATATATATATATATATATGTGTGTGTGTGTGTGTGTGTGTGTGTGTGTGTATATATGTATATATTAATGTGTATTTGTGTGGGTAGAGGAATGGTGGTGGTGGTGTTTGTGTTGGTGAGAGTGTGTGTGTGTGTGTGTGTGTGTGTTTATATATATATATATATATATATATATATATATATATATATATATATATATATATATATACATATATATATATATATATATGTGTGTGTGTGTGTGTGTATATATATATGTATAAGGATATGTATATATGAGTGTTTATATATATATATATGTGTGTGTGTGTATATATATGTATATGAGTGTGTGTGTGTGTGTGTGTATGTATAGATATGTATAGAGGAGTGTGTGTTGTGGAGTTTGGATGGATGGTAGATTATATTATATATGTGTATATAGATATTCATATATATATATATATATATATATATATATATATATATATATATATATATATATATATATATATATAGATATATATATATATATAGGAAGATATATATATATATAGTAGAGAAGGAGGTAGAAGAAGAGAAGAAGAAGAGAATGAGCAGCAGCAGCTGCTGCTGTATGCTGCCAGCAGCAGCAGGGACAGCAGCAGCAATAGCTGCTGTGACAGCAGCAAACCCCCCCCCCCCCCCTTTGTGGCATTTCACCCTATAAACCCCCCCTATATATATATATATATATATATATATATATATATATATTATTTTTTTCTTTTTTCTTTTTTTTGTATGTATATATATATATATATATATATATATATATATATATATATATATATATATATATATATATATATATATATATATATATATATATAGATGTTTTTAGAGAGGAAATGAAGAGTAGAGAAGAAGAATTAGAGGGTAAGAAAAATTAGAAGAAGTTAAGAAAAGAGTTAGAAGAGAAAGGTTAGGAGGAAAGAGGAGAGGTTAGAAATTAGAGGAAGAATGGGGAGAAGGAAAGAATAGGAAAGAATAGGAAGAGGGAAAAGAATAAGGAGAGTTAGAAGTTAGAAGGAGAATAGGAAGGAGAGTTAGAAGGAGGAAAATTAGAAGAATAGGAAGTAGAAGGAAAATGGGAAGTAGAATGAGAAGTAGGAATGAGAATTTGAAGAATAGGTTTTAGGAGGAGTCGAGTTAGAGGGCGAATTTGAGCCCGGAGTATCGGATCGCGATGAAACTTGACGTAGGCCTAGGATACGTGATTTAGATTTTGTGGGTAGGCTCCCGAGTTAAAATCGGGGTCGTAGGACGCCGGTATCGTGCCGTATCGGTGCGTATCTTGAAATATTCAAGATTTTGACAACGGGTCGTATCATGGACCGAATGTCCACGTTACCTAGGTATTTTGGTAGATATTATATGTATAGGCTAGTATCATACTACCCTGGGGAGATTGGGTCAAAATATCAAGCGTAGGTAGGCTAACTAGATAATCGTCGAAGGTTGAATTTTGCCCTTTTTAAGGGTAAAATAGGAATTTGGCCTATGGCCAAGAAATGAGTTCCGAAGTCCAAGATGGACTTGGATATGGATTGTATGGGTTGGTAATGGGTAGAAATAGCCGTCTAGACCTAGTCTTGACCCCGGTTGACCACGGTTGACTTTTTAGGCCAAAAGTCAACTATGGGTCAACACTTTACCCAATTTAGTCCCAAATTCCATTAGACTTGCGCAGTCGACCAAAAGTCAACTGTTAGTCACCAGTGACCTAGAGTTGACCTAGGGTTGACCACAGTTGACCATGGTTGACCAGAGTTGACCGATTGACAAAAAAGTCAACTGTTGACTCAAATCGATCCCGATTGATTCCGTTTGACTTGCATTGACCCAGTTTGAACCAGTTAGACCTAATATGACTTAGTTTGACCCCGTACAACCTAGTTGACATGCCTTGACCTAGAATGACTTAAATAGGGTTTAAATTGATTTGACTTATTTCCTAAGCATAGTATTGATACGTCTTGTTCTCTATAGGTCCTCGAGACGCTGCATTTGCTCCAGTTGATATACCATATCATATTTCAGGCGAGTACATTCTCTGACACTTTTCCAATTTATAATGATTGTTATGATTCATGTAATTAGTGTGGATATGCTTGTTCTCGACACATTGGTCACACGGATTGGTATTCATGGATCCTGACATGAGATGTTATTCCTCGTTATCTTGGTATATCTTGTGCAAGCCCCCTTGTAGTTCTTGTGCAGTATATGGACACCGATTCTCGAGGAGACTTGCTCCCTTCTCGTAGAATCCCGTGTCGTAACGTGTCTTGCTTGGATCCACTCTACCAGTCGGGGACGGGGAGTACTAGTGTAGATGTGTGGTCATTATCCACCTTGTTTATTCTTGTAGACCTTGAATGCTACCAATTCTATACTCCACACAGGATTGGCTGATCATAACCTTGTGCAGACCCAAGCCGGCCACATATTGTAGCTAGTACTCACACACCTAGAGATATGATTCTTGTTTCTTGTACATGCCATGATCAGTTTACTTGCCTTGTTCTAGCTCTAGTTTTACAGCTTACCTTGCCATGATACTCACATGTACATTCCATGATTTTCTTGTATATACTCTCTATTTACTGTCTTATAGCTTTTGTCATATCTTGTGAACTGTTGTTAGTAGATTGTACTCGTTCCATCCTGACAGGATATGTTGAAAATATTACAGATGCAGACGAGGGAGACTATTCTACCTACTACGGTCTAGATGACGTAGTGGGCCTAGACCTGGAGACTTTGGTCCAGCAGGGCTTAGCTCCGCCTGACGAGACCCTACCTATTACTTAGTTAGAGTAGGTCTTTTTGTACTGGACATTGTCTCCAGCTACTTTTGAGACTGTTATTATTATGGACTGTATTAGAGACTTGGACTGTATATATTCTTTGTGTTGGACTTGACAGGTTATATATTATTTTATCGTCTTGTTGTCTTTTTATTTCAGTCTTTACTTTGTTATCTTAGAGTCATGATTGAGTACTCATATATATATTCATTGCTTGTCCTCCGTTCGGAGTTGACCATATTCTCGACAGGTTTTTTGTAATATATATAAACTGTTTAGAGTAGAAAAATCTACAGCGTTCCACGTCGATTTTTTCGGTGAGGGCTGGGCGTTGTCGCGTCACGTGCCCTTTTAGTGGGTGCGGGTCGTGACAGCTGGGCTCTTTCTTCCTTCAAAGTGGGTGTTGCCCACTCTGGTTGTGTTGAAAGCTGCTCCTTTAGCCGCGGTTTCGATCACGGTCTTCCTTGGCCTTTGGAGGCTCTTTCGAAGCCTCCCCTGGCCACAGGCCGGCTTGCGGTGCTCTTCTCTTCCTGGGCTAGAGGGTTGATTGCCACCCTCGTTCTGCTCAATAAATGCTTCATTAGTCGAAGCACTTATCAGGTGAACCTGGCTGGAAGGGTGGCACATAACTGTGCTGCTGAAGGGATGCACATAACTGGGATGCACATAACTGAGCTGTTGAAAAGGATGCGCCTTGCTGAGGGCGCATGGTGGGATGCGCCTGACTGAGGGCACATGGTGATTGCTGCGCCTGCTTGTGGGCGCATAGTGATTGCTGGCTGTAGACTTAGGATCTCTTCTTTGTAGAAGCTCTCATTTGTACACCCTTTTCTTAGACATGTAGTAGACTTTTATATGTTAAATAAAAAGTCCTCTTTCAATGTCTTTATTTGTTGTTTTTGCTGTGAAGTACTTTGTCTGAGTTCTGACGCATGTAGTCTGGCACATGGGCTTTCTGGTTGTAAAATTCCATGCTTCTAAAAGACCCCCTTCAAAGTTTTCAAAACTTTTTGGATAAGTTTTGGAATACTTTGAATAAGAAGCATGGTGTTAGAGGCGCATGACTGTCGGGGCGCATAGATACTCCGTGCGTCAGTGACGCTGTCACGCCCCGGTTTCCAGGATGACACGAGGTACGTGATACTTCTCCCCAGGCTACGCAACTGTACAATGAGTACCGAATTGTACCCTGCGATTGTCGCCTGTAAGGTCCGGGATAGGCATAGATATAAGGCATAATCACAGAATTCCACAAATAACATAACATTCATTTATCAAGAAGTTCGTATGACTTGGACTTTTTCAAGAATATCGAACCCATTCATTAGAGAGCTGAGCTGAACTCAGGGCCTGGATATCTAATGAATTAACAAATATTCTGAACTGAAACTCAGGGTAATGTGCAAATGGATAGCTGAGCTGAAACTCAGGGTCTGGATGTCCAATTACGATCAAGAAAGTGAGCTAAGCCTCACCCCGGATATTCGCACGGCCGCACGAACACCGTATCAGGGACTGATCAGTACGAAAATGAAAAATAATATTGCTAAGAAGTCAGCCGGGTGTGATCCAACGGTTTCTCTCCCAAAACCCCATGCAACCTATTCTAAACATTTAGACTTCAGAGAAACTATCTCCCAAACGGGAGTCTTAGAAGTCAAGTCGCTTTCAAATATTAGTTTCGTCTTTTCCGAAACTAAATTAGTCCGAGAAATATTGGAATCAAGGTAAAATTCTAAGATATCCAATTGGACATGATTCCAAGAATCCCTCCGATATTATAGGTCGGAGATGGATGGTTCAAGTGGTCCAGAACTTGAGTCAAAAATTTCCAAGAAATCCGAGTTTGTCGGAAAATAGACTAACTCTGGAAATTCTCAAAAATTTCGGCAGAATCTCCTTTGTATTTACTGACCCGAAAACATTCCAGAACATATAAATACAAAGAAAATAATAAATGGGCACGCCGACCCCTTCGGTGGAGCAACCCTCAACACCGGCAACACACAAATATAATACCGGGTACGGCGACCCCTTCGGTGGAGCAACTCTCAACACCGGCAACACGCAATATATAAAGCTATGCAAAAATAAAACTTTCTTACCTAGCAGGCAAGGGAGCGTGCAATTATTCTTGGTTTGCAAGGCTTTAACAAAATGCTAAGCAAGTCAAGAACAATAACGAGTTTTGTTTAGTAATGAACATGATTTTAGGGAACTACTATGGACTTGACATTGTATTTAACTCATCAAGAATATAGAAAAGTAATCTAAGATATGTAAAATTAGCACGTGGCTACCATAGTAGACCGGTATACAAAATTATCAAGTTAAACCATGTTTTCAAGGTCAAAAAGGTGATTTTAAGCCTAACTAAAATTCTGGACAGAATTGAACATTATGCTAAAAATAAGTAATAATCATCCTATCTCAAAGTTAATTTAAGACATCCTTAAGTAGACTTGAAATCATGCGAATAGTGGATTAGTCCATAACACATGCAATCTATCTATAATGTGACTCAACACAACCATTAAAATGAATAGACTTCCCAAAATCAACCCTTTCGAGTTTAAAGTAATCCATACTTACGGTACACTTTAATTGTGCTTTTAGAATGTGTTCCAAAGGTCATTTGACTTGGAATTTCAACGTTAGGGTTACCTTATCAAACCGACACCTAAATAAACTTATTTTGGCTAATTAATCATGATGAATAAGTCATTTAAGTGTAAATTAAAAACTGGACAGAATTGAATTATTGTAAAATAATAATGAAATGGGCTTACAACTTCTTGTTTGAGGTCATTTGGGGATACTTTAGTGAAGACAACATTATTGGCTTCTAAGTTCATGAAGTTATCATATAAGCATACGTATATATATACATACCATTGTATGAAAAGTTTAGCATCTACAAGTTTGCATTGCATGGGGAAATCAAGAAGTTTCATCGTGTCATGTTTCTATATATGTGCAATCATACATATATGTAGATTTTATGCATAAATTCGTTCTAAGAAAACATCAATATCTACCTCTATGCATATGTATATATATAAATATATCTAATCACAACAAGGTGTAAGCACGTTACATTGTATTTGGTTGATATTACCAATAGTTTTCAAAATTCAGAATATATATATATATATATATATATATATATATATATATATATATATATATATATATATATCATGCAAAAATACAAGAATACTAGATAATTTAACATGGGACAAATTCAAAGGAATAGGGAGAGAGGGCTTGCCTTGGCTTTGTGGTCAATCTCCCCTCTAGAAGAGTTATTCCCCAAGTCCCAATTCAAATCCTAGGGCACAAGAAGAGAAATTGGGTTAAATTTTCAAAACCTAAAAAAAATTTGAAATGAATTGAAGGGGAAGGAAGAAAGGAAGAATGAAGAGGAAGGAGAATGAGAAGATGGAGAAGGGGGGGTCGGCCGACGGCCGACCGGCCGGCGGCGCCGGCGCCGGTGCCGGCCCGCGGCAGAAGCGGCGCGGCAGCAGCAGCGCAGCAGCGGTGCAGCCGCAGTAACAGCAGTAGCAGCAAGGGGGTGAGGAGAAGAAGAAGAAGAACTAATGAGTGGGAGGAGAGGGCTTACCAGGAAGAGGAAGGAGGAGCGAATGGTTTTCTCTCCCTCATTCTTTATGTTTTAAGAGAGAATAAAAATTTGAAAATACCTAAAATGCCCTCTAAGACTTGTCATGAGGCATGAGTGCCAAATGGCACTCATCCATGCATGTTTGGCACTCAAGCATTAGTAAAAAATACAAAATAGATTTTGCATGAGGGAAAATTTGGAAAAGTTCTGATTATATTCATTTATACGATAAAAAAAATTTTGAGAAATAATTTATAGGAAAATAATTTTGAATGATTGAAAATTAATTAAAATACCAATAATAATAAAAAAATAGAAAATTAAGGTTATGACAGACGCATGCTCCGCTCAGTTAATGCAAATAATGACGCCTCGATAACCGAAAAAGATTAATGATGATCTTTTGGATTTTATTTGCGGTTATATCTTCACAGAGCCCGAGGCGACGGCTGAGATCACACGTCATCGGTTCACGCGTGCGACCAAGCCCTATAAATAGGCGAGAGATTGAGAGAGAGGAGTTCTTCTTCTCTGTGCCTTTGCTTTTTTAGAGTTCTTCTTCAAAAACCCTAACTTTTCTTCTTTGAGAGAATGGCTCTCAAGACTCCTCGCGGCGGTGCTGGCAAGGGAAAGGAGCCGGCAGAGTTCGCCAACGAGGATGCTCTTGTCACCATTGTGACTCCGGCCGACGTTCGTCCCGCGGTGACGGGTGGGTGTCGTTCTTTCACTATTTTCTTTGTTCAGACAAGCTTTGGGTCATAATGTGCCCTAACTCTCTGCTGCCGACGCGTATGGACTTCTGTCCTGATGATACGTCGAGGTTTTATCCTGTCGACGTGCATAGGTCCAGGCCTTTATTATGCACCGAGGTTTAATTGCTGATGCGCATGGGTTTTATACCCTGATGATGCGCCGAAGCCTTTGCTGACGCGCATGGGCTTACGCCCTGACGATGCGCCGAAGCTCCAATGCTGATGCGCATGGGTTCATACCCTGATGATGCGCTGAAGCTGAAGCGCATGGGTTTACACCCTGATGGTGCGCCAGGCTGCTTGACACATTTTGTCTTTTTGTCTGACTTTTCTTTTTGTTGTGCCAGTGTCGATGACAATCCCTTTGCTGAATGAGGTCCTCCTGGACGCTTCTCTTTGTCAAATGGGAGCTGATTTTGATGAGGCGGTGATCAACCCTGCGAAGGATGCTATCTTGCAGAACCAAGCTCGTGAGAGAGTGCTGCAAATCCAGAACCAGTTGCCGATTTTCTTCCAGAGTATAATGGAGAGCGGTAAACTGAAATCTGCTGAATCTGAGGATATGACTTTCTTAAAACCTGTCTTTTTGTTCGGTGACCGACTGGTCTCTTCTGAAGCGAAGATACTAAAGATCAGAGAAGACTGGTTCTTTTCTGCTAAAGGCATGGTTCTATACATGCGGCAACTTGACCGTCAATTGCTGTTGACGGCCTTTTACCGTTTGGCTTCGAAGAGAAGGATGCGCTGGGAACTTACTCCTTCTCATGGAGGGGCCTTGGGAGGTACCCTTTCGATTGATGCTACCTCGAACCATAGGGATACCTTGGCCGCTTCGCGAGCCGGTTCCTCGTTTAGTTGCCGAACTTTGCGACCTGGGTGCCTTTACAGTGAAGTCCCTAGTGACACATTTGCCTTCAGTGCTCTGACCTTTGCAAATCGGATGCTGACATTGAAGGTCACGTATTCGAAAGGTAGCTTTAGAGTTGAAGGTTGGTGCCACCATATCCCGAGGTGGGACGAGTTGACTATTTGGGTGCTTTCGAAGTTCAAAGCTGAGCTTAAGGAGATTGGGATGACGGCCGCTATCCGTGCCACACAGGCTGACGTGGATCTCAATAAGCCTATGTTCCTCGCGCTCTTGGAGTTGTTCAATACCCAGACTGGCACCTTCTATACTCCGGTGGGGGAGTTGGAGTTAGCTCTCCATGAGATGTACGAAGTGTCCAAGCTTCCTTGGGGCTCGGAACCGTACGAGGAATATTTCCCGTCGAATGAAGAGATCCAGGTTCTGGAAAATAAGGACCCGGAGATGATGGCTGTTTTTAAAGAAGTGGCGAGCCATCATTATCTGATGCACCGGAAGGACAAAGGCAAGACTCAGCCTCATGTGACTGCTTGGAGGGATTATGTTTTCAAGCAGGATTTGGCAGACCCCTCGAGGATCCGGTTTACAACTCTGCTAGGGCTGAAACCTGCGGAAGTGACTTCTGAGATAAGCCGGCTGGACGAGAGAGCTTCTGGTTCAAATGAGAGTGGCGAGAACGCGTATAGCTGCTTCTGGCACTGTGCGCACTGGATGTCGTCTAAGGCGGTGCTGACGGCATATTTGATGATATGGCTCCGGGATTGTGTGTTTGCGGGCAGATCTGGTACAGTGGAGAGGGTACTCCGGAACCTTATTTTGCCCGTCGTGAAATTGGTCTTTGGACGACCTTTAGCCCTCCTCCCCACGATGGTGTGTAACCTGTTGCGGGGTTTGAGGAACTTTGCTGATGATGTGATCCTTGGGAAAGGTAGAAACGACAACTTTCTCCGGACCGAGCTACCGTTCCATTATCTTATGGGATGGTTGATTTGCATCATCCGAACGTGATAAGTCCCGGTCCGGAAGAGGATCATGTTGAAGGAGATGCCTTTATCCGCCGCTTCTACAAGAGAAAGTGGTAACACACGGGCGTCCCCATTTGCAGGAGGGTTTTGTCCTACCTTCAGGGGTGGGAGATTGTCAAGGTTGGCCCCATCTTTAAAGACTTCGAGGCTGACCAAGATTTGGACGACTCTGGTGAAGATGCGATTACTCTGCCGAAATGGGGTTTTCGTTGGTTGCAAAGTATTCGGCCTTCTCACCTGGTCTACCGCAACCAAAATAGATGTTATCTAGAGCCATATCTGCCCAGCCGGTTTGCTCGCCAGTTTGGCTATACCCAGCTGATGTTGCGGAATTCCAGTAGCAGTCTGGGGTTTATCGGAAGCTTGCTGGATGGAGCCCGGGGCTGACAATATTATAATGCCGGGTGTACTGGTGTTCGTTTTACTATGCCAGTTCGCAACCCTCGGCCACAGATCCTATATTCGGCTGTTAAGCTGTATTGCACCATGAATACTGCGTCTCCTGGTTATGACATGGAGACTAGTTTCATTGTTGGAACTCAGCTGGAGGCCACGGCGAATATGTTGATAGCGGCCCGGTCATATCGTCCGCCGGAATTGGCGGGATATCGGGCTGCTGCTGCAGCATCAGTGAGGGATCCCTCTGTTGGGAAGAGACGGGCCGACGCAGAGGCTGGTTCCTCTGTACCAAAAAGGCCGAGAAAGATGTCAACTCCAAAGGCAGGAGTGCCACCTGTAACGCCAGCGGAATCAGTCCCTGCTAAGGTAGGGAGTCCTCCGTAATTTTGGCTCATCTCGTCATTTTGGTGACTTGTGTTTTTTCTTCTTGTAGGGATCATTGAAGAAGAAGACCCGTGTTTCGAAACCGGGTGTTAGTAAACCGAAGGAAGTGGCAAGCTCTTCTGACGAGCGCATTCCTCCGATGTTAATGTCTCCGGTGGAGGAGAATCCTGAAGATGTTCCTGCGGAGGTTCTAGTATCTCCAGACTTTGTTGAAAGAGATGCGGAGGTTGCAATAACTTTCGAGATGGTGCCAGTCGTCGTGGGGGCCTTGGACGTTGAGGGTCCAGCTGACACGGGGCTTCGTGATGATAAAGTAGAGTAGAGTGCGTCGTCTTCGGATGACGCGGCTCCAGAGTTGCAAGAGCCAGTTGCGGGGGCAACAGAGGTGGTTGGAACATAGGAGAGGCTTGATTCCCCTCCTTGTCATGATGAAGGGGGATCGGCTGCAACATTGCTGAGCCCTACCCCAGACTTAGCGGCGAAAGCTGAGGTGGCTACCAATCAGGAGGTAGCGACAGATCTTGTCCCTGTAGAGGGAGTTGATGTAGAAGATGAGACTCGTCTGACGGCCCCGACTCCTGAGGCGGGTCAGGAGACAAGTGTTGATCTCCCCATTCTGTCAGAGGAGGTACTGGCTACTGATAGGACGTTGGGGGCTGAAGAGGTGGCCACTGACGTCAGTAGTACTTCCGAGTTCGGAAAAGGTAAAAGTGTGATGGAACCCTCTGTTGCTCCTTCCACTTGGGGTACTATCTTGACGCCTATGTCGGCTTCCTCTGTTCCATTGGCTCCTCGGGCTAGCAGTCCAGCCCCTGTTGATGAAGAGCCTGTTGGTGTCGAGGTTCCAGCCTCGCAAGTTGAGGTCGACGGACCTTCTTCCGGTCCGCTAACTGGAGCAGCTCCTCCAACTCCTGCTATAACGTCGCAGGTACTGGCGGATGCAGATGAATATATGAAATTCATCGTCGAGGCAGTGTATAAAATGCTGCAGAGGGGTGTATCTGCGGTGATGGACGCCAATGGGAGCTTTGCAACGACAAGAACTCTGGCGATGCCTTATATCGACCTAATCCGTCTTCACCAAGGCCATGATCATATGGCCGAGATCCTGGAGGCTTCGGTGGTTGAGCTAGACCAGCGGCTCTCGGAACTTCAGCGCATCCAGCGAAATGACCTCTCCGTCTTGGTAGATACAGAGAAGGGGAAGCTGATCGCCGAGATTGAGTCTTCCTACCAGGCCACTGTGAGTGTCTGCACGAAGTGGCTGAGACTGAAGCTGCGGTAGAGCGGTTGTCTCAGTCCATGCGGGAGACAGTGGAAACGCGAGCTGCGTTGGATGCTAATATCGCGGAGATTAACGCCCAGATCCACCGCCTTGAGGACCAGCGAGCCCGACTCCAGTTAGATGCCGAACGTGTCCAGGCTGAACACGTAGCATTCAAGAAGGAGGAAGCAACTTTCACTCACCGGGCTCTTACCCTGGCTCAGCAGCGACAACAGCTTGATGAGAAGCATGAGAACGATACTTCTGCTGAGGCTGTTGAGGCGATGCGTCAAGAAGCTGAGCGTCGAGTCCTGGCGACCGTGGAGACTCGTGCGGCAGACTTGAGATGCCGAGTTAGAGAGCTTTCAGCCAACCCTGGGGATGTTTATGGATTGTAGTCTCTTCTTTTTTGTATTTTTGCAACTCTTGCTGGGAAAAGTGTAGTCCTTTACTCTCTTTTTTTAGAAAATAAAGAAGTACGCAATTTTCTGTGATGTGTTCATTTTTGTTATCATGAACTTGATAATTTGTGTGGACTTATTATCTTTTATGCACCTTGGCTTTTAGGTACAGATAATAAGTTTGAAAGAACCAACAGGTGCTCAGAGGTGATGTGGACGTGGCAACTATGGGGTTCAAATGATGGAATCTTCCTACTCAGAGATATTATGGACGTGGTAGGAACGATCCTGGGGGATACGCGGAACTACTCAGAGGTAATGTGGACGTGAAAGTTCTGCGATCAATGTACGACAACGCATGGGTTGTCTGTACGGGATGTTTACTCAGAGGTAATGTGGACGTGGCAACTATGGGGTTCAAATGATGGAATCTTCCTACTCAGAGGTATTATGGACGTGGTAGGAACGATCCTAGGGGATACGCGGAACTACTCAGAGGTAATGTGGACGTGGAAGTTCTGTGATCAATGTACGACAACGCAGGGGTTGTTTGTACGGGATATTTACTCAGAGGTAATGTGGACGTGGTAAACATGAAGGATAGCGTAGGCTTACGGAGTGTAAGATTCCGCTTTGTAGGGTGTAGAGGGACAACTCAGAGGTGATGTGGACGTGGTTGTCCTTCTGCTGGAGGATGCTACGGAACAGCTGGGTTCCGGAAGCGTATGATTTTGTTGGAAGGGAAGTACATGTCTGAAAGATGTCAAGAGTAGTACTTCTTTAGGAACTTGTCGTTGATGGGCATCATGAACAAGTCCCCATTGGGTTTGGCAAGGCGGTAAGCACCGTTTGAGTATACCGTCTCTATGATAAAAGGTCCTTCCTACTTGGGTTCGAACTTTCCCGGTGTCTTGTGAGTTAACACCATCGGCCTCCTGACTGCCAGAAGCAGGTCGCCAACTTGGAAAGTCCTCTGCTTGACCTTCTTGTTGAAAGCCTGTGATATACGGGCTTGGTAGAGTTCGATGCGTTGTTGAGCTAGGAGACGCTTTTCATCAAGTGCCTCCAGTTCCTGCAGACGACGACGTTGATTGTCTTCTTCTGTGAGTTGGTTTGTGATCGCTACTCGGAGTGAGGGTATCTGAATCTCAAAAGGCAGTACCGTTTTGCTCCTGTAGACCAGGGAGAATGGTGTGTTGCCTGTTGGAGTCCGTACCGTTGTGCGGTAGGCCCAAAGGCATTCGCCGAGCTTCTCGTTCCAGTCGCGTTTCTTAGATGACACGACTTTCTTGAGTAGCCTGACGATAGTCTTGTTAAACGCCTCTGCTAATCCGTTTGCAGCCGGATTGTAGGCAGTTGATGCCACATTTTGAATACGATTCTTATCACAGAATCTACTGAAAATACGGCTGATGAACTGAGGACCATTATCGTGAATAATCCTCCGGGGTACACCAAAACGGTAGATGACGTGATGCTTAATGAAGCTGATCACCCTGGAGCTTTTCACTTCTGCTAGCGGAACTGCTTCTGCCCATTTGGAGAAGTAGTCGGTGATTGCTAGGATGAAGCGGTGTTCTCTTGATAAAGGAGGGGTGATTGGTCCCACAATGTCCATGTCCCAAGCTTCGAAGGGCCAGGAGGCGACTGTAGGATGTAGTGGTTCTGACGGTGTATATATGAAGTCTGCGTAAAGCTGGCACGCATGGCATTTCTTAGCATATTCAACAGCGTCAGCGGTCATGGTTGGCCAGTAGTAGCCCATGCGTCGCAGTCGGTCCTGCAACTTAGGGCCAAGTTGATGGGCCCCGCAGGTTCCATCGTGGGCTTCTCGAAGGGCTTCAGCTGCTTCTTCGTTAGACAAACATCGAAGGAGAAGTCCATCGTAGGAGCGTCGGTACAGCATATTAGTGGCCGTATCGTAGTAGAATCGAAGAGAGCGTCTCCTGACTGAGACGGCTTCTTTCGGGTCTTCTGGAAGAATTCTGTAGACAGCGAAATCGATGAACGGGAACCTCCAGTCTCGGACATTAACACCAGTATTTGTCGGCATGGCGTGGGCCATGTATGAGCATAGGTTGTTTTTGGGACAGACCAAGTCTCTCCCGACGATGATGACATAGTGTTGAGTCCCGAGGGGCGCTGCCAATGAGGCCGCGAGGCCAGCCAGAGCGTCGACCTCCAAGTTTTGTAGACGGGGTACATGTTCGATGAAGAACCCAGTGAAGGTTGAAATGATCTTCAATGCAACTTCGTGGTACGGGATCAGATCTTCATGGCGAACTTTGTAGTGCCCTCTGATCTGGTTTACGACGAGTTTCGAGTCGCCGTAGGCTTCCAGATGATTTACCCCCAGCTGTTGCGCCAGCTGGAGTCCCATAATGAGCGCGTTGTACTCGGCAACATTGTTGGAGCACGGCTTCGAAAGGGAATAAGCACGCTGGATGACCAGCTGATCGGGGGAGACCAATACCACCCCCACTCCTACGATGATTTGGCCTTTGGGGCCTGTTCTTGAAACGCCATCGAAAAACATCCGCCAGATGGAGACTTCTTCGGTGACGTTTGATTCTTGGACCTCATTCGGGATGTCTTCATAGAGTTTTGAGGACTCTGGGATGGGGTGTGCAGCTAAAAAGTCGGCCAGAGCTTGACCCTTAACAGCTTTTTGTGGAACAAACACCATGTTGTACGGTGTTAGCAAGATCGTCCATGTGGCCAGCCGGGAGTTCAATGCCCCTGGCTTCGTCATGAGGACTCTGAACGGATTGACTCGGGAAATGACATGAATTGTCTGGCCCGAGACGTAATGACGAGTCTTCTGGATGACAAATACCAAAGCCAAGCACTCCTTTTCAACGAGGTTGTACCGGTGTTCGACCCTGATAAGTGTTCGACTGAGGTAGTAGATTGCTTGCTCATATCCTGTGTCCCTGTTCTGAGCTAGCAGAGCGTCGAAGGAATGATCCATGGCACGGACGTAAAGGAGAAACGGTTTGCCGGCGACGGGTGCCACCAGGACTGGTGGGCTCGTCAAGTAGGCTTTGATGTCGTCGAAAGCCTTTTGGCATTCCTCTATCCAGACGTAAGAGACTCCCTTCTTCATGAGCTGGGTGAAGGGTTGACATTTGCCGGAGAGGTTTGCTATGAACCTCCGGATGTACGCCAGACGTCCCTGTAGGCCTCGAAGTTCTCGAAGGTTCTTCGGAGGGTCCATATCAAGGATGGCTTTGGTCTTCTCAGGATCGACATGAATGCCTTTCGCCGTGATGATGAAGCCCAAGAACTTTCCGCTAGAAACCCCCAGAAAGGATTTAGCGGGGTTCATCTTGAGTTGATGCGCCCGCATGAGATCGAAGACTGTCTTGAGGTCTTGCAGGTGATCTCCTTTGAGACGGCTCTTGACTGCGATGTCGTCAACATAGCATTCAACTGTCTTGCAAAGGTGTTGACGGAAAATGGTGCTCATAGCTCGTTGGTATGTCGCACCGGCATTCTTTAAGCCGAAGGGCATCACTGTGTAACAGAAAACGCCCTTTGGAGTCCGAAATGACGTGTGTTTTGCGTCATCGGGGAACATCTTGATCTGGTTGTAGCCTGAATATTCGTCCATGAAAGACATGCGCTCGAAGCCACATATGTTGTCGATCATCACGTCGGTGATTGGAAACAGGAATTCGTCCTTCGGGCAAGCAGAGTTGAGATCCCGGAAGTCGATACAAACTCGTATCTTTCTATTTTTTTTGGTGACGGGGACGACGTTGGCTACCCAATCTGGGTGTTGTTCTTCACGGATGAAGCCGATGGTCAAGAGCTTGTCCACCTCCTGATCGATGGCGTTCATGATGTCCGGACGGAAGCGCCGATGTTGTTGTTTGATAGGCTTGGCATCAGGTAAGATGTTCAGCCTATGCATCGCGATCTGGGGGTCAAGTCCCGGCATATCTTCGTAGCTCCAAACGAAGACGTCGATATACTCTTTAGCCAGCTGGATTAAAGATTCTCGGTCTTCTCCTTTCAGGCTTTTGCTGACGAAGATGGGTTTGGAAGAAGATCCATCCCCAAGGTCGATCTGTTCGACTTCGTCTTCGGTGGGAGGTTCACGTAACTCAAAACGAGACTCCCATTGTTCTCCTAGGCGTTGAGCCCAGGGTTCTTCTTCAAAGAATTCTGGCGTTTGATCTTCGCCTTCATCTTCTTGAGATTGTGTAGACGTCATGTTGGCTGACAGCACTCTCTTGAAGACTGAGCCGATACTGGTATCGGAGTCCCATGTTGACGCTTCAGACGAGTGAGAATGTTCTACTTCTTCTGTGTCTGAACTCTCTAGAGTTGATGGTGGCTTGACATAGCCTACCCCCCGTCGAGTTCGGTTGTAGTAGTCCTGCGGCTTTCCTTTAGGAGTCGGAAGCCGGAGAGGGAGACGCCGACCTTTGCCGTAGTTCAGGCCTTTGTCGCTTTTTAGGTCGTAACCCATCTTCTGGATGAGGTACTTGGCCTTGTCCGTGTACCGGTAAGTTGCATTCTGCCGACATCTGGTTCTGGCTCGAGTGGCGGGAGGTCTTGATGACGCTCGACTTTGCCGAAGATGATGGATTCTTCGTCTCGACTTCGTGGCGGAACTATGTAACAGACTCCTTGAGATGGGACTACTCGATTTACATGATGGACGGTCGTTATTTGTGTTTGCAACGACCATAGAGCGTTATCTAATGTATACATGGCATTCCAATGTGGAAGACAAGAATAATTAAAAGATACCCTATTATTGATGAATACGAGATTTTATCCCGCGGGATTACATTGTCCAGAGAGGGGGCCTCTACATCAGCCGAGATATAGTCCCCCAGCTCTTCATCTGTAAACAGTGGAGTAGGATCGGGAGAGTCTACCACAGTGTTGGTCTTGGCGTCCGAGAGGACTGCATGGGTTTTCTCCGGCGGCTGGGATAGTGGCGGCCTGCCTTTAAGACGCACCTTCAGAGGTGCTTCCGCTGTGCCTCCAGTGACTGGCGTCTTCCCCTGTAGCTTTGCCACGAGGGGATCGGATGTTTGAGGCGGCTTTCCCTTGAACCGTATCTTCAGGGGAGCTTCAGGAGCAGCTGGTGCTTTCCCGGGTAGCTTAATGCTCATGGGAGGCAACTTCTGAGACGGTTTGCCTTTGAGTCGGATCTTCAAAGGAGCATCGGGAGTGACCTCAGGCTCCATGTCCGGCTCTGCTGTCGTTTCTGCTTCGTCGTCAGCATCATTGGCTTCCTCCTCATCCGGTGACTTGTATAAGTCGGCATCGGTAAAGTAGGCTTCAATCCCTTTGAAAGGATCGATGTCCGCGAACTCTGTACGGATGACGCCGTTGGTGGACACATATTTCATACACTGGTGGAGCGTGGATGGCACCACCATGTACTCATGCAGTCATGGTCGACCGAGCAGGATGTTGTAGTTGACATCGGCATCCACAACATAGCAGGTCACCTCAGTTCTGAGGTTACCGATGTGACACTTCAGCCGAATTTTGCCTAACGGCTCACTTTTGCTGGCGTTGAAGCCACTGATTGTTTTGTTGGAGGACGCCAGCCGGTACATTGGGATCCCCAGTGTTGAGAGCAGCGTCTTCGGGATGATGCTGAGGGAAGACCCCGGATCGATCTGAATCTGCTTCACCTTGACTGAACCGATATACCCTGTATAATACAGCGGCCGGTTATGTCGGTTGTGCTTGAGCAGTATGTCTTGTTGGGTGAAAGTTATGTTCGGGATTACTTCATCCGTACAATGACAGTGCGCACATGTAGTTGGGAGATCTTCAGGCTGCTTGACCTGACTGAGAAAGTATTCAGCATCCTTCAGAGCTTCACATAGAGCTTCTCGGGAGTCTTTAGAAAGACGTAGGAGCTCGAACAAAGATAGGCGGGCAGGAGTACTGGCCAGTTGTGCCAGTATGTCGAAGTTGTGGGGCTTGGCTAGCCCCGAAGCATTCTCCTTTCGTAGAGGTCTGTCGAAACGAGCCTCCACATGCTTCTGCTTATTGGCTGCTGAGGGCTTAGATGGACCCTCCTCCTGGGCAGCAGGGACGGTGCAAGGAGGTACCACCTCGACGGCAGCTTCGTCGGGTTGGACGTTCAGTTGTGAACGCGTCTACACAGGAAGTGCCTCTTCCGTTAAAGAAGAGACCGTATGGCAAGACTTGATCTTCCTGCCTTTGGATTTGGAGGTAGGGCGTACCTCCGGTTGAGTCACCTCGGAGATGAGGTCGGGGTGAACCCATAGGACCTCTCCTCGAGATGTGGTGAGTGGGATGAGTCCACTCACGTTGTCACGGGTAGGTGGTAGGTTAACCACCTCCATTATCGCCTTAGGGATGGGGACGACGCCATCCTGTGTTGTTGTTGGCGACAAGGTGCCGAACTGGAGTGACACCACGTTGGCCGACACCGTCTTCTCCTCGTAGTCGACGAAGATTACATCCGCATTGATCATGCGCTGGATGTAATTCTTGAGGACATAGCAGTCCTTGGTTGGATGTCCGACAAACCGATGGTAGTGACAGTACCTCGGGTTGTCCACTTTCCCAACTTCGTCGGGATGCTTCGGGTCCGGAAGCTTGATCTTGTCACCCTGCTTCAGTATCTCAAAGAGTTGCAGGGTGTCTTCGTCGTTGAACGAATAAACCTCCTTTGGCCTTGGTGCGAGTGGAGGCTTCTGAGTAGGTGCTGACGCACCTTTTTAGGCATTGACAGTCAATGCCTGTTTCTCCTTTGTCTCTCGTCCGGGGTTGTTGGCTGCAGTCCGTTTCCCCTTATCCTCAAAGGCGGTAAAGCTGACTCCCAGAAGACGAGCATTGGCCGCCTTCTTTACTGCGGCTTCGGCTTCAATGATCAAGGAACTCCAGTCGGGAGGAGGAGTGGAGTTGAGCCAGAGTTTGACTGCAGGCAGCATGTTCATGCTGCAGGAGGAGAGGAGCGCATGTTCTGGCATGCCCGGAGGTAGTCTGAAGCAGGCTTGTCGAAAGCGTTCGATGAACACCCGAACCGTTTCCTTCTCCTTCTGGCGTATCTCTATGAGGGACGCCATCGTCATGTCCTTCCCGCCGTCGTAGAAGCGGTCAAGGAAGAGGCGCGTGAGGTCGTCGAAGGAAGATATGGAATTGTCGGGGAGGCTGCAGTACCAGTCGTACGCCACTCCCTTCAGTGCCCCGACAAATATGCTAGTAAGTAGCGCGTCCTCCTTCGAAAGATGTCCCGTCAGAGACTGGAAGTACGTCAGGTAGCGACACGGAAAGTCTTTTCCGTCGTACGGCGTCAGTGTTTGTGGTTTATACTTTGGAGGATAAACCACCTTATTCCACTCGAGGGGATAAGGCTGGGGGATGCCCATCTTTTGGCGCTCCTCTTGTCTCATCTTGGACTCAAAGCGCTCGCGCAAGTCCCTGATCATCTCGACCACGTCCTCCGTAGAGCTGGGAGTCGGGGAAGGTGGTACCACCTGATGTTGAGCATTCCAAGGCTTTGACGTCCGAGGTTCTTCTCGGCGATCTGTGTCCGAGGATACCCGTTGAAGGGGTATACTCGATTCCCCATTGGCCCCTGGGTCGGGACCGGTAGAAGGTGTCCTGGCCAAAGCTGACCATATCTCAAACACTGCTTGAGTCAGTGTTTGCATGGAGGCAGAGAGGGTTTTGAGTCCTCCCTCCAGGGTATCTATGCGCTGGACGAGGTCTGTTGGCGGCGCATCAGACTCGATATCAGCCCCAGTCACATTTACTGTCATGACGCGGTCGGGAGTGGATGGATGGGTCGAGGCTTCACTCTCGGCCTCACTCTGTAGGGGAGTTGCCTCTCCTGGAGCCTCGTCTTGGCTACCCCCGGCTATGTTCGGGAGAACATTCACCACGGGCGCATCTGTAAGGGTCTGATTACCCTCAGCTTCGTCTTGAAGGGCTTCTTCGTATCCGGAATTCGGGTCCGCAGATGCCAGACCACCCCCAGCTATGTTCTGGAGGATATCTTTGTCTTCAAGAGCTTCTGGGAGGCTGACTTCGCCTCGAGGATCCGCCACAGATGTGCTTTGGACACCTTCGTCTTCGGAAGGAGGCTCGACAAGGGTCTGACTACCTCCAGCTTCCTCCAAGATCTTCTTTCTCCTCCGAGTGCCTTCGAACACTCCGGACGATGAGACAGCTGTCTTGGTCTTCCTCGGCTGGCTTTTGGATGAGGAAGAGGAATTGCCAGTCGTCTTTCGGACTGACGAGGAGTTGGAGATCACGTTGCATGAAGCAACCCTTGGCACTTCTTCTATTGACACCTTCTTTCCGAGGCGACGTCGGAGAGGTGTCGATGATTGCAGCCGCTAGAACACCGACTGCCTTGGTGGGACTGCCGCTTTGCAACAGCAGTTGATGGTGACGACAGCACAAGTGTGCCTTGTGAGGGGCGTATCGTGCCTGTCAATCATCTCTCCTGATCGGCGCTTGTGAGTGATCACGTTACGCAGATCGTTGGAGGAGAGTGCCACCTTCACACCCCCTTCAGGCGCATGGCAAGGCCAAGCGTCGGGGTGGTCAAGTGAGTGTTGCGCCCCCTGATCTAATACCAAACAGGCATCCCGATCAGTAGTGGGGGAACCACAACATTTGAAGTGACTTGAACGGACCTCAGACGCACAACCAGAGGAGGCGCGGGAGTTCAAGACCACTAAATTTGCCTCACTCGACTTGGTTGTGCACGCAATAAATGTACCCAAGTGAGACGAGGACTTTGAAGGTCGGCTCGTTTCTGGTGCCGCAGCACTCGAGTCGACCTTGTACAGCTTACCATCAGCAGCGCGCATGATTGTGAGCGCATGCTTCTGGGTTGCTGCTGGCATAGCACGTTTAGGGAGCATGGCCCGTGCCGCCTTAGATTTCTTCGTACCATCCTGCTGGGGCGCATAGTATTTAAAATCCAAATTCTCCTCTCCATTACAGCGAGTGAGTCTGTCAAAGACAGACTTTCTGTGGCGCATCAGAGGTGATGCGTGGGGCATTGGCTGCGCCCCTGCTCCGTCGACACATCTTCCTCGCCTAAGAGGGAGATGGCTGGGGAATGTGGTTAGCCGCACGCTTCCCCGAGAGATGCGCTGCACCTGTGGGCGCATCTTGGTAGGATGCGCCTAGGATTGGGCACATGAGGAGACTCTGGCTCGTAACCTTTAGGAGTCACGAACCATTCTGGGCGCATGGCTTTTGAGGCGCATGTAGGCGACTTTCTTTCTGTCTTTTGGGATCAGAGAGCAGTCTGGGGCGCATGGCTTTTGAGGCGCATGCAGAGCTTCAAATGGAGACTTTTCTTCTGTCTTTAGGGATCAGTAAAAAGTCTGAGGCGCATGGCTTTTGAGGCGCATGCGGATGGTTGGGTGGCCACGAGGCGGTAGTCGTCGGAGTAAAGTAATGATGATGCTGACGTTGCCGACGCTTCGTCTTCTGAAAAATCTGTCAACTGTTCAGACTTCGGGAGGCGTGCTGCCAACTCTGTCAGTTCAGCATTTAATGTTTCTGACATTCGATGGACAGCTGAGTGGGCGCATCGATTGGCGTTCCACTAGGCGTATGGGGACGCATGGGTGCGCATCCTCTGTGTTGCGCTTGGTACTGAAGGGCGCGTCTGTGCTGATGCGCTTGATGTTGAAGGGCGCGCCTGTGTGATGCGCGGGCTGGCCGGCGCATCCGCTCCGTGACACGTTCTTTAATGCAGCGACTGTTACGTTCTTCGAGTGCTTTAAATAGCCGTTTTGATTTGGCTGAATTCGAAGCGTCCGGTTCATCCATTAAATGCAAATTCATTGTATGGAATTCGGAGAGCCATCCACTTGGCGCATTGGTTTGATTTGCCCGGCCTATAAATAGTGGCATGGGGAGAGGGTTTGCTTCTCGTTCTCTCACGTACTTCCGACATGAACTTGTGTACTCGAGTGCATTCTGTTGACGAAGTGCTCCCGAGGGTGAAGATGCGACGCCATGTCTTCATTGATGCACTTGAAGGTGACTGTTACATCCAAAAGTCGGAGTCGAGGGCTTCCGAGGCAGGCAGAAGGTGCCTGTTGCATCCAAAGATAGGGATGCCCGGGCCTCGTCTTCGTTGTGCAGGAAGAGCCGTAGATCGGAATGGCGGTGCTGGGCTCTTTCTTCCTTCAAAGTGGGTGTTGCCCACTCTGGTTGTGTTGAAAGCTGCTCCTTTAGCCGCGGTTTCGATCACGGTCTTCCTTGGCCTTTGGAGGCTCTTTCGAAGCCTCCCTTGGCCATAGGCCGGCTTGCGGTGCTCTTCTCTTCCTGGGCTAGAGGGTTGATTGCCACCCTCGTTCTGCTCAATAAATGCTTCATTAGTCGAAGCACTTATCAGGTGAACCTGGCTGGAAGGGTGGCACATAACTGTGCTGCTGAAGGGATGCACATAACTGAGCTGCTGAAAAGGATGCGCCTTGATGAGGGCGCGGGTGGGATGCGCATGACTGAGGGCGCATGGTGATTGCTGCGCCTGCTTATGGGCGCATAGTGATTGCTGGCTGTAGACTTAGGATCTCTTCTTTGTAGAAGCTCTCCTTTGTACACCCTTTTTTTAGACATGTAGTAGACTTTTATATGTTAAATAAAAAGTCCTCTTTCAATGTCTATATTTGTTGTTTTTGCTGTGAAGTACTTTGTCTGAGTTCTGGCGCATGTAGTCTGGCGCATGGGCTTTCTGGTTGTGAAATTCCATGCTTCTACAACCATGTTCATCAATAAAAGTATCTATAACTGCTTTATAGTTCTCTGTCATTTACATGGATTTTCTAAATGAAATGTGCTCATTCCTGTCCTGACTGGAACTGTTGAAAATATTACAGATGATTGCCCTGAGGACATTTGCCCTACTTGCCATGGAGGAGGAGATGGCTTAGCTACCTTTGGCCCCGACACTCAGGAGTGATCGGGGGACTGGCTAGTAGACTTGGTTTAGTTTTCATGTTTTAGAACTTGAATTGTAATAAGTTGAGATATTGTTTTGTTTTGAGATTGTTTTAGTTTAATATTATTTAGTAGATGGTTTTGTTGTTGTTATTTAGTCTTAGTTATAAACTTCTGTGTTATCTTATCGTGCTTAGACTGTGATTGAGATTTCATTATATCTATACTTGTCCTCCATTCAGAGTTGAGATTTGACAAGTACATTATATAATTGCGTGAGTTGTTGATTAGATAGTAACCTAGGACAACGTTCTACCACCGACACTGCGGCGTAGGCTGGACATACCCACTTCTCGTGCCCCTACACTGGGTGTGAGTCGTGACACTCCTCCTCCTTCCTCCTTCCTTCCTCTTCCTCCTCCTCCCTCCAGCGGCGGCGCCACCACCACTACCAGCAGCTACCGCCTCCGCCTCCTTCCTCCGCCTGGTGAGTGATTCCCCCCTCCTTCCTCCGCCTCCTTCCTCCTCCTCCGCCTCCTTTCCTTCCTCCTCCGCCTCCTTCCTCCGTCTCCCTCCGCATCCTCCGCCTCCCTCTCCGAGAACTGCCAACTTGTTGGCAGTCCTAACATATGTCAGGACTACCAACTTGCTGGCAGTCCTAGGACTGTCACTAAGTTGACAGTCCAAACATAATGTTAGGACTGCCAACTTGCTTGCAGTCCTAGGACTGCCACTAAGTTGGCAGTCCCGCTTGCTGAAAAAAATTGGACTAGTCCCAAGTAAAAAAATGGATGGCAAATTTGTAATTTTTTTGAACATTTTTTGGGCTAGTCCGAGTAAAAAATGTGGTGCCCTTAGAAAAAGCCCAAAATTATCCCTTTTTTCCAATCCCCAAACCCCCACCCTCCTCTCATAGTAGCCCCCCAACCTTCCTTCCTCCACGACAGGCCGCCTCGTCTGCCGCCCGACCCCCGCGTGGGCCCTCCTGACCTTCCTGTGGCTGCCCATTGGCTTCCTCCTCTCCCTCCTCCGCATCTACGTCAACTTCTGCCTTCCCCGAGAGCATCATACAACTACAAGATCATTGACATCAAGCTGGTCGTGAAGGGAGCCTCCCCCCCAAAGAAGGGCCACCCGGGCGTGCTCTTCGTGTGCAACCACCGTACCGTGCTCGACCCCGTGGTCATCGTCGTCGCCCTCAGGCGCAAGGTCAGCTGTGTGACCTACAGCATCAGCAAGTTCTCCGAGCTCATCTCCCGATCAACGTGGTGGCCTTGACCAAGGGGAGGGAGAGGGAGAAGGACGCCGAGAACATCAAGTGCCTGCTGGAGGAAGGGGACCTGGTCGACTACCCGGAAGGCACCACCTGCCCCCAGCCCTTCCTGCTGCGATTCAGCGCGCTCTTCGCCGAGCTCACCGACAGGATAGTCCCCGTCGCCATCACCACCCAGCAGAGCATGTTCTAAGAGACGTCGGTGAGGGAGTGGAAGCTGTGCGATATCTACTTTGTGTTCATGAACCCGACGCCCACGTACGAGACACGTTCTTGAGTTAGCTGCCCAGGGAGCTCACCTGCGCCATGGGGGTGGGAAGGGGGTGGGCGATGTCACGCCCCAGAACCAGAATACTGGAGAGCGGGGGCGGACATAGCCAGCTACGTATGATGAAATGGAATCCATCTCACCATACGGTCACGGCTGTCTAGATATGTGAGGGTTTATCTACAAGCCATCAGTCTCTTAGGGTCATAAATTATCCTATTGTCTCAATCTCAACCAACTAATGATAATCACAAGATATCAGATCACTAAATATACAATTGTAAGGCGTCCCAAATATTACATATCCAGATGATCATGAAGCTAGTCGTACAAAATGTAAGGACTAGCAAGAGTTAAGTCATACATGATCAACCTCGAGTTGCCAATCATGCTTACAGCCCGTAGGCAGACAGTAAATAAAGTTACAAACGAGCTAACACTTGCTCGGCGGCTAAACGCCTCAAAAGAATAATTTTTACAATAGAGTGAGCGAAACAAAATAGAAAATCCACTCGTTGTCCGGGTTCCGTCTAGTGTTCACCATCGGGCTGGAAGACAGGTAGATCCTCTGGAGCTGCTCTGGTATCTGGCCATACAAAACCAGCTGGGTCAGACCCCAGAAAGAGCAAGTGCCACAAAGGAGGCCACGAAATAAGAACAAAAACCAGCAATCAGCACAATAATATAATTACATAATAAGAGACGATAATTTAAGAAAAAGACATGATAGGTAGATATAAAAGACAATCTTGTACGGAATCGATAAAAGACAGAACATATGGAAAAGCATGACAGGATGATATACGATGAGATAACCATGGGACTATTCAGATAGCCAGGTTACAACCCGTAAACCAAACAAGGACCGGGGTTGTAACCCTTCGTCTGAACGGAACTTGGTTTCTCTCACCATTTATCGGCAAGATAAATATAAGAAATCAGGTCAAGTAACAATCTGGAGTGACAATCATTATAGTGACAATCCTTCAATCATTCTGGTACAATCTTATAATCAATTCTAGACAATGCTATACTGGACTAGACTCCATCCAAGCAATCACGGCCAATCATTGCCTACGGCTTTCTACATTAACTAACTAGGGTTATCACAATCCTAGTTACTAGCAAGATGCAATGAGATGTTCCTCCAGCCACAAGCCTTGCAGCTAATCCAGGTTATCCAGGCGATTTGAATTCATTAAGCAGTTATCAATAATTATGTGCCCCACACGACGGTGAGCTGGAAATGTGCCCTACTCGACGGCAGGCTGCAAGTCCAAACAATTGCGGCCGGGATAACGGGATTGCCTGTAACTGGGGAAATCTCTCATGACTACTGAATTATTCTAGTTATTAGCCTTAATCCATTTTAGTAGGCACTCCTGACCGTGGTACTCAGGAGTCCCATCCTAGACATGATGCGAGACTGGACAAGTGGATTAACAAGCCAGCAAGAAAGAACCACCCACGGTGTCAAGGCAGGTCAAGTTAAGTTATCAAGTCATGTCAAGTCAGGAGTGCGCCGCCACGGGCCACTATCAAGTCATGTTGGTCATGTCAGGAGTGCACCACTACGGGTCACTGTCGTGTTACGCTAGTTCCTTGCCATACCAAGTCAAGTACAATGGTCATTCCAAACATAACAAGTAAAATTAAGTTCATGACAAAAGGCGTAAGGATATAAAATGAGCGTAAAATATCTAATAAAATATCAATATACAAGGTCGTAGAAAAGCCAAGCTTTAAGGAAATAAAACCAAAACTCCAAGGGTCAAGGGTTAAACAAGGGGTCAGGGCAGCAGCGTACAAAAGTCACGCACGCTGAAAGAGCCGCGTTCTTGAAAGTCACGCGCGCTACAGCGCAGTGTGCGTGAAAAGTCACGCACGCTCAAGGGAGCAGCTGCGTGAAAAGTCACGCACGCTACAGGGAACAGTGCGTGAAAAGTCACGCACGCTCAAGGAGACACGCTTCCAACAGGAAGCGTACTCAAGCCTGCGTACGCAGCGCTAAAGAGCGCGCGTAGCTCAGTGTGCGTAGCTAAACAGCTCAGCACACTGCTCACTGTCTTCTCCAAACAGCAAGAACACAGGGCTGAAACCAAAACTTCAAAAGTTCATAACTTGGCCATCCGAACCCTAAATCCGGATTTCCAAGGCTCCAACTGGAGTAAAACTGAAAGCTCTTCCACATAGAAACATCAAAACCCACAGAACTCCAACCAAAGTGGATCAAAACATACAAAATCCGAAAATAGGAGAACTTAGATCTACAACAATAGAGGCTCCAAATCACAAAAACCCAAGAACTAATGTTGATCTCCATGTCCTAAACTAGCAAATGGACTAAGAAAATATGGTTCTCATGTAGTGGCAAGATGCACTTGCCTAATGGTTGGGGAGTTGTGTGGAGGAAGAAGAAGAAGAAGAAGAATTAATGGTGGTTATGAAGAGAGAGAAGAGGTTGGTGGAGTTATAAAGAGGGTGTTGTGGTGGGTTGAGGGTGTAGCATAGGGCTAGGGTGTTCCATGCAAAAACCGAACCAGACCAACCCAATAAAATCGAGCCATGAGAAAACCCAAAATACGAGAAATACCGAAATTCCACAAGCTGAGAAAAATAAAAATACATGCCAAAATCCAGATACGAGTAAAATATGAAATACGGGAAATACAGGAAATGCGAGTGACAGGCGAGCTGTCGTTTTGAGTTTTAAACTAGGGTATTTTGGTCCTAATTTTTTTTAGGGTATTAAGTTGCTACAAAAAAAAGTTTAGGGTATCAAGTTGAAAAACTGAAATAGTTGAGGGTATCAAGTTGCAATTAAGCCATATATATATGAGGAAGGATCCACATCCCAAATATTTTGCATCCCCATGTTATCAACCGTTGGATCTTGTTTAAGTCATCTAATCTTAACCATTGATTTCAACCATTCAAACCAATGGTTAAGATTATATGACTTAAACAAGATATAATGGTTGATAACATAGGAATGCTTGGGGATGCAAAAGATCGGGGATGTAGATCCCCCCTCATATATATATATATATATATATATATATATATCCCAAATATTTTGTATCCCCATGCATCGCCATGTTATCAACCGTTGGATCTTGTTGAAGTCATCTAATGTTAACCATTGATTTCAACCATTCAAATCAATAGTTAAAATTTGACTTAAACAAGATCAAATGGTTAATAACATGGAGAAGCTTGGAAATGCAAAAGATCGGAGATGTAGATCCCTCCTCACATATATATATATATATATATATATATATATATATATATATATGAGAGGGGGGGGGGGGGGGGGGGGGGGGGGGGGGGGGGGAGGGGGATGGGGGGATTGGGTTGGGTTGGGAGAGCAGATTATATATCTGGTTTATTTATACTTGGATTGAAAAAATTCCTAACTGCGATAGCTGGATTGTGTTCAGCTCATTCAGGAACTTTTTGAAGCTTGGGAATTGTTTAAAAATCCACTAAAAAGAAAGCACAATCTTAGTAATTCTAACATAAATTAGTACATACATTGAGACGGGATTCACCGGACACCATCTATAACAAAAAAAATTAGTATCGGTAGCACAGACTGATCAATTGTCATTCATAATCTGGGCAGTGTTATACATCACTCACAGGCTTCAATGCACCTGCTACATGTTATTCTTCACGAGGTTCATGTAGCCATTCTTCCAGTTTGGCTTCCCTATCGAATCTGAACTTGTCAAAATTCTCCAAAAGCGACACTGCATCACGACTATCTGTGCTGCGAGTCACATCTTCATCTGCAAGTCTGCTTGACGAGGACAGCTCATCAGCTTCACAGCTAGCATCGCTTGATAACGATAGCGGAATGCTGGATGATGGCGCGAGCTCGGCCTTTGGCCATCTGAGACCAGCTGCCTTTTGCTTTGCCGAATTGAGAACAGAAGATAAGTAGCCATGACTGCTTCCTTCGTCCTGGTGACCAGCAAAGCTGAAAGCTGAAGGTGTAATTAACCTGTATTCAGAGTATATACACATCCATGAGCAAAAAATTCAAACAGTCCATATAACCCCAAAACATGCGTAGTTGGACACTGGAGGGGACTAGATGGACATCTAGGCGGGCATCGGACGGGGATCAGACTCATAGCGCCTAGGCGGATGCCTAGGCCACCTTTTAGAACAGTGAGTAAAGGTGCATCACTTTTAAGGTATTCAATTATAATATATGAATGTTGTCGTTGGTAGATGAAGCTATGGAGGCTAAGTTAGGTGGGAAGCATAAGCGCAAATCAGATATCAAGGATTCATGTTTCAGTTAGCACGTGAAGATGCTTGGACACCAACCAATACAACACTACCAGAATAAGTCATATTAGCGACGAGATTAGCAGTGCATGCTAAAAACGTCGTTTTGTTGTATTTAGCGACGTCAAGGAAAGGCGTCGCTGAACGTCACTATCAGCGACATTCAACGGCAGTTTGCGACAAGCTTTATTATTTGGAAAGCAAACGTCGCGTGTTAGTCGGAGAACGTCGCTGTTTTGTTTTAGTCAGCGACATTTAGCGACTCGACCACTTAAATGTCGTCAGTGTTTAAGTAGATAGTGACGTTCAGCAACGTCTTTCTGGGACGTCGCTAAAATATTTTATATAAGATTTTGGCCGATCGACTTTTCATTTTTTTCACTCAAAAATTTTTATCTCCCGCTCTCCAAATTTCTCTCCCCCTCCTCTCGTCTCCGGCGACCCCCTCTCCCGACGGCCCCCTCTCACTGATGTTGCTACAGTCCTTCGTCGTCGACCTGGTCCAGTCGCCCACTGCCTCGACGACCCCGACCCGACCCCGACCAAGGAAGGTATAACCCTAACCCTATTTCCCTTTTTCCTGACACAGCACAGACACACAGACGTTGACACGACACACACACGGACACAGAGACACGTGGACACACGCTAACCCTAACCCTATCTCCCTATATATATGTGTGTATGTGCGAACACACGACACACAGGCACGTGGACACACACGACACAAACACAGAAACGACACACAGACACGCTGACACGGACACATTTTGACACTTTGACACACACGCTAACCCTAACCCTATCTCTCAATATATATATATATATATATATATATATATATATATATATTTATATATATATATATATATATATATATATATATATGGGGGGGGGGGGGGGGTAATAGAGGATAGGAAGGAGAAGAAGAGCTAGGGTAATGAAGGGGGGGGATACACATCATTTAACAGGTATAACCCTAACCCTATCTCAACTAAATGGCAGCACTAACAGTAATTGAAGAGTGAGCTAATGAAGGTTAGCTAATGAACCTTGGTAGGAAGTTAAAGGATATGTAGATATCGACCGATACCCGAAACTGACCGAAACTGATCCGATACGGTTTAAAGTTAATTATTTGTTTTCCGATACCAAGAAATCCTATACTCCGATCCGAAACCGCCGATATTACCAATATCGCCAATACTAATACTCATAGGAATAATCTGATACCGATACTGAGAACCTTGCTAAGGAGTATCCTAGTACCTAGAGTGTATAGAGTATCCTAGAAGTGTAGGTATGTTTGGTACAGTGTCAAGACAAATGTCAAGATACTAGGTATGTAGGTAAGTGCTAGCTAGGTATCGCCAAGTACGTCATGGTAATGTGCATCTATCTTTGCAGAATTATCTTCAAATGGATATGAATTACTATCTGTGGCATCGTTCGTGGATGTACAATTGTCATCCTGATGACATGTGCTGTGTGCAGGATGAATTTATACATGGGGTAAAGCAGTTCCTGTAGTTCGCCAAGGCATTCCCTCAGTACATGAACCGTACCAAAATTAAGTGCCCATCTGTGAGATGTCGCAACTTGAAATATCATCCAGAAGTGGACGTGCCATATCATTTGTACTCAAGAGATTTCATGCTGAATTACTATCAGTGGACCTCACACGGAGAACTTGTGCCTTTAGCATCGGAACTAGAGCCTAATTTGGAGCCATATATGGATGTCCATGACCACGCTGGTTCCGACGAAGGGTGGGTGAACATGATTTTTGATGCTGCAGAGCCTAGTTTCGATCCGGACAATCATGATGCGGCTAAGGAGGCACCGAATGCCGATGTTGCGAAGTTCTTGGAGTTACTGGAAAATGCAAGGACTCCTTTGTATCCTGGTTGTGAGGATCATTCACCGTTGGAGGTGGTTACAAGACCGTTGAGCATCAAGTCCGATTTCAACATGTCTTAAAAATGGTACAACCGAATCATCGAGTTGATTATAGAGATCTTGCAGGAGGGTGCAAAGTTACCTACAGACTTCTACCGATCTAAGAGGATGGTGAGATCGCTCTGGATGGGATACGAGAAAATCGATGCATGTCGCAACGGGTGCATATTGTACTACAAAGACGACAAGGATGAAGACGCGTGCAGATTTTGTGGTGCTGATAGCTACAAGGCAAGAAGTTCAAGTAGGACTCCCGGTGCAAGGAAGCCGACCGATTCGATGCACTACTTGCCTTTAACGTCACGACTGCAGAGGTTGTTTATGGTGAAGGAGACTGCCGAGGACATGAGTTAGCACAGGCGGGAACAGATCGATGGAGTTTTGGATCATCCATCTGATGGAGAAGCATAGAAGCACTTTGATCGAGAGTATCCAGATTTTGATTCTGATTCGCGTAATGTAAGATTGGGGCTATCCTCTGACGGTTTTATCCCCTTCGGACTTTCGGATTTCCAATATTCGTGTTGGCCAGTGATTGTCACTCCGTACAACCTACCGCTGTAGATGTGTATGAATACACCTTACATTTTTCTAATCATATCATTTTGGGCTCGAACAATCCGAAGAGGAATATCGATGTGTACTTACAGCCGTTGATAGATGAATTGAATCAGCTGTGGGAAGTAGGCGCCAACACGTATGAAGTTTCCAAAAAGCAGAACTTTCAGATGAGGGTCGCACTGATGTGGACCATCAACGACTTACCGGTTTATGGAATGCTATCTGGATGGAGCACTCATAGTCGTCTCTCATGTCCGTATTGCATGGACCGCACGAAGGCTTTCCATTTGAAACACAGAGGAAAACCGTGCTTCTTCGATTGTCATCAACAGTTCCTGCCGAAGGACCATCCGTTCCGGAGGAATATGAATGCTTTTCTTACCGGCATTATGGAGAAGGCCAATCCACAGCCAAGGTGGACTGGAGACACGATATGGGAAGAGGTCAAGGATTTTCCAAGTGCTATCGAAGAGTCTATAAAGGGATACAAGTGTGATGAATTTGGCCGCACTCATAATTGGACGAAAAGAAGTATATTCTGGGACCTACCATATTGGAGCACCAATCTGATCAGACATAACCCTGATGTCATGCATATCGAGAAGAATGTGTTTAACAACATAATTAATACTGTGATGGACGTAAAGGGAAAGAAGAAAGACAATCCCAAGGCCAGGTTGGACTTGAAAGATATATGCAGATGTCCTGCATTGTACTTGATAAAGGAAGGCAATGAAAAGTATAAGTAGCCTAAGGCAATTTTCTCTCTAGACAGGGAGAATAAAGGAAGAATTTGTAGGTGGATTCAGGGCCTAAAAATTTTTGACGGGTACGTGTCGAATTTAAGAAAATGCATCGACCCGAAGGAAAACAAACTGACGGGTATGAAGAGCCACGACTGTCACGTATTTATGGAAAGGTTAATTCCGATCGCATTTTGGGAATTATTACCGTCGGTCGTTTGGGATCCGTTGACAGAGCTAAGCATATTCTTCAGAGATCTTTGTTATACTAAGTTGTTTGTCGATCGTTTAGAAAAGCAAGAGGACATTGCGGTAACACTGTGCAAGCTTGAAAGGGTGTTCCCTCATGGGTTCTTCGACTCCATGGAGCATTTGCCAATTCATCTTCCCTATGAGACGTGTTGGTAGGCCCGTCGGTTATCGATGGATGTACCCGTTTGAGCGACATTTGAACAACCTAAAGAGAAAGGTGAAAAATAAGACTGGATCGAGGGTTCTATTTGTGAAGACCATGTTCTCGAAGAGATTCCAAACTTCTCGATATATTTTAAGCCACATGTTGCTATTAATAGAACAAGAGCTCCGAGAAACGACGATGTGTATCTTTAATCTAATGATGCAATACTGAAGGTCTGCAATGCTTTCGGAAAGCCTTCGGAAAAAATGAAAAAAATATATCTGAATGACGAGGAACTAAGGGCTACTCAGTTATATATATTACTCAATTGCGACGATGATGAAATGGAGAAGCTCGAGGGGTAAGTAACTAATACGTCCACATTTACGTCATCTATACATGTAATTGTATCGAATATTATTATTACACTAATTGGCCGATGTGTTATTGTTTTCAACACATTTAATGATGAGGTGAGGCTGAGTAGACAGTAGATAACAAATGAACTAGAATAAGAAATGAGACGTCATTTTTCTTCATGGTTGAGTGCATATGTAAGATGCTCGGTAATTACTTTTTGTATATGCACTTTACACAGTAATTAACGGAACGGTGAATTTAATGTCTTATCTTGTGGTATTTAGGTCGATCGTCCGGACACAACACTAGAGAATGAATCTATTAGAACTCTAGCCAAGGGGCCAATTTATTCCGTCAAAATCTGGCCTAGCTATTGTGTGAATGAATTTAGGTTAAGTCAACAAATGCTCCGATCAGAGAGAACTTTTCGGATCTTAATTCGACCAAAAATAGTTGTTTGTGTATCAAATCTACAAACTACAAAGATGTCGATCCGGACAACGATTTCTATGGCGTCTTACGAGAGATTGTAGAGTTGACATATAACTACGGCATAGAGCCGGCTAAGATCGTGTTGTTCAAGTGTGATTGGTTCGATCCGATCCAAGATCAAGGTTGAAAAATTGACAAGCATGGTCTTATGGATATTAACTACCGGCGTCGATATCAAGGATATGAATCATTTGTCCTAGCAAGTCAGGCTCAACTCGTTTACTTCACTACTTATCCTAGACGGGGAACAACTAGGTTGGACATGTGGACAGTATGCAAGACTAAAACCAGAAATACCTACGATGTTGACGAAATAGCTTATCGGGAGGACGAGCTACCTATCGTAACAAATACAGTTGACGTGGACACAACGGAAGTTCAACATTACACGTCTAATCATGTAGAAGAGGTAGAAGTATCCGAAGAGGAAAACGAAGTAGATGAAAGCGAAGATGAGGAAGAGGAAGATGAGGACGCAGAGAACGAAGAAGATGAATTTTCAGAAGATGATTGAAAATAAAATAAAATGTAAAATATGTTTAACCACTAATTAATCTCCATGGAACAATTATTTAGACTTGTGAAATGTATTGTCATTTTGTTTAACCCCTAATTAATCTCTATGTTTCCATCAATCTTACTAGATGGCACCCATGACCCGAGCATGTCGCATGGGAGAGGCACAGATGGCTGCTGAGGAGATAGTGTTATCTCCTGCTGCTAAGGAGGAAGTGCTTCCTCCTGCTGCTAAGGAGGTGATACCTAAAGCAGAGATCAAGGTTAAGGAAGAAGTGCTTCTTCCTACTATTAAGGAGGAAGTGGTTCCTAAAGCCGAGATCGTTGTGAAGGAGGGGGTGGCACCAGAAGGCAGTTGCACCGGGAGTTCCAGTCATCCAGCTGCTATAGATATTGATCTTGCTGGCGTGAAGGAGTCTTATGCGCGCTGGCTGAGGGAGTTCTATCTGCCCCAGCGTAGAGGGAAGATATATATGATATGACTTTTGACCGGATTTGTTTCTATTAGACTTATTTAGACTTGGATGTTTCTGAATGTTTTCTAGACATTTATGTTTCTTGATGTTATTATCTAGACATGGATGTTTCTGTGATATGTTAAATGCATGGTTATTATGTACAAATTCAACGGAGGGTTGCTCCGGGTCTATTTTTATAAACTGTGATATGTTAATGCATGCATATTTTATTTAGAATATGCATTACATTTTTTGTAGATATCTATTTTTTATCAGGTATGACAGGACGAAAAGGATCGTACCTCAGTGCATCCTGTACCGATAGAGGTTCTACCGGTAGAGGAGCATCCCGTGGCGGTAGAGGTTACATCGGTGGGCAGAGTGGTACTCTGGATGATGGTTCCAGACCCTCCTCTCCTAGTACTCCAGTGTACCAACTACTCAGATCTCCGAGTGCGTCGGCGTTATGTGTCAGTGCTCCTGGGACGGACGATTCCAGGCCTGATCCTAGCCCGTCCAGCATTCCTCCTGCGGACGGCACTATGAAGACGGAGGAGCGGGTGGAGGAGATCGCACCTACGTTGACTCCATATGATCCGAACGATCCCCCATGTTCCCCTCCGGACGAGACGAGGATGGAGATTTGGTCCAACGGACCTACAAAGTAAGTTAATTAGTTAATACTTATTTATACTTATATCTATATATTCATGAATTTAATTATCGTTGTGTAGATATCGTCCCCCGTCAGCTCAGAGGACATTGGGGCTATTTCTGAGGTCCAACTACGGGAGTCCTTGGATCAACTACTCGGATGCTTCGGACGAGAGGAAGGCATTGTGGTTTACCCACTTCAAGGTAACTAAAGTATATTGCTTTTAGTATAAATCATCATTTATGCATATTATATAACTAATTTAATTCTTGTAGAAAACATATATTTATCTACCACACTATGCTGAGATGATCGAGAAGCAATTTTCTGCCGTTGCCGTCAAGTTAATCCGAAATGCGATCGACGACGAGAAGGCTCGAGACCGCTCCGGAAAACCGATCCAAGGTTGGATCACGTCCGAAAAGTGGACTGCGATGAAGGCTAGATTCGACGCTCCTAGGTACAAGGAACGGTCGGAGAAGGCGAAGGCGGCTAGGACGAGGGCAGAAAAGTGGTATGGTGGCTCGATTCCCATGATGGAACATTTCCGTCGCCTGGTATGTGTTTTACTGCAATATATTATTTTAATGAAAGTAGTAATAAAATGTTTAATTTCAATGACAAACAAATTATTATAACATATAAAGATGGGTGAGGACGCCAACATGGAGACCGTCTTCCTAGCCGCCCATCGAAAGGACGAAAAGCTTATCGATGATCGGACCACGCAGAGCTATGTAAGTATTACTTTACGTGTCACTAACTTTAGTATAACTTAAGAAATATGCAATATATATCCATAGACGTGGAACAACTAGGTTAGTAGTAAATATTACGCTTATCGAGATGCATAATTTTTCTAGGATGAGTATCTTAGGCTAGAGCATGAGATTACTAGTGCACCTGCGGAGGGAGGGGCTGGTACTTCCTCACAGCCCCTTCCAGCTCGGACGTTGGACGAGCTCTGGATGACCGCCGTTGGTGGTCTTTAGAGGGGTACGTACTACGGTACGGGATCCTACGGCGCCTTTGTGGCGGCGCAGTCATCCAGGGTCCCCTCTGCCAGTGTAAATTCCCCACAGCTCTCACAGGAGTTGGTCCGAGTGGAGGAACTCTGCTGCCAGCTTACTGAGCTGCGTGACGAGCTGTTGCGGAGGATTGCGGAGCAGCCCCAGTCTCAGCCGCAGACGGACGATGCGGCGCTCACCGCACGATTTGATATACTCGAGCGCGCCATTAGGGAGACGGACAAGAGAACGGATCGTGTCGTTCAGGCGGTGCAGGAGAGGGCGAATCTTGCCGTTCAGGCGTTGCAGGGGTCGCAGGTGGCCATGGGCGATCAGGTTTCGAAGCTGACGGCTGTTATAGATTCCACCAACTCTAGACTGCTAGCCATAGAGCAGACACTTCCTGGTCTTGCGTCGTCATCCACACCGACTGTATCGGTTCCACTGCCTCCTCCTCCTTCTACTGATGAGTTGTCACCAGTGACGCTGACACCGGCGCGGTATAGGTTCATGTTGTCTCAGATGCGGAGACTGCCTACTCATCCTCCCGACCAGGCGTAGTTCTTTATTGGACTTATTTTCATTTGTTGTGTTGCTGACCCATTGTTGGGCCCTTTTGTATTTCTTTTATATATTTAGTGACAGTTTGTGTTATGTTGAACATTATCGGATAAACTTTTTTTTATAGCCATTTGGTAGTGGATTTGTATCCACCCAGCTATTTGTTGTCTTTCTGATCAACGGATTCTATTTATTTGATTATTGGTAGTGCATTTTTATCATTTGTCTCTATATTGGTTTACCGGTGTTGAGTGTTCCACCGAAGGGGTCGACGAACCTAGAAATTTTACGGAGGGTTGCTCCGGATCTAGTATTTGCAAACTGTCATTTAAAATGCAGGTACAATGCTATATAAAAAAAGCAATCAAAATCCTTTTTTTGTAAAATTTAGTGACGCTTAGCAACGTAATTTTACGTCGCTAATGTGTATGAGAACATCGCTAACCTGAAAACCGTACTTCGCTGAATGTCGCTATACGTTGCTACTAAACTGACGTGGCAAGTGGGACATGTCACAGCAAAAATAGTCAGCCAATGTTAACGTTGCTGATTGTCGCAAAACGTCGCAAACAAAACTAACGTGACAAACCGAAATTGTCAGAGATAACGTCGCTGATTACGTCGCTACACGTTGTACTGTCAGCGACAAATAACAACGAACTGTTACGTCGCTAATTAGCAACGCCATATCGGTAAACGTCGCTAGTCAAATAAAACTCTAGCCACGTTGTGCGTCGCAAAGTTACGTCGCCATAGCGACGAACAGCGACAAATTTCTAGTTAGCGACCATGTATTATGTGACATGGACTTTTCGTTACTAATATGAATTAGCGACGTTTTTCTGCTGTTTAGCGACGTCCTTCGGCGTCGCTAATATGACTTATTTTGGTAGGGCAACCAGTTCCTATATTCTCTTTTGACAATGTTAAATTTTTTGATGTAGTTTCCTTACAGTACATTGGCAATCGCTCTTTTATAATGATAATGTTTTGATGCAGTTTCCTACACAGGTAAGGACTTCCCCATGATTAGAGATCAGACACGGTTCCAGACAGATTCTTGAGTTAGAAGTCATCTCTTAATCAATTACTTGATTGAGAACTGTGTTCAAACTTTCAATCAGAGCGTGCAATCTGGCAAACACACTGGTGAACCAACATATGATCCTACTTTCTACATTTGTACCATATATCCATCCACATTGCCAAAGATCTTCGATGACTATTAGGATCAGTAAATGGTCGTCTGAATTCCAGACAGAACTGTGAAACCAGACATTGAGAATTCCAGACAGAACTGTGAAACCAGACATTGAGAAGTATCGTGCCCTATTTACCCTAGTAGTCAATTGGACAGGTTGATGAATAGGGTTTGCCCCCTCGGAGGTTGACATAAAGTAAATCATATCACAGAATAATAGGAGTGATTGCTAGGAGCTAACTGGAGGTTCAGTGGTGATGATATAGATTGATAATACTATGCCTATGATATTTGATACGAATGTACTTGTTCAGCTGCAAATGGAGAAAATTGGTAGCCAGACCATATAGATAGAATGTTCATTGTGATTGTTGTATGACTTAACGTATAGAAATAGGAGTATATTTCTTGAGCCTAGATGTATAGAAATAGGAGTATATTTCTTGAGCCTAGATTATGTATGCTTGATAGTTGGTCTTGTGTACCACTTCTCGCCTAATTATACCCAACCAAGTCATTCTCTTATGTCTTATTGAAGACGGCCTATATACGAGAATGTAGAATTAGTAATGATTTTCCTTATAGGATTGTTGACCTAATAGCACCATGGTAGTACCTTGGTTTCTTAGAGAATCTATGACTATGGTTAGAAGTATCTCACACCCTTTATCTTTCCATGGAAATAGACCCTTTCATAAATTTTGTAACATGAGTACACTTTTCACTGCTAACTTGATTCTTATAAGTTGGGTAGTATCCTAGACAAAAGCGTACTCTAGTCTTAGAATGTGACGTCAAATTAGGACCCCATTGGTAACCATGTCCTACATCCTCTCGAGAAAACCCAATACGACTAGTCGTATTTGATTTCTTCTGTGGTAAACTCTTTTATCCGTTTTTCTCCCTAGATTATTTTTTTCGAGGAGCATCTTAGTGTTGTGCTGGAAGTATTGAGAAAAGAGAAGCGGTATGCCAAGCTCAGTAAGTGTGACTTTTGCTTAGACAAGGTCTCATTTCTAGGCCATATCATTTCTGGTAAAGGGCTTTCAGTTGATTCAGAGAAAATATAGGCAGTTACGACATAGCCAATGCCTACATCAGTTTTGGAGATGAGGAATTTTTTCGGACTTGTCGGATATTATCGGAGGTTCGTAGAGAATTTCTCAAAGATTGCTGAGCCTATGATGCGGTTGACCCGTAAGGAGCAGAAGTTCACCTGGACAAGAGATTGTCAAACGACTTTTGATAAGCTGAAGAAGCATTTGAGGATAGTTCCTTCAGGGTCATGAGGTTTTGTGGTATATAGTGACGCATTCGGCAGTGGATTGGGATGTGTCCTGATGCAACTGACGAAGTCTTCTGAATCTCGCATCTGTAGGCAAAGCTGTCTTAATCCTCTCAACTAGTGAAGACCGAACTTCCAACTGTGCTAAAACACCTTCTGAGTCCAGCAATATAATTTCGATCCCAAGCTCCTGAAGATCCTCAAGCAACTAACGATGTGTCGTCAAGAAGTAAGCTGCAGGCTTCATGCTCAAGGCGTCCGCTACTACATTCGCCTTTCAGGATGATACTGCAACTCAATGTCGAAGTTCTTCATCAACTACAATCAACGTCTTTGTCTCATATTCAACTCTTTCCAAGTAAAGACGTATTTCAAACTCTTGTGGTCAGTAAATATCTCAACCCGCTTGCCATACAAGTAGTGCCTCCAGAGCTTTAGTGCAAATATGACTGCAGCTACTCTAGAAAGTGTACTCTAGTCTTAGAATGTGACGTCAAATTAGGACCACATTGGTAACCGTGTCCTACATCTCGAGAAAATCCGATACGACTAGTCGTATTTGATTTCTTCTGTGGTAAACTCTTTTATCCCTTTTTCTCCCTAGATTATTTTTTTCGAGGAGCATCTTAGAGTTGTGTTGGGAGTAGAGAAAAGAGAAGTTGTATGCCAAGCTCAGTAAGTGTGACTTTTGCTTAGACAATGTCTCATTTCTAGGCCACATCATTTCTGGTGAAGGGCTTTCAGTTGATTCAGAGAAGATATAGGCAGTTACGGCATGGCCAGTGCCTACATCAATTTCAGAGGTGAGGAGTTTTCTCGAATTTGTCGAATATTATCGGAGGTTCGTAAAGAATTTCTCAAGGATTGCTGAGCCTATGATGCGGTTGACCCGTAAGGAGCAGGAGTTCACCTAGACAAGAGAGTGCCAAACGACTTTTGATGAGTTGAATAAGCGTTTGACGACAGCACCAGCCTTCACTCTTCCTTCTGGGTCAGGAGGTTTTGTGGTATATAGTGACGCATCCAGCAGTGGATTGGGATGTGTCATGATGCAACATGACAAGGTAGTTGCTTATGCGTCAAGACAGTTAAGGGATTATGAGAGGAATTATCCGACGCATGATCTAGAGTAGTTGTAGTCATATTTGCACTAAAGCTCTGGAGGCACTACTTGTATGGTAAATGGGTTGAGATATTTACTGAGCACAAGAGTTTGAAATACGTCTTTACTTGAAAGAGTTGAATGTGAGACAAAGACGTTGGTTGGAGTTTATGAAGGACTTCGACATTGAGTTGCAGTATCATCCTGAAAGGCGAATGTAGTAGCAGACGCCTTAAGCAGGAAGCCTGCAGCTTACTTCTTGTCGACACATCGTTAGTTGCTTGAGGATCTTCAGGAGCTTGGGATCGAAATTATATTTCCGGGCTCGAAAGGTGTTTTAGCACAGTTGGGAGTTCGATCTTCACTAGTTGAGAGGATTAAGGTAGCTCTACCTACAGATGCGAGATTCAGAAGACTGAGGCAGGAGAGCAGACATGGTTGCATATTCATGAGGACGGGACAATGAGGTGCGGAGAGAGTTTATATGTTCCGAATAGAGAGCTTCGGCAGGAATTGGAAGAAGCGTATAGTTCAATCTACTCTATCCATCCGGGGGTACAAAAATGTACCGAGATTTGAGACAACATTACTGGTGGAACGGGATGAAGAGAGAGATTGCACGATTTGTAGCTAGATGCTTGGTCTGTCAGCAGGTCAAGGCCGAGCATCAGAGATCAGCCGGACTTCTACAGCCACTTCCTATTCCTGAGTGGAAATGGGAGCTTATCACGATGGACTTTGCCACTGGATTCCTGAGGAGCCCTAGCGGGAAAGACGCAGTTTGGGTGATTGTAGATCGACTCATCAAGTCGACACATTTTTTTGCCATTCCGAGTAGGACAGTACACCGAGGAATTGACATATATGTACATGAGGCAGATTGTAAAGTTGCACGGCGTACCTATTAGCATTGTGTTAGATCGTGATTCTAGATTTATGTTGCATTTTTGGAGAAGTATGCAGGAGAGTTTGGGAACTCGATTGAAATTCAGTACTGCGTACCACCCTCAGACTGACGGACAGTCAGAACACACCATTCAGACACTCGAGGAAATGTGGAGAGCTTATAAGCTGGATTTTGGAGGATCTTGCGAGGATCACTTGCAATTGGTGGAATTCTCTTAGAATAATAGCTACCAAGCAAGTATCCAGATAGCACCTTTTGAGGGACTGTATGAAAGGAAGTGTAGATCGCCATTTTGTTGAAGTGACGCAGGAGAGCGTCAGATTCTTGGTCCTGAGCTAATAACTCAGACTGTGGAGAAGGTAAGCAAATTCAGAAGTATCTTCAGGCAGTTCAAGATAGACAGAAGCACTGGACAGATACATGTCCATACCAAGATTTTTGGTTCAAAATACCTATGGCTGAAATCAAAAAAAATAAGCGGAAACTTAAAACTTTTTTAAGATATTGGTTATCCCTTATTACTTAAAGCCGTCCAGGCTTCTATAAGGTATAGGTATCAGACATCCCTGATGATGATTCAAAGGCATCTGATGATGATGAACTTCCTATACTAGAGGATGAGGATGATCTTTGTCCCACGATTGTGCTCACCAAGGAAGAGAAGGCTAGATTACGAAAGCCATGGAAGCAGGCTCTGATTATTAAGTTGTTGGGTCGCTCGATTGGTTGCAATTATCTCTCTATGAGATTGAAGCAGTTATGGGCGCCCAAAGGTCAATTTTCTCTCATAGACGTCGGTAATGATTATTATGTGGCAAGGTTCCACCTGAAGGAAGACTATGATTATGCTCTTCCAGGTGGCCCTTGGCCAATTGCAGATCACTACCTCACGATAAGGAAGTGGCGGCCAAACTTCAAGCCGACTGAGGATGTTAAATTGTACATAAACCACAGTCCCATTAATTACTTTAGATCTGTAAGTTATGATGTCTAATAATAGCTAAATCTATCTATTGATTTTTCAATTTTCAAAAAAAAAAAAATCAAATCTAATAGATTATGATGTATTTTAGATATCCCTAAATTATTTAGGGATAGGCTAAATCTAAATTGGTTAGAGATCTTTTTAAGATATCTCTAAATTGTTTAGAGAGAACATAAACGTAAATATAACCGTATCTTTCATCAATATAAACAGAAACGTAAATATAACCGTATCTTTCATCAATATAAAGATATTGGATGAAATAGGTTGAACGTAATGTAAGTTTTTCTACAGAAAGTCAGAAACTTTTTCTCCATAATAAATTCTCCTTCTTCAAGATTTGGAGAGACCAATTGCAAGTAGACCCCTCCGAGATAATAAAGGATTGGAGGTTAATTATATCCTTAGTGGGACTAGAATTCTTTCATAATTGGAAATAAATAGTGGTAGACTAATTTGATTAGACTTCCATAATCAATAGTATTGATTAACAAATGAATAATCAGTAAGATTGATTAGTAAATGAATACTAATATGATTAGAATAGAAGGGTGAGTTGGGAGACCAATTGGATTAGACCTCCACCATCAATGAGATCGCTACATAGTTAAAATTCTAATTACACTAGAAATGAAAACTTGTAACGAGGGTAATTAAAAGTATTAACTTCATGGCAAACTGGTTAAGCATGCAAATCAATCATTATGGATCAAATAACCAAACAATATGCCTATGATTATTGTTGCAGGGATGTCTATTATGGATCAAATAACCAGGCAACATGGCAAAATCCCTTAAAAGTGTTGTTCTTATGTTTGAAGAGGGGCAGGATTCGTGAATCATGGTTTCCCGTTTTCCTGTTTTCTTATTTATTTATTTATTTATCTTTTTTACTTTCATGAAAATGAGAATGTGACCTGACCATTGAAGTGTTCAAGGTTTAGTGGATCATGTGATGACTGCTTGAAGAAAGAAACTTAACAAAGCCACATGAGATATAAAAGAGGAGGGGATTTGCCATTGCCATGTTATCATGTTGTTGATATTATCTAGAAAAAGACCCATAATGATAAATTACTCGTGAGATAGTTAATTGTTTTCTTAAAATATCAATAAACATAATTTTTCCTCCCTCAGTACAGTTTCGAGTTAGATCAGGTTAGGTTCAAGGACTTCAACTTGATGGCCTTCCATGACCCATATTGTTACTACTCCTGACAATATGCATCTAGTGGAGCTATATCCCCCCAAGGTTGTGCTACACTTGAGTTTGGTAAAGTCTTAGTAATGGGGGATAGTTGTTCCATATGCCCCATTAGAAGCGCAATAATTCCAAGAGAACTTAAAAGGAATGGAGTCAGGATATATTAACAAGGTCGGTGATACGTGAATAAATTGATCAATGAACATTAATCCAGCAATAAAGATTTGCTCCAGTAATGTCTTAGTAAAAATAAGTGTTTGGTCAAATGAGGGAATGATGCAAATACATATTTTATATAAAAAGGCAAATCAGAATTTAAAAAGTTATATTTTCCTTAATTTTGATTATCAGTCCACTTAATAAGATTATTGTTAATTGCAGCTTCCACCATGACTTTTAATCCACCAAGTATCCCAAAAGAGGAAAGGCCCGAGGGACCTAACTTTATTGTCCGGAAAAGAAAACTGAATATTGTTTTGACTACAGAGAAATATGATTTTGTCCTAAATGGGACCGCCCTGCTGCTCATGGCAATGCACGAAAAAGAAGCGATGAAGCTGACAAAATGGCCAAGTACTATATGGTGGCTACAAGGAACAATAAGAGCATCTGAACTAGGAAAACCAGAAAAGAAATTAATTGTCCAGACCAAGACACATGAACTGAAGGACAATTAGCTACAGAAACAAAATATTGTTTTGACTACAGTGAAATATGTTGGGTTTTTAGCCTTTTGTTTTGGTTTTTAGTCCCACATCGGCTAGAAAGGAATGTGTATCTCCATATATATGAGTCTTTACTCTTTATGGAGATGCACATGTAGTGCACATGGGTGTGTGCCATGTGGGATTAATTATTAATGGTATAAAGGCTTAATCAACAATTAAGAAGCTGTAAGCTTTTTGCTCTTGGAAATTTATTTCCATGGAGCTAAGCTCCGTAGGAGCTTAGCGACTCGGACTCAGACTCGGGCTCATGAGGCGTAATGTGGCATTTTGTTGGCGCACTTTGCAGTTAGCCACTGGCCCAGTACGCGCAGTGTGCGCAGCGTACGCAGCGTGCGTAGAGTGCGCAGTGTGCGCAGTGTGCGCAGCGTGCGTAGAGTGCATATGTGTGTATGGCTGGCTGCATATTAGAGCAGGAACAGTTGCAGCAGTTGCTGCACGTTCAGGAGTGGTTCAGCCACTACCCTGAAGTTCAGGCAACTGCTTGGCAACCGCCCCGTGGGCTATATATGCAGGTTCTCTCCTCTCTCTCAGTGTTGGAGAAATCAGAATTCCAGGGAGAAAACTCTAAGTGTTCTTTAACACAACAGAGTAGTGAGCGTGTTTTTTAACACAAACACTAGTACTTTTTAGTACGCGTCGGTTCTGTTACTTCAGAAACAGAGAGAGAAGAGTAGAGCCATTGCCAGAGGAGTTCGCCGTCTTCCGAGGAGTCAGAAGAGCAGGAGTGTTCCAAGGTTTTCCGTCAACCTTGCTGGTTCCTGGAAGCTGTTCGCAGAGGGCGAATAAAGCTTCGAGCAACGGTGATCATTCACCCCAACAATTCCATTTCTCGCCTGTCACCCTTCTGTTGCCTTTAGCAGTTCTGTCAGTATCTTCTTTTTAGAAGGCACTACTGCCAGTTTGCTACGATCACGAAAATCTCTTTAGATTATTCGTGAATTACGATATCTTTTTAGATCTCGTAATTTGCAGAATCCTTCTGGATCTCTGTTGCAAAACCTTCTTTAAGGAATTGCATTTGAAACGTTGTCTTTACAACTGTTTCAGTTTCTGTATTTTCCATCGAAAAGCGTGCCCCGGCGTTCCCGGCAATAACAATCTCAAAGCTTTATTTCTACGATGGAAAATATTAATGCTTCACTCCTAAACACTGACTTCTGTAAGTTAGAGAAGTTTGATGGAGAGCATTATCAAGTCTGGAAGAGGAAGGTTTATCTCACTCTTCAACTTAGAGACGTTGATCACGTATTGCTTGAAGAGGAACCTACTGTTGGTCTGCTGCCGCAATCTCTGCGGCTACTAAACTTCAGGCCAAGTGGAGAAGGGAGAATAGCATTTGCAGGTTGCTTATCCTGAATGCTATGGAGGATTCTCTAGCAGAATCCTACAGTAAGAAACCAATTGCCAGAGACATATGGGAGTCTCTGGAAAAACTGTACGAAGAAGACAAGAACAGGAGCAAAATATTTGTGGTTGAAAAATATCACAAATGGCTCTTTGAGGACGAGAAGTCCATGCTGCCGCAGGTCAAAGAATTTCTGAAGTTGCGACAGAAATTGGAAGACGAGGCTATGCCCCTCCCCGACAAGTTTGTTGTTGGAGGGATTGTCTCAAAGCTCCCCGCTGGGTGGAGCAAGTTCTATGCAAACATGCATAGGAAGAAGTTGGAGATCACCCTTGAAGATCTCCTACAGGAAATCTATGTTGAGGACCAAATGCGGGCTCAACTGAAGGTGGACACACTGTCCAAGCAATTGGCTAACGCCAATCTGGTTCAGACCAAGGAAACAAAGGGAAAGGGAAAGCGTGCAGATTTCCAGAAGAAGAAGAAGAACCCTAACAACTTGAATGTTAAGGGAACTTCTTTCAAGTCAAAGAAATCTAAGGCAAAGATGCCTTGTTTCAAGTGTGGCCAGTTGGGCCATTTCAAAAGTGAATGTACAGCACCGGCCAAGAAATCAGAGCAAGGTGAGCCTAGCAAAGTCTCAATGGTTACTGATGTAATTGCTATGATTGGACAGGTTGATGCTGTAGGATCTGATTCAAACTGGTGGGTAGATACTGGAGCCACCTGCCATGTCTGCTCCAGTAAGGAGTGGTTCACCACCTACACACCCACTTCTGAAGCGGTTGTGATGGCGAACCAAGCACAAGCTGAAGTTCTAGGGGTCGAGACGGTTATTCTGAAGCTGACTTCTGGCAAGTCTCTAACGCTTCAAGGCGTGAAGCACGTACCTGCTATCGCCAAGAACCTGATCTCGGGAGGCTTACTCTGCAATGCAGGCCTCAGAATGGACATCAATGCTGGCCAGATGGTGATGTCTATCAAGGAAACATATTTCGGGAAAGCTTTTTATACCGAAGGAATGTTCAAGATTCAGCTTGTAAATCAGTCCAATGTAATTAGTGTAATTAATGAAATCACTCCTTCTGCTTATACTCTTGAGTTGTGGCATAATAGGCTAGGACATGTTCATTGTAAACGAATAAACAGAATGTCTAGTCTAGGACTTATCTCCAAATGTGGGGATAAGGTAGAGAAATGTGAAGTTTGTGCTCAAACAAAGATCACAAGGAAACCCTTTCCTCGGGTTAATCGAAGTACAGATCTTCTGGAGTTGGTACACTCCGATATCTGTGACTTCAAACAGTTCTCTACAAAGGCCGGGATGAAGTATTTCATAACCTTCATCGATGACTTCTCAAAGTATGCGTTCGTCTACTTGCTGAAGGCTAAAGACGAAGCATTCGAGAAGTTCAAGGAGTTCAGAGCCGAAGCTGAGCGGCAGACTGGATAACTCAAAAGGATAAGAAGTGATCGAGGTGGGGAGTACAGGTCTCATGAATTCGCATCGTTCTGCAAAGAACATGGAATTGTCAATGAGACTACGGCTCCGTACTCTCCTCAATCAAACGGAGTAGCTGAGAGGAAGAACAGGACGTTAACTGAAATGATAAACTCAATGTTGTTGACTGCTGGCCTTCCTAAGTGCTACTGGGGAGAAGCTGCATTGACTGCCACTTTTATTCTAAATAGAGTGCCTCATGCAACTTCTGACGTTACTCCTCATGAACTCTGGTTCAAGGTCAGACCTAACTTGAATGTTATTCGAGTGTGGGGGTGTCTGGCTTATGTTAAGCTTCCAGATCTGAAGATTCAGAAGCTTGGGACAAGGACTACAAAGACGATCTTCTTGGGGTATGCCGAGAAGAGTGATGCTCGGAGATTTCTTGATATTGAGTCAAATCATATCATTGAATCTCGCGATGCAGAATATTTTGAAGACAAGTTTGCAAGGCACAAGAATATTATTCTTCCGGATGTTCCGGAGAATAATGAGGGTGCACAAGAGACTGAAGTCTTCAATGAAGATGTGGTCCAAGAAGATGTTGTTGATACAACGGTTGAACTAGAACAAGCTGAGCCGTCAGCTAAGCGTGTGAGGAGGCCGAAGGACTTCGGAAGTGACTTTGTCACCTATCATGTGGAAGCAGATCCGCTTACCTATGATGAGGCGATGAAGACCAGAGACGCGGTTTTCTGGAAGGAGGCGATTGACAATGAGATTGATTCCATCACCTCAAATAACACTTGGGTGTTGGTTGATCTTCCTGAAGGAGCGAAACCCATCGGATGCAAATGGATCTTCAAGAAGAAGATGAAAGCAGACGGAACTATTGACAAGTTCAAGGCTAGGTTGGTAGCCAAGGGGTTTTCTCAGAAGCAGGGGATTGACTATTTTGACACGTATGCTCCAGTAGCCCGGATGACCACCATCAGAATGTTGATTGCTCTCGCAGCAATACATAAGATGGTGATACATCAGATAGATGTGAATACGGCTTTCCTAAATGGCGAGCTGACCGAAGAGATTTACATGCAACAGCCAGAGGGATTTGTCATCAGTGGTCTTGAAGACAAAGTCTGCAAGTTGGTGAAATCCTTGTACGGTCTTAAACATGCTCCCAAGATGTGGCATGAGATATTTGACAAAGTTATAAGGTCAAATGGCTACATGGTCAGCGATACGGACAAGTGTGTTTACACGAAGTTCGCTGATGGAAGAGATGTGATCGTTTGTCTGTACGTGGACGACATGCTTATCCTAGGTACGGATATTAGCTGTGTCACTGAGACAAAGAAGTTCATCTCTAGCAAGTTCAGTATGAAGGACTTGGGGGAAGCTGATGTGATCTTAGGGATCAAGATCATCCGGACAGACACTGGACTAGCGCTGTCACAGTCTCATTATATTAAGAAAATGATCACTCGTTATGGGTATCGGGATCTTCCAGGGATCGATACGCCGTACAGGTGTGATCTGAAGCTGAAGCCTAATTCAGGGAAAAGCGTCAGGCAGCTGGAGTATGCAAGCGTAATCGGGAGTTTGATGTATGCTACTACTGCCACAAGGCCTGACATAGCTTTCGCCGTGGGAATGCTGAGTCGTTTTACGAGTAATCCAGGTGTTGAACACTGGAAAGCTGTGAAACGGGTTATGAGATATCTCAAGAAAACTCAAACATATGCACTGTACTACAGCGGAGATCCTCCGGTAGTGGAAGGCTTCAGTGATGCCAGTTGGTGCTCAGAGGTGGAGAGCGAGAGGTCCACAGGTGGATACATTTTCACAATGGGTGGAGCTGCTATATCGTGGAAGTCGAAGAAGCAGACTATGCTCTCGCGGTCATCCATGGAATCTGAGTTCTTTGCACTTGATACCGCAACCGAGGAAGCAGAATGGCTTCGGGAGCTCATGTATGATCTTCCAGTGGTTGGGGCGCAAATACCGGCGATACCGATATACTGCGACAACCAGGCGACTGCGACGGTGGCATCAAATGACCTTTTCAACGGGAAGAAGAGGACTGTGCGGTTAAGCACAGGGCAGTACACGATCTTATCAAGAGAGGTGTTATTGCAGTAATTGATGTTCGGAGTCAGTAGAACCTGGCGTATCCGTTCACCAAGGGCCTCAAGCGCCAGCTGGTCGATGACACAGCTTGTAAAATGGGCTTGAAGGCATTCTGATATTGTATTATTGTATTCCTACCATAAAGTTTTATGCTATTAGTTCAAAGATTTATCTACTAGGCATCTAGCTTTTGGTTCAAGGGAGGACCACTAATCGGAAGAATATCAGGAACGGTGGGTACATGTTCTATTGGGCATGGAGAGGTTACGGACCTATAACCACTGTTGTCTACTATTGTTTTCTGCGGAAAACGGTTCATGTGGGAAGGTTGGCTTAATTGCCTTAATGAGTTCTCAGGCAGAGTGAATGCCTGGTATGCTTTACAGGAAGCATGTTAGCACAGCACTACAAGGAGTGTGACTCCATGCTATGTGTGGCGGTGACTCCACCATGAGGTTCTCGAAGGAGGTAAAGCCTCGGCTATGTTAGCCAAGTCACAGCGGCGTAGCACCGCAAATAGGCAGTTGGCATAATGCTGTATATTGAATTAAAGAGGGATGTAGTCAGCACTACAAAGAGGAGGTGTTCCTCATGTTACGGGTGGCACGACACCACAATGAGGTAAACCCGGCTAGGGATAAAGCCTCGGCCTTGCAAGCCATGTCGTAGCGGCGTAACACCGCACAAAAGCATAAGGCTTCATGCTGGGTAGTTTGGCACTACAAAGGGGCTAGACCTCATGCTACGGGTAGTATGACACTACGATGAGGTTCCGGTGATTCGGGGTAAGGTCCTCGGCTTAAGACCATGTCATAGCGGCGTAGCACCGCAAAGAAAGCGTTGGACGCTTCATGCCATGTCTCTTTAATAAAGAACTCACCTATAGTGTATGGACAAAGCGATATCAGGCCGTCTCTTGAGGGTAAACTTGTAGACGCCCAATATTATACACTGAAACCAGGCTGGCACAGGACCTTTAATGTGTAGCCAGAAGCACATGTAACTACATTATGTGAGTGGAAAGAATTTCAGCTATGATGCAGAATTCAAGGCTTAGTCCATTCTTGTATTATAGTTTGATTTTTGACTCACGTGGGAAGATTGAAGTCTTAAGTGGCATCTATCCCAAAAGCATAATGGACAGTTACTGTGGGGAACACTCGTACTCATATATATAGAGATATGTGGGGGATTGTTGGGTTTTTAGCCTTTTGTTTTGGTTTTTAGTCCCACATCGGCTAGAAAGGAATGTGTATCTCCATATATATGAGTCTTTGCTCTTTATGGAGATGCATATGTAGTGCACATGGGTGTGTGCCATGTGGGATTAATTATTAATGGTATAAAGGCTTAATCAACAATTAAGAAGCTGTAAGCTTTTTGCTCTTGGAAATTTATTTCCATAGAGCTAAGCTCCGTAGGAGCTTAGCGACTCGGACTCGGACTCGGACTCGGACTCGGGCTCGGGCTCGGGCTCGGGCTCGGACTCGGGCTCAAGGGCTCATGAGGCGTAATGTGGCGTTTTGTTGGCGCACTTTGCACTTAGCACGTCAGCATCGTCGCTAGGCGCATAGTGCGCTTAAGTTGCGCTCGTTGCGCGAGCCACTTGCGCGACCACGTTGCGCAGCCCGTTACGCGAGCCCAGTTACGCTGGCCCAGTTACGCAGCCCAGTACGCAGCCCAGTACGCCCAGTACGCGCAGTGTGCGCAGCGTACGCAGCGTGCGTAGAGTGCGCAGTGTGCGCAGCGTACGCAGTGTGCGTAGAGTGCGTATGTGCGTATGGCTGGCTGCATATTAGAGCGGGAACAGTTGCAGCAGTTGCTGCACGTTCAGGAGTGGTTCAGCCACTACCCTGAAGTTCAGGCAACTGCTTGGCAACCGCCCCGTGGGCTATATATGCAGGTTCTCTCCTCTCTCTCAGTGTTGGAGAAATCAGAATTCCAGGGAGAAAACTCTAAGTGTTCTTTAACACAACAGAGTAGTGAGCGTGTTTTTTAACACAAACACTAGTACTTTTTAGTACGCGTCGGTTCTGTTACTTCAGAAACAGAGAGAGAAGAGTAGAGTCATTGCCAGAGGAGTTCGCCGTCTTCCGAGGAGTCAGAAGAGCAGGAGTGTTCCAAGGTTTTCCGTCAACCTTGCTGGTTCCTGGAAGCTGTTCGCAGAGGACGAATAAAGCTTTGAGCAACGGTGATCATTCACCCCAGCAATTCCATTTCTCGCCTGTCACCCTTCTGTTGCCTTTAGCAGTTCTGTCAGTATCTTCTTTTTAGAAGGCACTACTGCCAGTTTGCTACGATCACGAAAATCTCTTTAGATTATTCGTGAATTACGATATCTTTTTAGATCTCGTAATTTGCAGAATCCTTCTGATCTCTGTTGCAAAACCTTCTTTAAGGAATTGCATTTGAAACGTTGTCTTTACAACTATTTCAGTTTCTGTATTTTCCATCGAAAAGCGTGCTCCGGCGTTCCCGGCAATAACAAAATATGATTGTCTGGAAAAGAAAGCTGAATATTGTTAAACTGAATATTGTTTTGACTACAGAGAAATATGATTTTGTCCTAAATGAGGACCTAATTTTATTGCCTGGAAAAGAAAACTGAATATTGTTTTGAGTCTTTTGACTACAGAGAAATATGATTTTGTCCTAAATGAGGACCACCCTGCTGCTCATGGCAATGAACGAAAGAAATACGATACGATGAAGCTGACAAAATGGTCAAGTACTATATGTTGGCTACAAGGGCAACGTGTTGCAGCATCAACACCATAAGAAGGTGCATGCAAAGGATATGATCCCGAATCTTAATCAAATGTTCGGTGAGCATTCACGTGTAGCAAGAGTTTCAAAATTGCTTGCACAATGCTGAACACTACGATGAAAAGGAATACTCCAGTGGGTGATCATGTTGTCAATTTGATGGGATACATGAATAAATTAAGGTTGTAACTGTCACGCCCCGCTCCCGCAGGAGTGATCGTCCTCGCTAAGGCGTGATGCCGCACGGGCCTAGGTTGCGCCCGTGCAAGACTAATCCCAGAAACGGCCGATTTAAGCTAGGCCACAGAGTCGCACAGAGTGTCCACATTTGCAGCGGAAAGTAAATGAACACAAATTGAAGCGAATTCAAACTCTTTATTGACATTCAAGAAGTTTACAAGCGGCGCTAGGCCGAGATTACAAATCGCTCAAGCTCTCTCTCTCTCTGAAACATAAAAGGCGTGCCAAGTGGCTTACAAGATGGAATGATTCATGGCGATGTTCCGATACATTATATCTTATATATGGTGCTTCAGCTCCTTGCAACGCTCCAAGGCTCCAGAGTTAGCTCCGTGCCTCAGCACGTTCGAGGAAAGCTCCGCACCCGCTGACGTCTCCTGCTTCCTGCAAGCAATCTGTGGGATTATCAGTACATTGTTATGCACTGGTGGGAAAGCTAGCTCGCCCACAATGCTATCATTACCAAACACGTTCTATTTACTTTTGTGCACCGTTTATCATTCATTGTCTTTCTAATCTTACCTTAGGATCAATTTCATGGCATATTTCATAACCTATCTCGTGTTGCCGAATACAAGTGTTTTGCATGGAAATACATGCATGACTTACCCATACTTACCGTCCGGCCTTCCCTGTCCAAAGTAAACCAAGTTAGTCATCAATTCATATAAACTTTCAATGTCAAGGGCGTATCCCTGCCTCAGGTCCTAGAGCGACGTAGGCGTGTTTTCTAACTCAATTTCACGAAGTACTCTTTATCCTTTGGTGTGTTACATTTCAAGCCTGTTCAGAAGGCACTTCATTTAGTTAACTTAGACTACTTTGTTTCAATGCAAGGACTTGCATGTGGATTGCCACCAGCAAAGCCCACTTAATCTATATGCACCGGTCGCTGGCACCACAAGCCAATTTGGACCCTTTCTCCCTTGGTAATTTCTCACCTATCATAGCGTGCGGCTGGAACACCTTGATAGTCTCTTGAAATACCCCGCACTTACGTCTCCTGGGTGGCCAAGCCCGCACCCAAGTAGCCCGTAAGCCCCTTTGATTCCGCCTAGGCCGGCCACGATCCTCCCTTTGATCATGCCGCGGAATCCCTTATTTCTCCTACCTCCCGTATACGAGGGGATTGTCCACGACCATTTCGTATTATTTTTCATTTTAACGGCTGTCTCCGAGCCGTAGGCTAACCCTTAGCCATAATGCGTTATCGACCAGGTTGGCGTCCGTGCAGCGCGGATAGCGAGCCCCGTTGCACGTGCCCGTTATACCTGTCGCTAACCATACCTTTCTTTCTTATCTTTTACTCATTCTTTCTTTTACGCGCATCTCAACACCCACTTGCAGCTGCATTCGAGCTCATCATATCGCTGAGTTTGGATCGTGCACATATTCAAGGCGTCCCCCGAATACGTACATTTCAACCAAGCTTAGCGATTAGCGAAGTCGGACAAGCTACTCGTGATAGTTTCGATTTGCCGATCGTTTTACTTTTACTTCGATTAAAATCGAACTCATGTCTGTATCACATATCGTTTATCTCGGTCCTCGAGATGATTCGATTCGCTTCTCAAGCGCTCTTGTCTATGAAATCAATACTATTTCTTCTTAGCGGGGTCGACCAAGTCTAAATAATTTCCGTCCTGATTCAAGACCAAGTATTGCACTATCATCGAGTATATCATCCTATCAATGATTCAATTCGTTTTATCCCAACTTTACTTGCGCATCATCCATTCCTATCATTCACTTCGTTTGGGGCCAATCTCATTGTCGTTCACGCACACTCCCAGTTTCCCGTCCAACTCTAAGTCTTGTTGTCCCAAGTCTATCGTCCGCCCAGACGATACCGTAAATCACACAGGTTCAATCACTCGGCATAGGGTCATCCGCCTATCCGCTAGGTCATCTCACCAGGTCATAGGTACAAGTCAAGTTCTCGGTTCATTGTGCAAAGTTATTGCACGACGTTCGCCCCAAATCCTATGGTCAAACCATTTTGTTCGTTCGTACAGGATTTTTTACCTAAGCTCGTTTCACTCAAATTTCTAAACATCGAGCAGCGTTCACCTTATTCACATCAACACATTCTCCGCTCCAAGTCCGAGCTCGTTTAGGAAAGTCATCCTACGATAGGTTGTCCTCAACCAAATCCTCGACATGTTAATATCGTATGTCCACACTAACAATTTTTGTAGTCTATCTCTTCAAGTATGTTTGATACAATTCACCTATCCATCCTATCCAATTCACGTAGTCGATGACAAGATCGTCTAGCATTGCAATATGTCGCGCCCCGATCTCACGCAAGTCTGATCATCCACGGCAGACATGAATCATCATGTCAACATTCCCACGGAATAATCGTCCTCATCGGGACGTAACTCTTGCGTTGAGTCTAGACTTACTCATTTTCGATACGCGGATTGGGTCTACTCAATCCTCAAGTTTTCTTATTCTTCAATCGCAAGTCCTAACAATCCTCAAATTTACCTTCGCTTCAAACCACAAGTCGAAGCAATCAAAATTGCCATGTCATGATATTCTGAGTTCGATCATTCCCGCTGGACATGAATCACCACGCCAACGCTCACGCGGAACGATCGTCCCAAATCCGACGTGACGCATGTGCAAGGCTGGAGTTGCGCTCGCATAAGACAAGATCGTTGTCGTTGTGGTTATCACCGAACAATCAAGTCATTTCTCTTCTTCATCCAAACATTCATTTATATCCAAATTCTCCAACATAGCATCCTTCAACACAATAACTTCCAACACGATCATCACTCATCGAATCAGAGTACCCCGAGTTATCGTACATCGATCTTTGATACGCCTCAATACCATCGATGATGTACATAACCTGACGATCTTCCTTTTGCAACGAATTCTGAGTCGTGCAACTTAATTCCTCAATTCGCATTGTCTCATGCTAACTCTTCTTTGAGCAACATCCATTCCAAATCCTTAGTCAATCTCGTATCTCCAAATCAACGTTTCCTATGTACGCTATCTTCCGATCGTGCTAACTTCGGTTTCATCTGAGTATTTCGTCTTAACTCAAGTTTCGATCCATTCGACTAAATTCCAAATCGCATACACGATCCACTACGTTTCCTCGACCAAGACCTCCATTTACTTTATCGTTTCGAATCTCCATTCAACCGTTTCGTAATTTGCACTACGCATTCTTAATTCGTCCGAACAACATCTCGTTTGAGACTATCGAAGTCAAAACCAACTAAGCGTTACTCGTCCTAAGGCTTTGCGCGATATCATCGCTTGCCGACATACTCGTTCTATCCGTATATCCTTTAGTCTCGCTCGAACAATTTCTATGACGTCCATACACCACTCAGGGTTCGAGCCACTCGACTAGTCGTCGACACTCGTTCTTATTCTTCCTCGAAGCTATCACATACACCACTCGGGGTCAAGTCACTCTACAAATCCTCAAAAGGTCATTCGATTCCCAATCGATATGTTCAATTGCGCGTTCGCCCGTTCCTCAAAGTCTAAGAACCACTTCTCGTGTTCGCTTTAGCGTTGGTCAAGTAACGTCTCTATCAACATACGTTCTAAGTCTCACTTATTCTCGTCAGAGCGATAGTCGGTCTCGCTCGCAAACTCGTTCGCACCAGAAGGTCTAGGTGCGCGATACTCGGCACAACTTAGCCAAAAGGCTACGTGCATAACCATCCCGTTCGAACTATACTTCGGCCTCGTGTACTCGTTTGCTATTGTCAGCGTAAGGTTATTCAAGTACGCACTGCGTTTGCTAACTTTTAACATTTGTTCCTTCCAACTCAAATCCGTCGCGGTTTGGCACAAAGGCCTTTGTCTATCGATCCCGTTCAACCGAGTACTCGTACGAGCTTTTGAAAATATTAGACTTATTGTATGAACATCCCAAGGCACAACGAGAGAGAGCGTACACTTCTTCTGTTTCAAAACGAGCTTTCAAAACTGAGAAAATCGAAATGAAGTCCAAGGACGTAAAGCCGTGCTTTGATACCAATCTGTCACGCCCCGCTCCCGCAGAAGCGATCGTCCTCAGTAAGGCGTGATGCCGCACGGGCCTAGGTTGCACCCGTGCAAGGCTAATCCCAGAAACGGCCAATTTGAGCTAGGCCACAGAGTCGCACAGAGTGTCCCCATTTGCAGCGGAAAGTAAATGAACACAAATTGAAGCGAATTCAAACTCTTTATTGACATTCAAGAAGTTTACAAGCGGTGCTAGGCCGAGATTACAAATCGCTCAAGCTCTCTCTCTGAAACATAAAAGGCGTGCCAAGTGGCTTACAAGATAGAATGATTCATGGCGACGTTCCGATACATTATGTCCTATATATGGTGCTTCAGCTCCTTGCAACGCTCCAAGGCTCCAGAGTTAGCTCCGCGCCTCAGCACGTTCGAGGAAAGCTCCGCACCCGCTGACGTCTCCTGCTTCCTGCAAGTAATCTGTGGGGTTATCAGTACATTGTTATGCACTGGTGGGGAGGCTAGCTCGCCCACAATGATATCATTACCAAACACGTTCTATTTACTTTTGTGCACCGTCTATCATTCATTGTCTTTCTAATCTTGCCTTAGGATCAGTTTCATGGCATATTCATAACCTATCTCGTGTTGCCGAATACAAGTGTTTTGCATGAAAATACATGCATGACTTACCCATACTTACCGTCCGGCCTTCCCTGTCCAAAGTAAACCAAGTTAGTCAACAATTCATATAAACTTTCAATGCCAAGGGCGTGTCCATGTCTCAGGTCCTAGCGCGACGCAGGCGTGTTTTCTAGCTCAATTTCACGAAGTACTCTTTATCCTTTGGTGTGTTACATTTCAAGCCCGTTCAGAAGGCACTTCATTTAGTTAACTTAGACTACTTTTGTTTCAATGCAAGGACTTGCACGTGGATTGCCATCAGCAAAGTCCACTTAATCTATATGCACCGGTCGCTGGCACCACAAGCCAATTTGGACCCTTTCTCCCTTGGTAATTTCTCACCTATCATAGCGTGCGGCTGGAACACCTTGATAGTCTCTTGAAATACCCCGCACTTACGTCTCCTGGGTGGCCAAGCCCACACCCAAGTAGCCCGTAAGCCCCTTTGATTCCGCCTAGGCCGGCCACGATCCTCCCTTTGATCATGCCGCGGAATCCCTTAATTCTCCTACCTCCCGTATATGAGGGGATTGTCCACGACCATTTCGCATTATTTTCTTTTTAACGGCTGTCTCCGAGCTGTAGGTTAATCCTTAGCCATAATGCGTTATCGACCAGGTTGGCGTCCGTGCAGCGCGGGTAGCGAGCCCCGTTGCACGTGCCCGTCATACCTGTCGCTAGCCATTCCTTTCTTTCTTATCTTTTATTCATTCTTTCTTTTCTTTCTTTCACTTGTCCGTTCTTTCATTGATTCATTCACACATTCATTCATTCATTCGTTGATTCATTCATTCACTTATTCGTTCATTCTTTCATTCATACATTATGCAACTCCCCGTGCGGGAGTCGCCTTGACGACCCATCGGTCCCGAAGTCTTTCAATGTTGCTATACTCTACTCGAAACGACTATGTCGATAGTCTTCCGTTTCATTGTTGTAAACCATTCATTGTTTCATTGTTGAACGCATAAGGGACTTGAATGTAAGCTTGTGCCTTAGCACGAGCGTGGAACGCGGTGCGAGAGTTCTCACATTTTCCATGTTCTTTTCCATATTCTATACAAGTATACAAGATGGGATTATTCCCTTAGCTAGGCACGTTGAGTCATTTATTAGCATGCGCGGTGTTATCGCCTAGCGATTCTAGCAATAGTGTCCGTATTGTTATGTGTCTAGGCTAAGCAAAGACGGGTTCATCGGAGCACCCACCTTAGCGATGTTCGCATCGGCCGAGCGATACTCCGAGCGCGCCTTTGAAAGTCTAAGTTTGGATTCATCTTCGAAGGGCCAATGTAAGTCTTGCATCGATTCTTCATCAGGTCGATGCCAACTCTTCGGGTCGACGGCTCGTTTGAGTCGTTGCACTTGCCGTTTGAATCGGCGTTCTGCTAGGACGGAGCGGGTCATTACAGTAACTGTGCTCCAATCACTCCCCATGATTCCAACTTTTAAGTAGTTCACAATGAATTATGAATAAGCTGTCATTCACACTGCCAAAGCTCCTTAAGGAGCTAGTAGCGCTGAAACTCTTGATAAAATTGAACATGTTGATCCAGTGTTGATACCTCCTCCTCACAAGAAGAGTTCCAAGTGGAGAGTTTAATAAGGGTGCTACAATAAAAAGAAAGCAAAGGTTGCTCCAGTACCACAAAAGGAAAACAATCATGAATAGCAAAGGAGATTGCTTTCATTGTGGTAAACCAGGTTACAGGAAAAAGAACTGCCTTTATGAAGAAGCAACGTCTAAATCAATCCTTAGTAGTTTGTCATTGATAATTACACTAAGTTGTGGCACATGGATAGTGGATCCACTTCATGTCTCTAATTCCTTGCAGGGATTCAAGGGGACAAGAAAGATAGCTGAAGGTCAGCTGGAGTTGTTAGTGGAGACTGGAGAAAAAGATCAAGTACAAGCAGTACGCATGAAGATTATTTATTTAAATAATTCTTGTAAAATTGTTTTGCAAGATTGCTATTAGTAAACTGGGTTTACCTTATTTCGGTCTCAAAACTTTCATTTGATGTTTATAGTTTTATTTTGGGGGAAATGTTTCCATTCAACACAATGATTCAAATATTGGTACCAGTATCTTGATAAATAGTTTATATCTACTTTATGAAATCAAATGTCTCACTAGTTGTAATTTCTCCAGTGAATCTACAAATGATACAACAATTGATATGACTAACAAAAGGAAGATAAGATCTTCAAATCACACACATTTATGGCATCTTAGACTTTGTTATATAGGGGTTGATAGGATCAACCACTTGGTAAAGGATGGCACGCTTGGAAATATTCAGATGGTTTCTTGGCCAACTTATCAGCCTTGTCTACAAGGAAAAATGACTAATTACCCTATTGGAAAGGGACAAGAGAGAGAGACGATAAACTATTAGGATTAGTTGTGTGTAGCCCAATGACTAAGTCCCAAAAATACGGTTATCCAATCAATTTTAAATAAAGGACCCGGGGTATCCTATATTCTCGGGAATAAACTTTTGTGAGATCGTCGTCAACGAATATTAGGATTGAGCCAAGCCACTTGTATTGAGAAAAATCTTGTTAGTTTCAACATGGCAAACTCTAAAGTAACTGTTATTCCATTTAGACATGGGGTCACACTTTCTAGAAAGCAGTGTCCCAATGTTTTACTTGATGTGGATCAGATGAGGAGTATACTTCATGTCTCGACAATAGAAAGCATTATGTATGCCATGTTATTGGAAGACTCCAAAGCAACCCGGGTTTGGATCACTGGACATTGGACAGCGGTAAAAAATATCGGATTTCTAGTCTAATCTTGATGATAAAGTATCTAGTTGTGATTACATCTTCACACTTGTTGGTGGAGCAGTGATTTGGCGCAACGTTAAACTGAAGGCTACATAGTATTCGACCACTGAGGCAAAATATATGATGCTTCAGAAGCCTAGAAAGAAGTTGTATAGTATGATAGATTTTTAACTGAGTTGGGAGTGGTCCCAGCTGTATTGTCCCTATAAGGGGCTGCTTGGTAAACCGTAACTAAAAAATATTTGGATTTAGACTTTCGATGCTGGAAAATGGATAGGAATCCATTTCAATTCTTGTCCCCTAGTAGTAGACAGTTGTTTGGTTAGAATGGAAAAGTGAGAAATGGAAAGTAGAAAATATATTATAGTAATATAAATTATGATTATTTTTGTAATAAAAACAGTTGTAATTAATCTAATAATTGTGATAATTATTTTACTTAATCTAGTAATACTTAGTTATCTAAATTTGGTCTATATCTTTCTATAATTACACCAACAGCCATTAATTACATTAACCCCCTTAAATAGCCATTAATGGGTTACAGCTAACAACCCTTATAACATAATCAATAAAAAAAAACTGATTAATTAACCCCCTTAAATAGTGTTCACTCTTCTCCACAAAAAAAAATCTTAAAAAAAAAAACCTCCTCCATCAACTCCTACTCCTCCTGCTACGACCAGCACTGCAGCATACCACCGCTGTAGCCACCCGCCCCCATAGCGCCACCACCACATCTCCACCCCATAGCGCCACCACCACATCTCCACTGCGCCACTCCTTCAGATCCGATCATCGCCTCCTCCGTTGGATCTGCGCCGTCGACCACCGCGTAGCCCGGACAGCTCCGCCGCGCCGATCACCGTGTAGCCCGGACAGCTCCGCCGCGCCGCCGACTAGTAAGGTAATTAATGAAAAATTAGATGTGGAAAGTTGGAGATGACTTCATTTCTTCCAAATCATTCCAATTTCTCCACATCCTAAAGAAAAAAATGGATGTGGAAAGTTGGTTTTAGGAGGGGACAAGAGGGGGACAAGAACTGCAGTTTTTCTTTTTTCATCCCCTTTCCAGTTGTTTAGCTTCCTAACCAAACAAAGTAAGCTATGGATTTGTGCACTTTTCCTACGTGAAGTGGGATTCCTCCCCCACTTCATCTTTACCAAACAGACCCTAACCTTAGTTATGTGACAATAATGGGGCAGTTGCTCAGTGTAGAGACACAGAGATCACTCAAGAATGAAACATGTGGAGAGGAAGTAGATTTTTAACTGAGTTGGGGTGGTCCCAGCTGCATTGTCCCTATAACCTTAGTTATGTGACAATAATGGGGCAGTTGCTCAGTGTAGAGACACAAATCACTCAAGAATGAAACATGTGAGAGGAAGTACTACATCATTCGAGAGTTCGAGAGTCGAAAGGATATAACTTTTACAAAAGTAGAATTAGTTGATAATGTGTCCGATCTGATGACAAAACCGTTGCCTACCAAGCTATACTCGAAACATGTTGAGAATACGGGGATCAAATTGATAGCTAGATGGTTATGATGGTACAAGTCGGATTGTAATTTGGTAACTTATAATAACCATGCTCTTTGTATGAGAAACATTCGGTTAATAAAAGTAATTAACTAAAGTGCACAAGTAATGTTGAATTGCTTAGATTAACTATAAGATAATTAATATGATATGAGATATCAAAAATCCATCATACATTGCGTGAATCCGGCATCATGTTCAATGTCCTTACACCTAAACTTAGTCACATATAGGACTGAACTTGGGAAAGATCAGTCCTTTAGCTGCTAAATGTGCGCAATGGTCATAGATGATGACTAAGGTGATTCTCGCCAAATAAGATAAAGATCTTGCGTTGATACATAAGTGAATCATGTGTGCATTAACTGGCTAACCATCGAGAATTTGTCAAAGGAAACGCAGCACTATTAGAGTTGGACAAGTTTCACACATATATTATGGTGAGATCCTATAACATGAGAGGTCCATGTTTGTGATATTGGTATTCTGACATACTTTAATGAACCAATGCAATGTGGGCTAGCATCACTAAGCTGTGTGTTGGGTGTGTTAAAGTACCATTGAGGATACATGAGATGCTCAACAAGGAATCCACTAGATGAACACCAGGTATGTAACTTAAGCATAGTTGGCAAGAATAAAATCCTGGCCAGATGTTTGTTGCAAATGTGATTTGTGCATGCCACAACCTATGTTGTATTAAGCGTGAGGCGAGTCGAGGCAACGAGGCTGTTAGTTGCATATGGTATATTGGATGTGTTAAGTGAGGCAACGAGGTGCTATATGCATGGGGTCAAGTTATGCACGGACTTCAACTAAACCTAATACAAGCATTAGACTAACAAGAGTTTAGTTAGTTGCATATGGTATATTGGATATCAGTTCAGGCTACCTTGGAGTGGACAACTTTTTTGCTAAATAATTCATTTGATTAATTGGTTATGGAGGGTTAATGACTACATAGCTATGTAAGTTATGATGTGCAATCATAGCTAAATCATTTCAATGATTTCTAAATTATTAATAAGATACCAAATCTAATTCGTTAGATTATGATATATTTTTATATCTCTGAATTGTTTAGGGATAGGGTAAATGTAAATTGGTTAGATATTAGTTCTTTAAGATATCTCTAAATTGTTCAGAGATAACTTAAATCAAATTGGTTATATTTATAACCATATCTCTTCATCAATATAAAGATATTGGATGGAATGGTTGAATGTAAGCTTTTCCACAGAAAGTTGGAACTTTTTCTCCATCATAAATTTCCCTTCTTCAAGAGTTGGAGAGACCGATTGCAAGGAGACCCCTCCGAGATATAAAGGATTGGAGGCTTGTGACACTAAGAAGCCATTTTGCAGCCTAGATCATTCTAGGCATCAAGAACTTCAATGTGGCGAACCAATGTGAATTTTCTTGATTCCTATAGTTTAAAAGATGTTTGTTCCGCTGCCATGTCTAATCATCCTTAGAAGAACATCATCTTGGACCTATCAACCTCAACAAGTTAAAAATCACCTTCAGACCTACCATCAATAGTTAGATTTCATGATTTGAGATCTTTGTTGAGACACGAATGCCATTGTAGAAAAAGTTGATGGATATCGCCCCCAAGTGTCTCCAAATAATTACGTTTAACTTCAGCATTCATAATAATTCTAAAGCAGAAGTATGTTAAGCCTCTTCCAAATATTGACCATCTAAACTTAGGAAAGTAAGCAAACTCTCCAATCATTTGTCGACTTATATTGAAAGATAAAGGAGGATGCCACTTGAGAAGCTTACCCCCCCCTTTTCGGTTGGGATGTTGACATGATATGAAGGGATTTGCTGATATCTTTAATCATATTGTCAGTGATAGGAATGCCACATTCAGTCATTGACTTCACCACACAGATAGAATCCTCTATGTCTTCAGTATGCAGGGTTACCTCATAACTTTCTCCACAACTTTGTCCTAAAAAGGCAAAGCAGATTAAAATTATTACCAGGAAAAATATTGTAGTAGATGCTATTTGCAAATAATATTTTTATCGTAAAATAATACCGGTCCAACATATGCAAATGATTGCAACTTCACTAAATATCAGTTGGAGAATGAACTTATGAACTGATAACTTCTCAGCAGTTGTTTGACAAAACCATTTGGGACAAAGATAGTAATACCAGTTTAACCCTGAAAAAAACATGATAGTCGATGGGTAGTTTAATATGAAGGGATACATAACACAGGAGTCTATGTTTACTACTTAACATGAACTTGTGGCATAGATTCGGATCTCTTGCCTACAATTCAAGTAGTAAATATTCCAAAATGTATACATCATAACACAACCTTAAAATTAAGTTCTCAAAGGATAGAAGGTTGAGTTCTGATGTATAGAATAATAATGGGCATGTTGCCAAACGAAAAGGAAAGCTTTGCTATGAGCTAAAATAGGGATTCAGTTGTGTTCCATTGGACCACAAATGCAATGGGCTAACCATTTGGCAAACCCTTTGTTCCATCTGGGCCAAACACACGCACTCATTTGGGGCACGGACAGTCGCTTTCGACATTGTGGCCCAAGGGGCACTCCAGAAAGAGATTTTGGAATGAGCTAAGATCAAAGACACATAACAAAGGTAGATTTCCAACAGTTTCCATCTAGGAAGGGCAGGCACTCCAAAAACCAGAGCCATGTGTACGTCACGTTGTATCCAGCATGTATCGGACACAATATAGATACTCCAAAATACACCACGACACACCAAAATAAATCTCATGTCCGTGTAGATGTGTCCATATATACTGTGCCATGCTTTATTCGTGCCCGTGCAATGTAGCAACCCATGCAACACTTTCCAACCCCAATCCAAAATTGTCCATCGATATGCAAATGGAAAATGTTGGATACTGGTGGTGGGAAAAAAACCAATTTCTTCTCTGGCTAGGCCAAACCATTTTATTGTCCTATATTACATCTCCTAGTCTGCAACTTCTCCTAGCAACCATTCTAAGGATGCTTCTTCTTATTTCTTTTGACCAATTCTATTGACCAATTCAACCCAAGCAAATTACTCCCTATTTTCATGCCATAGTCTGATCAACTACTGCCAACCCACCTTCTTCTCAACTCACCCTGCTCATTACTAGACATGTTCATTTTGCTTATAAAAATCCTCTCATGGGAACTCTCCACACACAGTTTTACTCTACACCAAACCACCCATCTCAAGAGGACTCGCACACCAGTGTAGGCTGTTGCGGTTTACAGCTGCGCAGTCACAACACGCCGAGCTAGGTTCTCGCCATCCTGGGCCCGGCCATTCCGCACATTGAACAAGAAGGACATCTCTGTCCCTCTTTCTACAAGAAAACTATTTTCATTGTTCTATTGGTCATTCTAAATTTATGCGCAAGCTACGTTCGGGTCACTCTCTCGAAGTTGTGTGCAGTGACGAGAAGCCGGTAGCACAGAGTTTTACCTCTAGGAGGATTCGAGATCAAGTCTACACATAGACCTCGAATAATCTCTTAGGGCACTGATTCGTACACGACTTCCCCAGAGGCCGGTAACTCTAAACTTTGTCATTTTATTTACAGGAATCAAAGAAAACTTCCAACAGAAAATAGGTCAACTAGCTCAAAATTCATGTACACACGACCAAAATCAACCCCTACAATGCAAAAAGATTGCAACTTTAACGAACTAAACCTCGATTTCGTCAGAACCCTTCATTTTTTTTTCTCTTTTTTTTATTTTTGGGTTGCATGAAAATACCGGAAAAGAAGGGGAAAAGAAAAAATGAGACCTTGACGTCGAGGAGACGTGGCATGGAGGAATGGGCGTGCTGCTGGACGAAGAAGAGGCCCACGGAGGGCTCGTTGGCGACGTACTTTATCATCTCCTCCACCCCCTCCTTCACTGCACTTTTTTACAAAAACAAACACCATCAAAATGTTTTTACTTTTTTGTTGCGAAGAGAGAAAAACGAGGGGGGCGAAAGTGAAAAAGAGAGGATATTACCGTTGATGAAGCCATCGACGGTGGAGATTCCGTCCATCGTTGGCGGTGGGAGAGGAGTTTCATCACTGGTGTTGGTAGATTTATGATTGGGCGGAGAGGTGAGACGTCAGAGAGAGTTGGGTTAAGTACGCTCTGCTTGGTAACGGTGTTTTCACTGATTTTCACTGGTTTTCACTGGTTTCGGAATATTTTTGAACCCAATTATGATATTTGACTCCTAAATTTTTTTAATAATGTGATTTTCTATTATATGTTATTTGACATGACAACTGATATAGCTGCTGATATGTCATATTTTAATCCAAAAATTTAATAAAAAATTTATGAAATGTCAAAAAAATGAAAAAAAAAAATTATGAAAACCCACCGCGCAATAACATTTCATCGCGTGCCCAGAATTTGGAAAAATATATAAATAGGGTTCCGAATGACCGTTTTGTCCTTCCTTCTAATTTATTGAAAACATCCACGAAACTACTTTTAAAAAAAATATTTCGATACTTCATCTTCTTCCATACGCTGCTCACTTTCGAATCTAGATTTTCTCCTCAAAAATCGTCGAAAATTTTGGAAAGACCGAGACAAACGCAAAAGTGCTAAAACGGAGGTCCATACATCATTTTTTTTGCGATTCTAAAATTTTGAAAAGCCGTCTTACTGCAAAGCGGTTAGTCTCAGGCTCCTCGAATATACGCTCATTTTGCGCCAAACCGGGCCTCGTTTCGACCTCCCAGTCAAAAGTTATGGCCCTCCAAAGTTTCAACCGACCATAAAATGCAGGAGAATGGCCATTCTCCGTGTTAGAACATGAAGAATGTTAATTTCGCGTGAGGTGGCCATTCTCCGTCTTAATTTACATGGAGAATGACCATTCTCCGTGTAATTTAGCACGGAGAATGGTCATTCCATGTTAAAACGCAGAAGAATGGCCATTGGCATTCTTCATGTTAAATAAAACGGAGAATGGCATTCTCCGTGTTAAATAAAACGAAGAATGGCATTCTCCTTGTAATTTAGCACGGAGAATGGTCATTACAGTGTTAAAACGCAGGAGAATGACCATTGCCATTCTCCGTGTTAAATAAAACGGAGAATGACATTTTTCGTGTTAAATAAAACGGAAAATGGCCATTCTTCGTGTAATTTAGCACAAAGAATGCTCATTCCAGTGTTAAAACGCAGGAGAATGGTCATTCTTCGTGTTAGAAACATGGAGAATGACATTCTCCGTGTTAAATAAAACGGAGAATGGCATTCTCCGTGTTAATTTACATGGAGAATGTCATTCTCCGTGTTAATTTACACGGAGAATGTCATTCTGCGTTCGTTCTAAATTACACGGAGAATGACCATTCTCCGTGCTAAATTACACGGAGAATGGCATTCTCCGTGTTAAATGACACGGAAAATGGTCATTCAAATATTAAAACACAGGAGAATGACCATTCTCCGTGTTAGAATACGGAAAATGCCATTCTCCGTGTTAGAAACACGGAGAATGCCATTCAACACGGAGAATGGCATTCTCCGTGTTAAAATGCAGGAGTAACTATTCTTCGTGTGATATCGACGGAGAACAATTGACAGAAACCTTTTTTTTGGAAAGAAATTTGACATGAATAAAGATTCAAGAGTTTTCGTTCTTCTTTCAAAATGATGCTAACTCTTATGGAAAAGAAGAAGAAGATCTTCTCTCCATAATTGACATAATTGTCGGAAAAGATGGAGAAGAAGAAGAAGATGATGAGCGATGATCGGAGTTTGACTGGAAAAAAAGTACGGTGAACTACGAACGATCTTTGCGATCTCTGCTGAAGATGAGAGCAATGGAATTCAGATCTCTCGTGAAGAAGAAGAAGAAAAAGACAACGAGACTGCAATCCAAATATGAGTTTGTGCGGAGGGGTAGTTATGGTATTAATTTTGTAAATACAGAACATCTAAAGGGAATATTGGAATACTTAACGTGAAAATATATAATTCTGGACATTTCATAAAACCCATCATGGGTGAATTTTCATAAAAACCAACCCCGAAATTGGGTTTCTCAGCAATTTCCAGAAAATTAATTGTCTAATTTTTTTATTGTTAAAGTTAATACTAATTTTAATTTAATTTAAATTAATTTAATGTTAATATTAATTTAATATTCATGTGAATTGATATTAATTTTAATTTTAATGTAATATAATGATAATTTTATTTAATATTAATTTAATTTTGTTAAAGTTAATGTTAAAGTTAATATTAATATTAATATTAATATTAATATTAATATTAATAAATGTTAATGTTTAATTTTGTCATGTCAAATGTCAGTCATCAGCCATGTCATATGCCACATAATGGGAGATGGTATCACCCAATTTTTTTGGGAGCCAAATAGTATTTTGTTTGAACCGACCCTTCCAAAATCGGTATAATATAATTTTGAATGACTTTATAAACACCCAAATTTTTATATTTAAAAGATTTTATGATTTATTTTATTTTATTTTATTTATATCATCACCAAAAATATATCTTCCACTATATAATGATGCTTCAAAACAGCTCAAAAGTGAGCCGTTTAAGCCGTCATTATATCACGGTCCATTTATTTTGAAAAAATAAATTATGTAAAAAATTGTTGAAAAAAGTAAAAATTGTCAACATAGAATCAAACTCAACCAAACAAGAAAAATACATTGCACCTTAACCACATAAGCTAGAAGAGACATTTAACTATAATTGGATAATATGTTTATTATGCGTTATTATACGTGCACGTGCATTTAGTAGTAATTATAAATACTAGTATTTTTCTTATTTTTATTTTCGTGTAAAAAAATTCAGAACCGCTCGTTAATGAATTACCAAGCATGAATTGGACTGGTTTAAAAACCGTACTTAAAAACCACCAACAGTCGGACTCCTTGTAATTACTCATAACTGGTAATCTAAAAACATCTTATAACCGTATCCCCTACATTTGCCAAGCAAACCCTTAGAAAAAAATTTGTATGGGTCGGATGCACAGTACACCTTCCATGTTAACGATTAGATTATATGAAAATATGTGCATACACATATGCCGATGCAAACAGTTGAGGACCCCAGAAATATGGTTCCATCTACCTAAGGATTCACTTTCTCACAACGATTTATTTCTCTCCCAGTTTATGATCTTCCAAAATTATTTTTATATAAATTATAATTTTCAAAGGAAAGAAAAAAATGAAGAATTCTTTTCCCCTTTACTTTCGCGAAACAAATGAGGCCCGAGTTTAGTGTCGAGCTCTTGCCGGATTTTTTGGGGGCAAATGTGTCATGAGACCAAACAAACCTTATGGCAACTTAATCAAATAGTACAATTATAAAGATCAGTCCCTCAGATCTCTGAGTCTTGGAAACAAAGTTTATAAATGTTAAGATAATAATTGAGATAATTAATTATTTTTCTTATTCGTTTTATTGCAATCATTACATTATAGACGTAAATGAATGTTGGTTATATAGTCGGACCCACAACATATCCTCCTTCAGCCCAATAAGGAAGGATTATCTCCACGTCCACCTACGTGGAGACCATGTCGGACGCCTTCCGACAAAACTCATGCTTCTTTCATGGTAGACACTTTGTGAACATGTTAACACCATTCATGTCCATGAATATTTTCCAACTTCAATTGCTTTCCATCAAGAATGTCTCATATCCACTAATACCGCACAATATTCTTCGACTTCAAATGAAAGTCGGATTTGCTAAGATGTATAGCACTCTAAATGTTACGTTACGTTACACAATATATCTACCTTGATCCAGACCCAAATCCAAAGCATCTCCTCACAAGCCTTTATAGCAACAATGTACTCCGCCTTTTAGATGAAAGTGCAACACCATTTGTAGCCGAGACTGCAATGCCACCTCCCTTTGCTAAATTGACCAAGTACCCTGAAGTAGACTTTATAGTGCCTGCATCTCCCGCCATATCATAATTTGTAAAGCCTTCTAATATTGGCTTCGTTCCTCCTAAGTACAAACATAAGTTAGAGGTCCCTATGAGATACCTATGAATCCACTTCATCGTTCTCCAATGCTCATGTCCTGGGTCGAGAGAAACCTATTAACCACACTACTGCATTTGCAATATCCGGTCGTGTGTATACTATTATCCCATTGATTAATTTGTTTATTTTATTATTATGGTTAATCGATTAATTATAGTTTTATGAAATCAATGATCATACAATCACTATACTGATAATACTTAAACTAGACATAGTCCTAGTATGCACTAATTTATCATACTTGAGACTATGTATATTGTTTTGTGCGTCTAACATTTATTTTACAGAAAAGCTATAAGCAAGATTAATGAAGGCTTATGCACACGAAGAAATTATGATGGACCAAAGACTATTAACCCAAAGATTTCTCTGAACTGTCGACATTATATCCAGTTCCACAAACATGATATCGAGTGTTCCATTGAATGAGATTTTAAGATCCATCTTGTCACGTCCCAGTACCGAAATACGGAGACGGACTAGGCCAGCTACACATATGAGGTATACAAACGTCATACGGCGATCGTGGCTGTCAAGAGACAAGGGGTGCATGCTACATTCAAGTCTCCTATGGTCTCACAGAGCATCTATGTCTCAATCATTCAAAGCAAAAAAAACATCAACTAATGAACATATGAGATAAGCAGTAAGGCATCCCCGACGCTTCATCAAATGATCATGGGGATCTAGCTTTAAGTTAGCTAGCCCAGAGAGTCAGGTACATAATTGTATTCTCTACAATCTGATTTAATCACAAATTATGCAAAAGATAAAATACCAAGATCGCTAAACAGTGCCGGGCTAAACGCCAAAAATAGTAAAGATACTAGAGTGGGGAAGAAACCCACTCGAGTCCCCCGCCACCATGCTTCTAGTATACACCATTGACGTCGGGGAAGAAGTTTGGATCCTCAGCGCTGCTACAAGATCTGGCCAAACAAAATCAGCGGGGTCAGCCCCGAATAGTAGTACCACAAGGGAGCACAAAAGAGTGAGATAAAACCCAAACATAAAATAATAATACTAGTAATAATAAAAGCTTTCGGTCATAACCTCGGTCCACAGCCTGTCCTAGCACGATAGACCAACCCAACAACCAAACAAGGACATAGGTTGGACCACGTACCATGACAGTCCATGTCCCTCGATTACTGATGGAAGTTACAAGGCACAGTCAAGTCATTTTTCAAGCGGCCATTCATTCCTGCGGCTTTCTATAATTGGTTGAGTTATCTCCGCGATACTGATTAAAAGGAATCCTCATATCGTGTTAACCCATCAGGGCTAGCCAAACCATTAGACTATAGCACATTGAGTATGCACCGGTCCCCTGGAGGGCTACCGCGCTAATACATATAACACATAGCTCGTAGAAGTCGGATATAGTCATCCGCTAAAGGCGAATGAAACCATATCCGTGGCGGCAACCCGACACGTCAGGGCTGGACCTGGGGTGGCAAGTATGGCACGATCTCGGGATTCTTTCTACCCAATGCATCTACCAAGTTAGTTGCCTAGTTAATCCCTAGGTTATCCCGGAGTTCACATATCGTGGTCACATGCTCACTTCTCTAGATGTCGTACATTGTACGAGTACCCCAAGAAGGGATCCGTACTGGCTCATGGAGTCATACATATGTACCTCCTTCTTGGTGTAACAATACACAACACATACCACGTCATTGCTACCGACAATTCGCTATATAAATGCTGGACTCTTGGAGGTACTGACAGGTATCACGTAGGAACACTTAGCACATAGGATAGCACCTCAGTGCTCACGTAGATTGTACCTTAGTACACACATAGGGTTACCCAGCACACGCATAGGTAGTCAGATCAGGAATGAAGACCAAGACACAAGAGGAAAGAAAACAAAAAGGCACTACGTACTTAGGGTATAAAGTGCTCGCAAGTTATGAAGTGGCCCAAACGGCGCACGGGCAAAAGTGCAAGGTAAAAGGTGCAAAGGTGCACGGTGCCAAGTGCAAGTGCACAGGTGCTAAAGTCACATATAAATTTGATTAAAGTGAGACATGGAGATTCTTGAAGCCAAGACAAGATCTACAACTTTTATGTTGGAAGTTGGAAGAAATTCTGGCCACAATTCAGCCAAATAGGGAGTAAAACAGCCAAAATAGCCAAAATAGGTATTATGCGGCCTTCTGCACTATGCAACCTTCTGCGGCACTATACGACATTCTGTGACACTATGCGACCTTGTGCGGTACTATTCATTCTTGCGACACTATTTATTCCATGTGGTACTATGCATCCATGCGGCACTATTCATTCCTGCGGTACTATTCATTCCATGCGGCACTATGCATCCATGCGACACTATTCATTCCTGCAGCACTATTCATTCCATGCGGTACTATGCATCTATGCAGCACTTTCATTCATTCCTGCGGCACTATTTATTCTATACGGTACTATGCATCCATGCGGCACTATTCATCGTCCCTGCCAGAACTATGACAGATGAACATAGAAGATGTCCAAATATTGTTTTGGCCATAAATTCCTCAAAACAAGTAGAAATTCGGCGGTTCAAAAGCCAAAATTGGGTAGAATAGGATTTCCTATAACCTAGGACCATTAGTTTTTGAAAACAACCAAGTTTGATAGATCAAACCATAAAAATCTATAAAACCCTAGTTTTAGAAACTTAGATCTACACAAAACTAGCCATTAAAATCAAAAACTCTAAAACTTCTCTAGAGAATGAAGAGAAGAACAATATAGACAAATAATATCAAAGGAAAAAAAAATCAAGAATGAAACTTTTGAGCAAGTTGTACTTGCCTAAGAGGGTTAGTGGTGAGGGAAATGAATGAGAGAGTGAATGAGGAAAGAGAGTGTTGAAGAGATTATTTATAGTGGGTGAGGGTTGGCTTAAGAAAATCCTAGTCTCTAAACATGCTCTAACCATTCTACTAATGACATGCTTAAAAGCTATATGCAACCATTAATAAATAATAAATAGAATTATGCACATGCTAAATACAGGATACCATGTACATAATTCATGAAAGAATACGTATAACGGGATCGGGGAGTGACATCTCTACCCTTGTCACAACCCGATCCCAAATTGTTGGGTCGAATCGGATCATGCCCAGCCTGTACCGTTGTGAGACGGCGACAGTAAGCTGTTTCTATATGCAGGTAATCTCAACAACATTTAATCACACCTAAATTTACGAACATTAAAAACTTTAATTGTTCAACACAGAGAAATACATCTGAAAATAAAACACTAAAATAAAAAGTCTAAAATGAAAAGTCTTCATCTCCAACACAAAGAAACTATAAATGAAGATAACAACTATCTATACGACCGACTCATCGGCCTCTGGATCTGTGTCCTCCAAGTGGGACTCTGGAAGCACCGCAGGATACAGCACAGGATCATTAGCTATTGAACAATAGCTCAGCATCATCAATGTTACCTATTGGGGGGATCCAGTCAGGAAAGGAGCAAAGTACGAGTATATATCTAACATTTCAATAATAACGAAAATCTGCAATTTAAAACAGTTTGAAATACTGAATAATATTTTTCAGCAATTCAATATTTGAAACAATGTGATTTGAATAGGTAACGTATATGACCGGCTTGGGTTGTACAATAGCATCTTAGCGATGCGATACGGCTTATCCCCGTGTGTAAGAGGAGTTAGCTCGCACAATAATGCAATATGAGGGTATTGGTCATAAACGCTACGCTACTCCCCCAATGTCCCCACAATCAATAGTTGAACCCTGGAAGAGAGTTCCATGTAGCAATGTGGTTTAAGCATGCAAGATAACAATTACTAATTAAAATACAAGAAAACATAACCGTACTTGCCTTTGTTCAGTGACTGAATTGAGATGTCGGTACCGGGGAGGAAATCAAGTATGTCCTTGAATTCCTACAGTCTGAGAACTCTGACTTAGAACCAAAATAAAGCCATCAATAGATGTGCTAGTTACAATCTCTAAAATCCTAGTCCAGTTTTAAGTTTATTAATTATACTACCGGAACCGTCTAACGTCGCAACTACAATCGTTGTCAATTAACATAGCAAAACCGATTTACTGATTAATTGGGAAAAATCATATTTTTTTTGGTTATTTAGCAAAACTTTGTATTTTATAATATATACAAAACTAAATTTTTCTTTAAATGAGAAAAATATGAAGTTGTTTATTAGAAATCTTTATCATTTTATCTTAATGTGAGAAACTCTTATTAATTTTTCCTATATAAATAATTAATAACAATTTTAATTACGCGCCTACTACGAAATCAATAATCCCAGAAAAGAAATAGAAAATCTACACTACACAAATACATGGTCACAGAAAATAAAAGAAAAGCTGGGCTTATGCCCTTACAAATTATTACATAAATTAAATAAAAATAGCTGAGGCGAGCTTGAATGCCGTGAAACAGTCCAATCAAAAAGGTCGAGGCCCTGCACCCAAAATACTATAGGCCAGTAACAAGTTCTAAATAATAATTAATTATAAAGTATAAAATAAGGTAAGTCTCAGACTTGGTCATGCAATATCACGTTGCATTTAGCTTATGCCTCGACGTCCGAGAAATGCCGGTTCCGTTTGTATTTCGCTAGGGCCCATGGACCGATACGGTCGTCACCCGAAAGTGGTATCCGAAAGCCAACCAACAAAAACCGTCAAATTTCAGGAATCGAACTCGAGAAATAAACCAAAATGGTTTTCAAAATATTTTAGAAAAAAAATCGGGCAGCATCTCCTTTGTAACTAGGATGGTCTAGCCACATTGGCGATACAGCACACACACACCAACAAGAACATCCCGAATCAGGGAACACCAAAACACCAACCAAAAATGAATATCAATCCCAAAGAACAATAAGCCAAAACCAAAAATCACAGCACAAACTACAGAACCATTCCGAAATAGAGTTCGGAAAGTCCGAAACCATTACCGTAACAAATCGAACCGATACCCATAGCGGGATCGGGGACCGTGTCATCATCGACTCTACGGGAGGGACGAACTACTGTGATAATCAGAAATTATCCAATATTCGTTGGTTGGGGAGTCGCAGGATAAACTTGGGAATACCGAAACAGTGTCCGGACATCGAGTTGGTGCTTGGAACAGCGGTGGACATCGGGCAACGCTATCGCGGGGTCGCGGAGCACGGGAATAGGGAGGCGGCGGTCGGTTGGACGGCCGGAGGCGCGTGCAGGGGTCGCGGAGACGGGAGGCGGCCTCGAGGGGGTCGCCGTGCTCGAGCGCTGGCCGGGGGTCGCCGAGAGGGGCGCTGACCGGGGTCGCCGAGAGGGCGCTGGCCGGGGTCGCCGAGAGGGGCGTTGGCCGGGGGTCGCCGAGAGGGGCGCTGGCCGGGGTCGCCGAGAGGGCAGAGCCGGAGGGAGCTCGGGTTAGGGCTTGGGGCTAGGGCTTGGGGAGGGTAGTGGAGAGGTAGAGGAAGAGGGGAAGGACTTTATAGGGCGTGGGGCTTGGGGTTCCGGAAAGGGAAGGGTCGCCGGCGGTTACGGAAGATCAGGGGACACGACAGCGGCCGTGGACGAAAGAGGTAAGGGGAGGGGTCGGCGAGTAGTCGGATACAAGTGAGAGAGAGAGAGAAAAAAGAGAGAGAGTTTAACTAATTTACTTATATAAATAAATAATAAAAACTTTTACATATATATAAAAACAAATTTCAATTATTAATTTCTAAAGCAAATTTTGGTATAATTATAATTGCCAATAAACTTAACTTAATAATTATATTTTAGAAAAATAATTTTTTTGGGTTTTACAACCCTCCTTAGAAATTCCGTCCTCGAAATTTCTGCCAAGACAAGATAGAGAAAATCAAAGCAAGCAATATACTAATTACAAGGCTAACTATGCATGCAATCTTATCAATTTTAATAGGCATTAGAGAACAATCATCCACCCTAATGGGTGCAACAGGGAAATATATTACAAAGGCATAAGGATGTTTCTGAGTTGAACAAGTGCGGATATCGAGATCTAATCTCCTCCTCGTGCTCCCATGTCGACTCTTCCGGTGAGTGATGGCGACGCAGACAAGATTAATAGTCCGGTTCTTGAGCACCTTCTCTTGCCGATCCAAAATGGATACGGGTTGCTCCTCGTAAGTCAGGTCGGTACCGACGACCAGCTCAAAATGATCGAGAATGTGACTCGGATCCAGGACATACCTACGCAACTAAGATACATGAAACATATCATGTACATCACGTAGCGAAGGCGAAAGGGCAAGACGATAAGCAACATCGCCTACCCGAACGAGAATATCAAATGGACCAACGTATCTCGGACTAAGCTTTCCTCGGGTTCCAAATCTAATGACACCCCGTAGGCAAAATTCGCAGAAACACTTGGTCTCCAACACCAAACTCTAGAGGCCTACGATGTTGATCTGCCCAGTGTCGGTGTCTGTCTTACTAACTCGAAGCCTCTCTCTGATCAACTTGACTGTTTCTACGGTCTGCGTGATCATCTCTGGTCCCAATAATTTTTGTTCTCCCACATCGTCCCATGCCAGAGGGGACCTGCACTTCCTTCCATATAATGCTTCAAACGGTGCCATCTGTATACTTGCTTGTTAACTATTTGTAACGCCCCAGTTCCGGAATACGGGACGTACACGGCCAGCTACACCGTATAAGGTACGAATACGCTATACGGTGATAACGGCTGTCCAGTCTGGTTGGGTATCCTAGCATGCAATCAATCTATGGCCTAAATCCGATCTCATATCCACAGGTAAATCACAATGAAATAATATCAAGAGAGATAATCATATGAAAAACAGGAAATACTCATATGAAAATCTGGAATCTATAGTACAGGATAATAATGTAGACAAGTATACCTTCCCACAGTTTCTAGCATGGTCTGGAACTGAAGCACACCCTCCAATCAAGTCTGGAAGATCCACCGGGTCGGTCTCAGACAATCTGGGAACAATCCAGGGTTGGTCAGGCCAACCGCAGCAAGTACCAGAAAGGAAGGCTCAAGGACGGGCGAAGAAAACCAGCAGGATAAATATGACAAGAATAACATCTAAAAACAGTAAATAAGGGTGAGGGATCGTGCGGTACCAACGCACGATAACAATCCACAAGTATAGTGAAGCTAACACAATCACAATCTCCCTAGCATCCACTAACACCTGTATTGCCAGCTGGAAATCAATATCAGCTGGCTAGCAGGCAACAAGCCAAACAACACAGAAGGACAAGCGGCCACACAATGCCTACGGCTTGCTATTATTAGCTAACTAGGGTTATCACAGGCCTAATTACTAACAAGATGCAATGAGACTTCAAAGTCCAGCTCCTGCTTGCTACTACCCGAATGGCCCCAGCAAAAGAAAAAGATAGATATAGCAGGCACACTGTAGTAAGATACATGTGCCCTAAAGAGGTGCCACACTCGACGGAGGGCTGGAAGTGCGCTCATCTCGACGGATAGCAACAAATCCCTAGTATATATATAGATACATAGGGCCGGGGTCAGACAAGCAACAGGTCACTGGGAAGTCCCCATGAACTACATGATTAATCTAGTTATTAGCCTAGTCAGTTTCATTATGGATCCCTGACCGTGGTACTCAGGGATCCATGTCCTAGACATGATGCAAGACAAGACTGGACTGGTGGCTTATACAAGCACAATCAAGAGAAATCAACCACGGTGTCAAGACAAGGTCATACCTAGCAAGTTAGGACTGGCTGTCGCAACAGCGGTCAAGAGTAAACATGTCATGTCAAGAGTACTAGTCAGGAGTGTGCCACCACGGGCCACTATCAAGAATCAAGAGTATACATGCCAGGTTTACCATCAAGTCCAGAGTGCTAGTCAGGAGCGCACCTCTACGGGCCACTATCAAGAATCAAGACAGGTCCAGGTCATCGTGTAATACCAGGAACAAGGTCAAACCTATCAGTCACAAGAAGTCACATGCCTAAATCGTGACATGGATATCAAGTCGGATACAAAATCAGAACCTCTACTATAATAACATCTCAAGAATATATAGGAGCCTAGAGCTCCAATCATCCCGTCTGTCTATCCATCAGATCAATCTATCAAGAGTTACCCCTCTACGATGGATTCAATATCATGTCAGGAAGGTCAATATCCAACTATTCAAGCTAATCACTATAAGCAATGCTAGGCCCTCTGGCTCACAAGAGTCCTCCAAGTCAATGATCACAAGCCACTAGCAAACGAGCCCCTCAACTACCAAGACATAGCAATCAAACCAGGTTTCTCCAACTACCGGAATACACAAAGGTACCAGGTTTTGGGCGTTTGGGAAGTCGAGTAAAAATCATACAAGAATACCCTCGATATTCTATTCGTTCCACGAAATATTCGAAATCACCAAAATCCAAGAAATCCACATAGATCCACCAAGTCAATATCCCGAGATCGTACTCTCCATAATACTCAATCCTCAGTCATATCCACAAGTCATAATTCCCAATACACAGGACAACTGTCAGCTCTATCTGACTAGACTAGGACAACCCCCAGGATGAAGGGTCTGGGGACAAGAGTCCGGTAATAAATATCGCCGGAAGTGGCAAGGATTACATGAACCGCTCTGGAGTAAATCCACAGCCCTTAAACCAAACAAGGACCAGGGTTGCAGACCGCCTCCCGAGTGGAACCGCTCTCCTTGCGCTACCCGACGGACAAGACATGTCTAGAGCTAGGCGACTGATCTAGTCTGGAGTCTACCTAGCAAGCAATGGGATCAGGTATACTATACCAAGGTGAACAGGCACGAGCCCAGTCCAGCAAACCAAAGGAATGGTTCTGCCCAGTCCTTCGAACCAAATTCCCGATCAGGAATTTTGGAAGAATCCGGCAGAGTCTCCTCTGTATTCTGGACAGGAGCTCCCAGCGAATTGGGGCTAAAATCCACTCGACGCAACCCGCCGCGGAATCGCAGAATCGCAGACTGAGAACACTAGGTGTCAGCTACCAGCAGCACTACAATGCGTACTGGAAACAAATCGACAGCCGAGAACACTAAGCCCCGGCCTCCAGCAGCGCTACAAGGCATACTGGAAAATCAATCGAACCCAAGACCACTAATGTCTCGGCCTCCAGCAGCACTACAATGCGTACTGGGCGCCAAGCCAACATGCATAATAATAAAATAACCGCCTCGTAGGGCGCACCACAACACATATCCATAAATCCCTAACCCAAGCATAATCACCGCCACAAGTAAAGTTAGCCAAAGCCGTTACCCGACCGCGAGTCAGATACGGGACATATGGGGACAATCCATACAAGTGAGTCGTACTCGTGTCCTCGGAGGTGTGGATGACCCATCCGAGTCGTCCGATACAGTCTATCCCAGTATCGGACCAAGCTAGTCTAGGTTATCATGGCCGATCTACTGCTAAGCTACACTACTCATGGTTATACAATTTACAATAAATTAAATACAATAAAATCCAGGAGAGATAGCAAGAGCCGCCGATGAGCAAGGGATACTTGCCTAGAGGGCTCGGCTAGGTAAGCAAGTCTTCAGCGATCAGGATCCAGGCTAGCACGTCCATCGAGGTCCTCAGAACACACAATAAACAATCATTAGAATTAAATAATAAAATAATAACAGAAAGCATGGAGGATGGCAGGAGGCTATACCGTACGGGTCCGCAAACAGCACAGGGATCTAGCACGAAAACCGAGACACGCGGACCGATACGGGCATGCAAACCGAGATATGCACGTATATCGAGATGCGTACGAGAATCGAGATGAAAAGAAGACAACATGCACGTAAATCGAGACGTGCACGTAGATCGAGGAAATCACAAAAATTAAGATAGCGCGTAAATCAATACGACACGCAAATCAAGATGGCACGAATATCGAGGCGAACAGGAACGGGACGTGCGCGTAAATCGAGACGTACACGTAGACCGAGGGATCGCGAATATCAAGATGGCGCACGAATCATACGACACGCAAATCGAGACGTGCACACGAATCGAGACGGTACAAAGACCAATGCGGCACACAAATTGGAGCGTGCACGCAAATCGAAGCGACACAAAAACCGAGATGGCACAAAGGCCGAGACACTAGAATCGAGACAACGTGCAAACCGAGATAGCACGTTGCCCGAGGCAGCACGGGGCTCGAGGCATCCCGCTGTCCAAGGCAGCGCGTGAATCGAGGGCGCACGAAAATCGAGAAGGTACACATAACAAGGCGTACGTAAATCGAGGCATACGCAGAACGAGGCGCACACGGACCGAGCAGCGCACTGCTCGAGGCAGCACGTGCACCGAGGCACGTGGCCCGAAGAGCATGCAGCCCGAGGCTGGCTCGCTGCTCGAGCAGCACGGGGCCCAAGGGCGTCCCGCCGCTCGAGGCAGTGCTGACCCGGGCGCGGCAACGGCACGGCGGTGGTGCTGGCCGCCGGGGAGAAGAGAAAAGGAAGGGGCGGGGGAGATCGGGGCTCACCGGGGTCGGTCGGCTCTCCGACGGAGGAGACGAACGGCAGCAGCGGCGGAGGACCTCGTCGTCGTCGAGGAGAAGGGAGACGACGACGACAGGGATGGCGGTGGTCACGGAGGTCATGGAGGCGGCGGTGGCCGGCCATGGAGATGGCGGCTGCGGTGGAGATGGAGGCGGCCGCGGTGGTGGCGGGCACCGGGAACAGCAAAAGAGGTAGAGACGGAGGTGGCGGCGGTGGAAAGTGGTGCTGGCGGCGGTGGTCGGCCGCGGTAGAGATGGCGGCCGGCGGAGGAGAACGGAAGAGGGGGAAAGTGGTGGCGGTGAGGGCTGGAGATGGTGGCGATCGCGGTTCCGGAAGAGGGGCGGAGGCGATGGAAGTGGCAGGGGTCGCGGTGGAGGAGCTTCGGCAAGGTGGTGGTGGCAGGCGGTGCAGGTGGTGGTGCCGGCTAAGGGGGCGGCGGTGGCGCCGGATGGAGGAGGCATGAAAAAGGAGAGAGGGTGGAGAGAGGGAGAGGGGGTTAGGTAAGGGGTGAGGGAGAGAAGAGAGAGGTTAGATATTTTAGAGGGGTTAGATTTAGGATCAAGAAAATAATAGTAGCAATAATAAAAATGGAAAAATTCACCTCCAATAATTAATAAAAAAAATTAACAATACCCAAATTTCAAAAATCCTCCAAATACACAAATACCATCAAATACTATTTTTAAAAATAGGGATTTGACACTATTATTGTAAGAGAACTCTACCAAATGAAGATGATCTTCCCAAGTTCTGTCGAAGTCTAAGGTACAAGCCCGTAACATATCTTCCAAGGTCTGAATGGTTCTTTTTGGCTGTCCGTCTGTCTGCGAATGATAGGCTGTACTGAACCTCAACTTGGTACCCAAACTTTGATGCAAACTCCGCCAAAAGTGAGAAGTGAACCGTGTGTCTCGATCTGATACTATGCTGACTGGAACACCATGCTGCCTCACAATCTGCTTCATATACATTTCTGTCAACTGCACAGTAGATTGCCCTACTATGAAAGGAAAAAAATGAGCAACCTTCGTGAGCCGATCCACGATTACCTAAACTGCATTTTGACTGGTCGGGGATCTAGGTAAACCGGTCACAAAGTCCATCGTGATGTGCTCCCACTTCCACTTCGAAATAGGAAGCGACTGTAACAATCCTGCTGGCCTCTGCTGCTCTGCCTTTACTTGATGACATACCAAACATCTGGATACAAACCTCGCTATCTCCCTCTTCATGCCATTCCACCAAAAAGTGCTACTTCATATCCTGGTACATCTTGTGTTCATGTCGAAGGTCTCCACCTAGTACACAAAGACGGTTTTCGAACCTAAGTGTACCATCCTCATGGATTACTAACTCCTTCCTGAGACCTGACTCAGACTCTGATCGAAGCTTCTGGATCCACGGATCCTCTGCCTGGGCTGCTCTGATCCTCTCTACTAAAGTAGACTGAATGTGCAAATTGGCCATAACTTCCGTATCTTGTGGCAAGATCACTTTAATTCCCATTTCATGAAGATCTTCTAAAATATGTCTCTGTGAGGTTAAAATGAATGCACCACCTCTCATACTCAAGCCATCTGCTACCACATTCGTCTTGCCGGGATGATATTGAAGATTTACATCAAAGTCCTTCAGTAATTCCAACCATCTTCACTGTCTCATGTTCAGGTCCCTCTGGGTGAATATATACTTTAAGCTCTTATGATCAGTGTAAATCTTCATTCGATCCCCATATAAATAGTTCCTCCATAACTTAATTGAAAACACTATTACTGCTAATTATAGGTCGTGGGTCGGATAGTTCTTCTCATGGTTTCGAAGCTGTCGAGATGCATATGCTATTACCTTACCATGCTGCATCAATAAACATCCAAGTCACTTCTCGGATGCGTCACAATATACTGTAAACCCTCCTGATCCTACTTGAAGTGTCAAGATCGGGGCTGAGATTAATCTCCTCTTCAACTCTTCAAATGATATCTGACACTCTGCTGACCAAACAAACTCTACATCCTTATGCGTCAAATGCGTCAAGGGTGTCGAAATCCTGGCGAAGTCTGCCACTAATCTCCTGTAGTAATCTGCCAATCCTAGGAAACTATGCACATCTGCTACTGTCTTCGGAACTAGCCAATTCTCTACTGCCTCAATATTCTTCGGATCTACTGACACTCCTGCTCCAGAAATAATGTATCCCAGGAACGAAATATAATCCAACCAAAACTCATATTTACTAAGCTTCACATAAAGTTGATACTCCCTCAAGGTCTGCAAAACTGTCCGAAGATTTTTCTCATGCTCTTCTTCACTACTGGAATAGACGAGAATGTCATCTATAATACTACTACAAACTTATCCAAATGGGATAGGAATATACGATTCATCAAATCCATGAATACTGTTGGGGCATTAGTCAGTTCAAATGGCATCACCAGAAACTCATAATGCCCATACCGCGATCTAAATGCTATCTTAGGTATGTCCTGCTCCCGGACCCTCACTTGATAATATCCAGATTGAAGATCAATCTTAGAGAAGACACAGGCCTTACTCAATTGATTAAACAAGTCATCAATCTTTGGTAACGCATACTTGTTCTTCACTGTCACTGCATTCAACTGCCGGTAATCAATACACATTCACGTCGATCCATCCTTCTTTGGTACTAAAATCACCGGTGCTGCCCAGGGCGATTCACTGTCTCGGATAAACTGCTTCGCCTTCAGTTCTTCTTTATGCTGGTACAACTTGTCCAACTCTGACTGCGATATCCTGTAAACTCTGCCGACCTTAGGCTCCGTCCCTGGATTCAACTCAATACAAAACTCCACATCTCCCACCGGTGGTAAACCTGGAAGCTCATCTGGAAATACATTAAAAATTCTCTGACCACTCTTAGTATCTGCTCCTACTCTGCCAATGCTTCTGCAATAATACCCTTGGGTCGATCCTCCAATGATCTAACAAAGACGAACTCCTTAATGCCAGGTACATTAAATACTATCCTACCTCCTCGAGAATCTATCGTCGCATGACTCTCTCAACCAGTCCATGCCTAGGACAACGTCAAAGTTTTCCATAGGGAACTCAATCAAAGATGCGGGCAATAATCGCCCACTCACTACGACCGGACACGCTAAGCACACTCTGCTAACTCCTACGAGCCCATTACCAGTGAGTATATTCATCCTCTCCGGCAATGCCTCGAACTTCAATCCAATACGTGTCGCAAATCATGCAGATATAAAAGAGTGGGCAGCCCCCAAATCAAACAATGCTACTATAGGAAAAGAGGTAACAGAAACATTACCTGCAATCACGTCGCCTGAAGCTAGTGCATCCTCCAGTGATAAGGTAAAGGCCTGGCCTTGTAGGCCTTGTTGAGCTCCCTACTGCTGTCTTCCTCGACCATGCTGTTGTTGCGACCTTTGTGGACCTTTCTGTTTCTATGCCTAGCGAAACATCTGAGCCTGCATCGGCATACACTAGGCTAATGGCCTTACGGCCAATGCTGGTCCTCTGTTCGGTGCTACCCCCAGAGCTGGCAACGCCAAAAACTGCTGAACTGGCCCTCCTGGCCTCTGCATCATAGGACAATTAGCAATCCTATGGTGTCACGACCTGCACCCGCTTTTTGGACACAAGCTCGTGAGCAAGCTAGCTACGTATCGAGCGGACTCCAGCCCGATTCGAGTACGTATAAGCTGTCAAGGTCATGGGCATCATGTCTAATCTAAACTATATCTCAATCTACATGAATCACATAAAACAAGAATGAACAAGTATGGGTCATGGTCTGCAGCCCATTAGCATATTGTTCGATTAGACTCCAAGAGTGATATGAGTCTATAAATAAACAGAGTATATCATGGTACTGAATATAAAGCACGAGAAGATAATAAAGAAATATCACAAGCTAATACCTGTATCATACATCGCTATCCTCTACCATTCTGCTCTGCTAACTAACTCCATGCAATCAGCTAAACCTGAAGAGATCATCAGGTCCTCAGAGGACTAGCAAGATACATAAAACATGTCTATCTAACAGTTTAATCATGCAGTAATATAACTGGAGTATAAACAGGAACTAGACAGAAAACTGACATGTGGCTACTGACAGGTAGCTATGAACACGGATACGGGATCAAGTATGCATAAATGAACTGCTGGTAGATCAATGGATACCAACCCTCGCCCCGAATGTGGACTCGCAGGTCATTTTCAAGACAAGTCACCCTCGCCCCGTATGTGGACTCGCAGGTGCAACGGACAACCCTTGCCCCGTGTGTGGACTCGCAGGTTGTGAGAAAGACAAAGGAATAGCAGTTCACTCACTCATACTTGCAGATACGACTCAGTCAAGATATAGGTGAAGATACGACATGACACAATCACGATACACGAGAGGACCAATCCAATATGAACTACAAGGCTAACCATGAACAAGGACTATATCTATACTAGCATGCACGATATACAAATCACAAGTAACTAACCAACTAGTAAAACTATATAATAATAGAATATATATGTAAATAAACTGTAGAAGGAGGCAAGGTATACTTTCTTGGAGGTTGCATGCAGATCCCACAAAATATAGTCAACTAGTGAGCCGTATAGTCCAAGTCATCACAACTGTCTCCGAACACTGAAACAAACATTACCAACGTTCTCAAAATAGTCAAATTAGCTAAGATTGCCTGTCCTTAAGTCCAATACTGGACACATGGGCAAAACAATAATTTTGGGCAAAAACGGTGTCCGCCGTTGGACCCGATTTGCACCGAAAAGCGTACCAGAGTCAATGGTCTCTAAAGTCGTCAAACTATATGTCAACAAGTCCACTTTTCCGATACGAACCCAATCGTATGTCTAAAGTTGGATTCTGGCATGCCGTGCACAAAATTACACGTTGAGTCGGACCGTGGGCCCCACAAAACGGCAATTTTATCAACAGTCCGTGGATTTTGTCTCGATCTGATGAGCGTGCACAAAGTAATCTAGAAATTTGCACGTAGGCTGATACGATGAATTTCGACGGATACGCATCAAATTCGTCGCACATACGCGACCAATTTGAATTCCGTCAAAGCCCATACGACCAAGAAGCCGTTATGCACCTTTCGATGCCTTCGGTTCGCGACCACGTCGCCCGGATTGGCGGGTCGCACGTCGTATCAAGGGTTTTTAGGATTTTTACTATTTTAGAAAAAGGGTTTTTGGTCAACTTTAATCCTGATTTAAACAGAATACAACAGACAAATAAATAAACTAATTACTGTGTTTTGATCATGGTTAGGTTGTCTATAAATCCCTTCAAGTGGATTTACGAAACTGTCGAAGGTTTTGCGAAAACAGGCTTCCAAAACTAGTTCTTGGAATCGAATTTCTGTTCGGTTCGGAACAGTTTTCCGCCAAGTTGGCACTGATTTTCTGGGTAATATAGCGTGTAACACTTAAAAGTGATTGAAGGGATCTAAAGGGGGTAGGGTTGTGTTCGAACCTGTATAAGTGGATCGGAAATTCGTCCAACGACGAGGGAGAATGATCATTGCAAACCCGGCCCGAAGCTACTGTTGTTGTCGCGTCTCTTTCGCGTCTGTGCGCGCGCATAGCCATCCGCGACCGGCCGGCGGTGGCCTAGGGTTGCGCCGCGCGCGTGGGGTGCGCGCAGAGGTGGTGTCGGCGTCGGAGCTGTGGGGCGCAGCATAGGTGATGGGTTTAGGGTTCCTTTAGTTGTCGAAGTGCAACTCCCCATCTCTCGGTCCATATACATATTATGTATACAAGTAACTTATCGGGTTACTGTGCGGTTGGAGCTCAGCTACTAAGGGCTCAGGCCTGGCTGATGGATTGAAGGGGGAGGTCGGGCCAGGTGGGTTGGCTGATGGGCCGAGCCTGGCCTTTTCTGCTTTCTATTATTTCTTTTATTTCTTTTCTTATTCTATTTCTTATATATATATATATATATATATATATATATATATATATATATATATATATATTTTTTTTATTTTTTTTTTTATATATATATGTATACATACGTAGATATATTTATATATATACACATACACATACACATATTTATTTATATACGTTTATATATACATACATATTTACACCCATTATATATATATATATATATATATATATATATATATATATATATATATATATATATATATATATATATATATATATATATATATATATATATATATATATATATATATATACTTAATTTCTAGAAATCATAATATTAAGTCTTCCTAGTGTAGGGTCATTACACAATATGTACACAGGTGTAAAATATATTTACTTTCGAAAACAGGAAATAATCAACAATAATTATATATGTATATATACACATCAAATCCTCTTAACAATAATATTTAACGAAATACAGGAGAACAAAATACAGTAATTCAATACCAGATGTACTTGAAATTGCAGGTATAGACTAATGTCGCCAATTGCACAAGGGTGGCTAGAGCATGGTGTTTATCCTATTTCTAAAATTAGAATAACAAATTAATAACTATAAAATATATTATACATATATATAAATCCATTATATGTGAAATGCCTATTTAGACAATCAAAATTAATAAATGCAATATGTACGTCTACCTGGACATCTTTGGCCTTACTACAAGATTACATGGGCTCGGGTTCGGTTCGGGCTCAGCTCGGGCTAAATCGACACAAACGGTTCTCCTACAAGTCAATAAATATAATAATAATTAATTAAACTTATTCATAATGGTCATGCTATAACTTGGCCTGGTTTCCTAGTTAGGACACTCCTACGGCTGGGTCTTCCCTACCAGGGCTAATACACTGGTCAAAGCACGCTACTGCACTATCCGTGCCATGGTTCCTAGTCACCTTGTACTCCAAATTTAATCATAATTAAAATCATCTACCGTAATAATTAACTAATTAATTATTTACAAAATTCTAAAAATCTTATTTAAATCAAATAAATAAAATAAGAATATTTCCAAACTTTCGGGAAGGGGAGCTACAAATCTACCCACCTTAAAAATAATTTCGTCCTCGAAATTCTAATTCATAGCTATTCCTTAAAATCAAACTCTACTATTACTTTAATCTCCTTAAATTTAATTTCTCAAAATATTTCTATGACCTTCTCTAGTCATTGGTATTTACGAAATCTCGAGGACTTCTATCCACCTTTGGTAACACTACTCCTCAAAATATGGTCACTAAAATCTTACAACTTCTAATTAGTTGCTAACAATTCTACCGGCAGACATCTAGGCATATGGCAACTATAATCCCTCATATCTATAAACAACCAAAACTCAATAATCATGCAATATTATACTATAATTTAAGAATTTCTGGTAAATCCTAGACATCACGATTATTCGTCACCCCGAAATAAAAGGGACAAGAATCAATGGCACATGAAGCAAGAAAGTATAACCGAGGGCAAATATGGAGTTTTCAAGGACGTTGGGAATTTCTAAGAGAATTTTCAAGACAGTGTGGATTGAGATTTCTAAGGTTTAGTCAGGTGCGCAGGCTCGTACCAGTACAGTTACGTAACCGGTACAATATGCTCTGACCTGCATGGGCCACCACAAAAACTTGTCACGACCCGTACCCGCTTTTCGGACGCAAGCTCGTGAGCAAGCCAGCTACGTATCGAGCGGACTCCAGCCCGACTCGAGTACGTATAAGCTGTCAAGGTCATGGGTATCATGTCTAATCTAAACTATATCTCAATCCACATGAATCACATAAAACAAGAATGAACAAGTATGGGTCATGGTCTGCAGCCCATTAGCATATTGTTCGATTAGACTCCAAGAGTGATATGAGTCTATAAATAAACAGAGTATATCATGGTACTGAATATAAAGTACGAGAAGATAATAAAGAAATATCACAAGCTAATACTTGTATCATACATCGCTATCCTCTACCATCCTGCTCTGCTAACTAACTCCATGCAATCAGCTAAACCTGAAGAGATCATCAGGTCCTCAGAGGACTAGCAAGATACATAAAATATGTCTATCTAACAGTTTAATCATGCAGTAATATAACCAGAGTATAAACAGGAACTAGACAGAAAACTGACATGTGGCTACTGACAGGTAGCTATGAACACGGATACGGGATCAAGTATGCATAAATGAACTGCTGGTAGATCAATGGATACCAACCCTCGCCCCGAATGTGGACTCGCAGGTCAGTTTCAAGACAAGTCACCCTCGCCCCGTATATGGACTCGCAGGTGCAAAGGACAACCCTCGCCCCGTGTGTGGACTCACAGGTTGTGGGAAAGACAAAGGAATAGCAGTTCACTCACTCATACTTGCAGACACAACTCAGTCAAGCTACAGGTGAAGACATGACATGACACAATTACGATACACGAGAGAACCAATCCAATATGAACTACAAGGCTAACCATGAACAAGGACTATATCTATACTAGCATGCACGATATACAAATCTCAAGTAACTAACCAACTAGTAAAACTATATAATAATAGAATATACATGTAAATAAACTGTAGAGGGAGGCAAGGTATACTTGCCTGGAGGTTGCACGCAGATCCCACAAAATATAGTCAACTAGTGAGCCGTACAGTCTAAGTCATCACAACTGTCTCCGAACGCTGAAACAAACATTACCAACGTTCTCAAAATAGTCAAATTAGCTAGGATTGTCTGTCTTTAAGTCCAATACTGGACATAGGGGCAAAACGATAATTTCGGGCAAAAACGGTGTCCGCCGTTGGACCCGCTTTGCACCGAAAAGTGTGCCAGAGTCAATGGTCTCTAAAGTCGTCAAACTACATGTCAACAAGTCCAGTTTTTCGATACGAACCCAACCGTATATCCAAAGTTGGATTCCGGCAGGCGGTGCACAAAATCATCCGTTGAGTCGGACCGTGGGGCCTACAAAACGACAATTTTATCAACAGTCTCAGAATCGGACCAAACTTGGCATTCAGAACCAGAAAAATGATACAGTCCTGTTAGCACAAGTTTCGTCTCGATCTAATAAGCGTGCACAAAGTAATCGAGAAATTTGTACGGAGACCGATACGGTGAATTTCGACGGATACGCATTAAATTCGTCGCGCATATGCAACCAATTTGAATTCCGTCAAAGCCCACACGACCACGAAGCCGTTACGCACCTTTCGATACCTTCGATTCGCGACCACGTCGCTCGGATTGGCGGGACGTATGTCGTATCGAGGGTTTTTAGGATTTTTACTATTTTAAAAAAAGGGTTTTTGGTCAACTTTAATCCTGATTTAAACAGAATACAACAGACAAATAAATAAACTAATTACTGTGTTTTGATCATGGTTAGGTTGTCTATAAATCCCTTCAAGTGGATTTACAAAACTGTTGAAGGTTTTGCCGAAAACTGGCTTCCAAAACTAGTTCTTGGAATCGAATTTCTGTTCGGTTCGGAACAGTTTTCCGCCAAGTTGGCGCCGATTTTCTGGGTAATCTAGCGTGTAACACTTAAAGTGATTGAAGGGATTTAAATGGGGTAGGGTTGTGTTCGAAACTGTATAAGTGGATCGTAAATTCGTCCAACGACGAGGGAGAATGATCATTGCGAAATCGGCCCGAAGCTGCTGTTGTTGCCGCGTCTCTTCCGCTCGCCGCGCGCAGCCATCCGCGGCCGGCTGGCGGTGGCCCAGGGTGGCGCCCTGCACGTGGGGTGCGTGTAGAGGTGGTGTCGGCGTCAGAGCTGTGGGGCGCAACATAGGTGATGGGTTTAGGGTTCCTTTAGTTGTCAAAGTGCAACTCCCCAACTCTCGGTCCATATACATATTATGTATACAAGTAACTTATCGGGTTACTGTGCGGTTGGAGCTCAGCTACTAAGGGCTCAGGCCTGGCTGATGGATTGAAGGGGGAGGTCGGGCCAGGTGGGTTGGCTGATGGGCCGAGCCTGGCCTTTTCTGCTTTCTATTATTTCTTTTATTTTTTTCTTATTCTATTTCTTATATATATATATATATATATATATATATATATATATATATATATATTATATATATATAAATTTATATATATACACGTATATATATACATACGTAGATATATTTATATATATACACATACACATTTATTTATATACGTTTATATATACATACATATTTACACCCATTTTATATATATATACATACACATATACACGTATACATATGTATATATATATTTATATATATATACACGTACACACACACACACACACATACACACACACACACACACACACATATATATATATATATATATATATATATATATATATATATATATATATATATATATATATATATATATTTTATACATATATATATATATATATATATATATATATATATATATATATATATATATATGTATAAAATATATATATATATATATATATATATATATATATATATATATATATATATATATATATATATATATATATATATATATACACATATATATTTATATTTATATTTATATTTATATATTACTACTTAATTTCTAGAAATTATAATATTAAGTCTTCCTAGTGTAGGGTCATTACACAATATGTACACAGGTGTAAAATATATTTACTTTCGAAAACAGGAAATAATCAACAATAATTATATATGTATATATACACATCAAATCCTCTTAACAATAATATTTAACGAAATGCAGGAGATCAAAATACAGTAATTCAATACCAGATGTACTTGAAATTGCAGGTATAGACTAATGTCGCCAATTGCACAAGGGTGGTTAGAGCATGGTGTTTATCCTATTTCTAAAATTAGAATAACAAATTAATAACAATAAAATATATTATACATATATATAAATCCATTATATGTGAAATGCCTATTTAGACAATCAAAATTAATAAATGCAATATGTACGTCTACCTGGACATCTTTGGCCTTACTACAAGATTACATGGGCTCGGGTTCGGTTCGGACTCAGCTCGGGCTAAATCGACACAAACGGTTCTCCTACAAGTTAATAAATATAATAATAATTAATTAAACTTATTCATAATGGCATGCTATAACTTGGTCTGATTTTCCTAGTTAGAACACTCATATGGCTGGGTCTTCCCTACCAGGGCTAATACTCTGGTCAAAGCACGCTATTGCACTATCCGTGCCATGGTTCCTAGTCACCTTGTACTCCAAATTTAATCATAATTAAAATTATCTACCGTAATAATTAACTAATTAATTATTTACAAAATTCTAAAAATCTTATTTAAATCAAACAAATAAAAGAAGAATATTTCCAAACTTTAGGGAAGGGGAGCTACATATGGTCTGGATTGTCACACCTCATGCACAATCCGTTAGCTGAATGACACACATCCCTAGTGTGCCATCCCTTACCACAGTAAGTACATCTAATGGGCGCCTCCTGGCGCTGCTGCTGGTTCTTAGGTTGCTGATATCGAACTGGTGTTGTTATCTCTGATGCCGCCGTCCTCCGCAGTGCTCCTGACTCATGAATACGGATGCCAGGTGCTGGCACCGATGTTCGCTGTACTGCTCCTCCATCCCTACTATGGGGATGAGACCTCTTCTGGCCCCCATGTCTTGTCACCAACCTTTGTTGGGAGAGTTCATGCCTTCGAGCTGCCGTTAAAGCGGCTTCAAAAGTTCGATAGTCTTGCCCTTCTACTAGCTGTAGAATCTCCAAATGAAGTTCCTACTAGAATCTCATAGCCTTCTCTGGCTCTGTAGCCACCATCGTCGGTGCAAACCGACTCAGTCTGCAGAACTCCGCTGCATATCTATCTACCGTCTTACCAGCCTGCTTGAGACTGATAAACCTCTGTTGTAGCTCATACCGTGCTACCACGCCAAAGTACTTGGCCTTGAATCTGGTACTGAAGCTATCCCAAGGAACATGATGCCTCGCTTGAGACTGATAAACCTCTGTTATAGCTCATACCGTGCTACCACGCCAAAGTACTTGGCCTTGAATCTAGTACTGAAGCTATTCCAAGGAACATGATGCCTCATTCCAACCTCTTCCGATGCCCACCAGTCACGGACAAGATCTTGAAGTAACAGTCTGACTTGGTCAACCTTCTCTTCTACGGAAACCTTTACTGCGGTCAATATGGCCTCAATATCCTGAAGCCAAGCATCCGTCGTGATGGCATCCTCCGTGCCGTCAAAGTATCTCAGATTAAGTCGACAAAACCTCTCCGACGCTCCCGAATCATTTCTGACACTTCTCTCAAGGGCTAATTGTAACCCCTGATTCAGTAGCACATTTTGTTCCTGCTGCTGGGTCTGCTGTTGCTGATGGGCTGCCACCTGACGCTGTTGAGTGGCCAGGAATCCCCGGATGACCTCTAGGAGTGTTGCAGCATTAGGTACTGTCGTCGCTGCCGGCACAGGTGGGGGTGCAGGAGTTTCTAGAACCCGCGGTTCTACTGGCTCTGATATCACTTCCACTCGGATTTGGTCAGGAGAAGGTATTCTTTCCTGTTGCTGTCCAGTCGAGCCATGCTTTACTGGACGTTCCTCTATGTTGGCCTTGCCAGCTACTGAGAAAGAAGCACCCCTATAGGAAAAGGTACATGATATTAAATAATAGGACGAGAAAGATTCAAGGATGCAATTTAGGTTATCAATCAAGGTAAGGAAAGAGAAATCGAGGCAAGAGATTCCAAGGAAACAAGTTTTGATTGAGACTCCTATAATAGTAACACCCCACAAGTCTAAAAATCAGACTTGCATGGGCCACTAATAAAACATTGTCATGCCCTAGTACTGAAATACGGAGACAGACTAGGCCAGCTACTCCATATGAGGTATACAAACGTCATACGGCGATCGTGGCTGTCAAGAGACAAGGGGGTGCATGCTATATTCAAGTCTCTTATGGTCTCACAGAGCATCTATGTCTCAATCATTCAAAGCAAAAAAATATCAATTAATGAACATATGAGATAAAGTAGTAAGGCGTCCGCGACGCTTCATCAAAATGATCATGGAGATCTAGCTCTAAAAGTTAGCTAGCCCAGAGAGTCATAGGTACATAATTGTATTCAGCTGCAGTCTAATTTAATTACAAATTATGCAAAAAAAATGTCAAGATTAGCCGGCTAAACAGGTGCCGGTGGCTAAACGCCAGAACATAAGTAAAGATACTAGAGTGGTGGAGAAGAAACCCACTCGAGTCTTCCGCCAGCCATGCTTCTAGTATACACCATTGACGTCGGGAAAGAAGTTTGGGTCCTCAGGCGTTGCTACGAGATCTGGCCAAACAAAACCAGCGGGGTCTATCCCGAATAGCAAGTACCACAAGGGAGCACAAAAGAGTGAGATAAAACTCAAACATAAAATAATAATACTAGTAATAATAAAAGCTTCTGGTCGTAACCTCGGTCCATAGCCTGTCCTAGCACGATAGACCAACCCACCACGCACCATGACAGTCCATGTCCCTTGACTACTGATGAAAGTTACAAGGCACAATCAAGTCATTTTTCAAGCGGCCATTCATTCATACGACTTTCTATAATTGGCAGAGTTATCTCCGCGATACTGATTAAAAGGAATCCTCAGATCGTGTCAAACCAGTAGGGCTAGCCAAACCATTAGACATATAGCACATTGAGTATGCACCGGTCTCCCGGAGGGCTACCGTGTTAATACATATAACACATAGCTCGTAGAAGTCGGATATAGTCATCCGATAAAGGAGAATAAAACCATATCCATGGCGACCAACCCGACACATCAGGACTGGACCTGGGGTGGCTAGTATGGCACGATCTCAGGATTCTTTCCATCCAATGCATCCACCAAGTTAGTTGCCTAGTTAATCCCTAGGTTATCCTCGAAGTTCACATGTCGTAGTCACATGCTCACTCCTCTAGATGTCGTACATTGTATGAGTACCCCAAGAAGGGATCCGTACTGGCTCATGGAGTCATACATATGTACCCCCTTCTTGGTGTAATGCTACACACAATACATACCACGTTATTGCTATCGACCTTTCTCTATGTAAATGCTGGACTCTTGGAGGTACTGGCAGGTATCACGTAGGAACACTTAACACATAGGATAGCACCTCGGTGCTCACATAGATTGTACCTTAGTACACACATAGGGTTATCCAGCACACGTATAGGTAGTCAGATCAGGAATAAGGACCAAGACACAAGAGGGAAGAGAACAAAAAGGTACTACACACTTAGGGTATGAAGCTTGCAAGTCATGAAGTGGCCCAAACGGTGCACGGGCAAAAGTGCAAGGTAAAAGGTGCATAAGGTGCAAGGTGCACAAGGTGCCAAAGTCACATATAAATTCTGGTTAAAGTGAGATATGGAGATTCTTGAAGCGAAGACAAAGATCTACAACTTTCATGTTGGGAGTTGGGAGAAATTCTGGCCATAATTCAGCCAAATAGGACATAAAACAGCCAAAATAGGCACTATGCGGCCTTTTGCGGCACTATGCAGCCTTTTGTGGCACTATGTGGCATTCTGCGGCACTATCATTCTTGCGGCACTATCACTCTTGTGGCACTATTCTTTCCATACGGCACTATGCATCCCTACGGCACTATTCATTCCTACGGTACTATTCATTCCATACGGCACTATTCATTCCTGTGGTACTATTTATTCCATGCGGCACTATGTATCAATGTGGCACTATTCATTCCTGAGGTACTATTTATTTCATGCGGCACTATGCATCCATGCGGCACTATTCATTCCTGCGGCACTATTAATTGTCTCTGCCAGAACCAGGACAAATGAACATAGAAGATGTCCAAATATTGTTTTGGCCATAACTTCCTCAAAATAAGTCGAAATTCGGCAGTTCAAAAGCCAAAATTACGTAGAATAAGATTTCCTACAACCTAGGACCATCAGTTTTTGAAAACAACCAAGTTTGATAGATTAAAACCATAAAAATCCATAAAACCCTAGTTTTAGAAACTTAGATTTACACAAAACTAGCCATTAAAATTAAAAACTCTAAGAACTAAACTTCTAGAGAATGAAGAGAAGAACAATATAGACAAATAATATCAAAGAAAAAAAAATCAAGAATAAAAATACACAAATATCCACTTTTGAGCAAGTTGTACTTGCCTAAGAGGGTTGGTGGTGGAGGGAAATGAATGAGAGAGTGAATGAGGAAAGAGAGTGTAGAAGAGATTATTTATAGTGGGTGAGGGTTGGCTTAAGAAAACCCTAGTCTCTAAACATGCTCTAACTATTCCACTAATGACATGCTTAAAAGCTACATGCAACCATTAATAAATAATAAATAGAATTATGCACATGATAAATACAGGATACCATGTACAAAATTCATGAAAGAATACGTATATCGAGATCAGGGAGTGATCCATCCTTAGTGTTATGCAACAAGCAAGCAAGCAATCCTAACCACGCTAAAACTATAGGCCAACTACCAGATACCCGTGCAGGTAATCATATAATATAGCCAGAATATCAAGATGGCATCGCAATGCCATATAATCATGGAAGTAGCACCTCAAAGTGCCAATAGACAAAGGGCACCGCAGTGCAAGGTCAGGGCCAGTACCTCACGGGGTAAGCTGGACTTATAGCACGGATACAGGTAGTCAGGTCTGGGACAAGGACAACTCTGTCAGTCACAAGAAGTCATCTGCCCACATCGTGGCATGGATATCAGGTCAAGTACAAGACCAGAACCTCTACTATAATAACATCTCAAGCATATATGGGAGCCTACAGCTCCAATCATCAAGTCGGTCTATCCACCAAATCAATCTATCAAGTGTCTCTCATCCATGAGGGAGTGAATATCACGTCAATAAAGACAACCACCAAATACCAATCTCATTTCCCCTAACAATGCTAGGCCCTCAGACTCATAAGAATCCTCCTAGACAATGATCACAAGCCACTAGAAAACAAGCCCCTCAACTACCAAGACACAGCAATCAACCAAGTTCTCTAACTACCGGAATACACAAAGGTACCGGATTGGGCGTTTGGAAAGTCGAGTAAAAATCATATAATAATACCCTCGATATCCGCTTCGTTCCGCGAGACACTCGCACCAGTATCCAAAATCCAAAAGTCCTCGAAGACATATCTGATCAAATTAGAACATCACCAAAGAACTAGCAACACTATCTAAGAACCCACTTAGTCTACCATAATCATTATCTCAATATCATATCTCCTCATAGTCAATCCTCGAATCAGATCAAAATCCCAACACACGGGTCAGCACTTAATCAACGCCGTCGGATGATGGCAAGGATTGTGTGAACCACTCTGGATCAGATCCACAACCCTTAAACCAAACAAGGACCAGGGTTGCAGACCCTCACCCGAGTAGAACCACTCTCCTTACACAATCCGGTGGACGGGGCAGACAATGAGATAACAAACTAAACTAGAACACCATCTAAAGGAAGAATCACGAGTCAAGAGTCCAATGGGTGATGCCGTCGAAAAGGCAAGGATTGCGTGAACCACTCTGGATCAGATCCACAACCCTTAAACCAAACAAGGACCAGGGTTGCAGACCCTCACCCGAGTAGAACCGCTCTCCTTACACAATTCGGCGGACAGGACAGATCAAGACGCTAGGCGACTAATCTAGTCGGGAGTCTACCTAGCAGGCAATGAGATCAGGGATACTATACCAAGAAGAACATGCATGAGTTCAGTCCCGCAAACCAAAGGAATGGCACTGTCCAATCCTTCGAACCAAATTCCCAACCGAGAATTCTGAAAAAATCCGGCAGAGTCTCCTTTGTATTCTGGACGGGAGCACCCTACAAATTGGGGCTAAAATCCACTCGGCGCAACCCGCCGCAGAATCGCAATTCGAGAACACTAAGTCTCGACCTCCAGTAGCACTACGATGCGTACTGGGCACCAACCCTAGCCGAGAACACTAAGTCTCGGCCTCCAGCAGCACTACAATGCGTACTGGACGCCAAGCCAACATGCATAATATAATCAACTAACCGCCTCGCAGGACGCATCACAGCACAAGTCTATAGTTCTAACCCAAGCACAATCACAGCCACAAGAGTAGTTCGCCAAGCCGTACCCGACCGCGAGTCGGACACGGGGCATATGGGGACAATCCATACGTGTGAGTTGTACTCGTGTCCTCGGAGGTGTGGATGACCCGTCTGAGTTGTCCGATACGGTCGTAAACCGGTATCGAACCAAGCTATCCTAAGTTATCATCATGGCAGTTCTACTACTAGGCTACACTAATCATGATTATACAATTTACAAGTACAAATTAATTAAATGCAATAAAATCTAGGAGAGAGGGCAAGAGCCATCGATGAGCAAGGGATACTTGCCTAGAGGGCTCGGCTAGGTAAGCAAGTCTTCGGCGATCTAGACCCAAGCTAGCACGTCCATCGAGGTCCTCAGAACACATAATAAACAATCATTAGAATTAAATAATAAAATAATAGAATAATCACAAGAGATGGCAAAGGCTATACCGTACGGGTCCCGCAAGCAGTGCAGGGATCTGGCACGGAAACTGAGGCACGCAGACCGATACGGGCACGCAACCCGAGACGCGCACGTGTATCGAGATGCGCACGAGAATCGAGATGACTCGAATATCGAGACGAACAAGAAACAGAAACGTGCACGTAAATCAAGACGTGCACGTAGATCGAGACGACACAGAGACCAATGCAGCACGCCAATCGGAGCGAGCACGCAAACCGAGGCAACACAAGATATAATATTACGCGCAAATCGATACGGCACGTAAATCGGTACGTGCACGTAAATCGAGGCAGCACGGGTCACAAGTTAGGCACAAAGGCCGAGACACGAGGATCGAGGCAACACACAAACCGAGGTGGCACGGTGCCCGAGACAGCGCGGGGCTCGAGGCGTCCCGCTGCCCAAGGCAACACGCGAATCGAGGCAACACGAGAACCGAGACAGCACGTGCACCAAGGTGTACGCGTATCGAGACGACACATAACCCGGCCAGCGCGGGGCCCAAAGCGTCCCGCTGCTCGAGGCGTGCACGGAGCTCGAGGGCTCGCTTCCCGAGACGTACGGGAAACGAGGGAACACGCAAGTCAAGCGTGCGCGCGGCCCGAGGAGAGCGCGACTCCCAAGGCTGCACACTGCTCGAGCAGCGCGGGGTCCAAGGGCGATCCGCCACTCGAGGCTGGCGCGACGCTCGCGGCGGGGCACGGCGGCTCGCCGGACAGAAGGGAAGAGGGAGAGGAGGAGCAGATCCATGGAGGGGAAGTGCCGCCGGGGTCGGCCAGGCTCCGGCGGAGGGGAGGAGACAGAGAGGGGAGGCCGGAGGAGCTTATCGGGGTAGATCGGCTCTCCGGCGGAGGAGATAGCGACCACGGAGGAGATGGCGGCGCTGGCGGTGCTGGCGGTGGCGGCCGCAACGGAGGCCGGAGGGGGCGACGATAATGGTGGTGGCGCTGGTGGCTGATGGCGGTGGGAGCTCAGGGCGGCCGGAGGTCGGCGGAGGCCGGGAGAAGAGAGGGAGACAGCGAGCGAGAGAGAGGGACGAGAGGCCGAGTGAGCGGGAGAGAGGAGAGTTGAGGGAGGAGAGAGAGGGCCGGGGGGGTTGAGTGTGGTCGGAAGAGAGATAAGAGAGAGAGAAAGGAATTGGGGGTGGGGGTCGGCTGATCCAGCAAGTAAGAGGGGAGAGAGAGGAAGAGTGAAGAGAGAGGTGAGGGGGTTAGGTAGGGGGAGGAGAGAGAGATGATGTGAGGGAGTGAAATGATAAGAGAGAGGGGGAGTAGATATTTTGGAGGGTAGACTAGGATCATGAAATTAATTAATAACAAATAATTAATGAGGGCAAAATCACCTCCAATAAAATAATAAAAATTTCAAATATACCCCAAAAATTAAAATCCTCCAAAATACGAAATACAGTCGAAATACAGTCATATACCTAATTCTAAAATAGGCATATGACATCCTACCCACCTTACAAAAATTTCGTCCTCGAAATTTCGAAATCATGTATATAAGATTTTCAAAACTAGTACATATAGGTACTATGAAAACTCTACCCACCTTACAGAAATCAAGTAATACAATAAGAAACGAACCAAATCTCAATATGAAAACATCAAAGAGAACAAGTCTCGCTAAATAAATCAACTCGCAAGGTAAATCGAAAACATCGAAAGAATCTCGAAAATCAAAGTCTCGCATACACAAAATAACCCCATAAATCAAAACAAGTATAGAATGTCGAAAACAATGTCAGAAAACGTAAAATCCCAACTGCATAAAAATCCTCACAAATCATAAAATACAGGATATATGTCTCGAACCGATGACCGTAGTTACTAATATCCGAAAAATGTGTGTCATGATCATTCCTTGCCACGCCATCCGGAATGGCTGCAAAAGATGCATCAGGGCACTATAATCGATCGGCTGCAACTTTCGTTACCACGCCGTCAAGGTATACTAGGGTCATCCGGTACTCTCGACAAATACCCAAAATGAACCAAATCCATAACCCAAATATCCAATTCACTAAAATCACAAAATCTCTAACAATATAACGAGTCCTAGAAAACCATCAAAATCTAAAATCCAGGTGAATCATATCACACATCCGAAAATATCTTCAATAATAACCACAAGATAGCTTTTCTAGGAAAATACTCCATATCCGTAGAAAAATACTCCAAATCAAGAATCCATATCAAAATATAATATATAGCAAGTATATCTATAAAAATAATATCTGAAACAGATAATCATGGGTGCAGAACTGTCCGGAATCAAGGAAGCCGAATCGATACGAGAATATCCCTCGGATACTCAACAAATGTTAAAATATCCAATCTCAGAGTCCTGATGAAATCTTCATTCCGCAGCAATCCAGCCAACGCTCGAAGAGGGCGATAATGATACTAAGTCAACACGAAGTCAACACACGAAAGGGATAACAAGAAATCAACCAAGGTAAAACACCGGTAGAAAGTACAGAACCCAAGACAGATAATCAAGTAACCCAATGATGGAGATAAGATGACATCTCATCGGATAAAACGATCGACATTACCAACTATAGGATCATATCTATCAAACAAGGATCAGGGGTAGATAACAACAAATGAGACAGGGCAAAGCAAAATAGGTCCAGGTAGAGATGAGGACCAATTCACAAGTTCAAGGGAGCGAAGGGCAAGTGTAGCAAGTTAGAATCCCAAGGAATAGTGGACTGAGATCAACAATCATGTGATACCCAACAATATCTCAAAACGAGACCTGCATGGGCCACCACTAAAACCTTGTCACGCCCCAGTACCGAAATACGGGGACGGACTAGGCCAGCTACTCCGTATGAGGTATAAAACGTCATACGGCGATCGTGGCTGTCAATCTTGCTGGGTATCCTAGCATACAAGCAGTCTATGGCCTAAATCTGATCTCATATCCACAGGCAATAATCAATGAAATAACGACAAGAGAGATAATCATATGAAAAATAGGAAATACTCATATGATAATCAGAGAGTCTACAATAAGAAATAATGTAGACAAGAATACCTTTCCACACAGTTCACTCATGGTCAGGAACTGAAGCACGTCCTCCAAGTCAAGTCTGGAAGATCTACATGGTCGGTCACAGGCAATCTGGGAACAATCCAGGGTTGGTCAGGCCAACCGTAGCAAGTACCAGAAAGGAAGGCTCAAGGATGGACGAAGAAAACCAGCAGGATATAATATAACAGAAATAGCATCTAAAAACAGTAAATGAGGTAAGGGATCGTGCGGTACCAACGCACGATAACAATCCAACAACTAAAAGTATTCTGGTCGTAACCTCGGTCGATAGCCTATCGTAGCACAATAACCAACCCAACAATCAAACAAGAACATGGGTTGGATTATGCACCACGATAGTCCATGTTCTTCAGTTATTCCCAAAAGTAACTCAACAATCATCACAATCATCCTAACATACACTAATGCCTGCATCGCTAACTGGAGATCGTAGTCTGTCATCGGAGCAGTAACCCATCCCTACATCAAACAAGAACAAGAGAACGAATTACTGTACCGGGACAGCGTTACGTACCAGCCAGATTAGCAAGCAACAAGCCAAACAATTATATAAATAAGCGGCCACTCAAATGTCTACGGCTGTCTATGTGGTGGTTGGGTTACCCCAACAATGCCATATAGGAATCCTCAGATCGTGCGATATCCCGCAAGGGCTAGCGAGGCCAAATAACACATAGCAGGTAGGTATGCACGGTCCCTTGGAAGGCCACCGTGCTAAGCAGGAGTACATATAGTAGTCGGATACTGCCATATCCGTGGCGGCCAACCCCGACGCGCCAGGACGAGCCTGTGGCGGCCGGTAATGTACGATCTCGGGATTTCGTTCCCTCCCAATGCTTCTACCATTTTTTAGTTGCCTAGATTAACCCTACATTTATCCGGAATCACATGCCGTGGTCACATGCTCATCCTCCTAGATGTCGTACCTCAGTACGAGAACGCTAAGTAAGAATCAGCCTCGGCACCTATAGTCCCAGTTGTGATCCATCCTTAGTGTTATGCAACAAGCAAGCAAGCAATCCTAACCACGCTAAAACTATAGGCCAACTACCAGATACCCGTGCAGGTAATCACATAATATAGCCAGAATATCAAGATGGCATCGCAATGCCATATAATCATGGAAGTAGCACCTTAAAGTGCCAATAGACAAAGGGCACCGCAGTGCAAGGTCAGGGCCAGTACCTCACGGGGTAAGCTGGACTTATAGCACGGATACAGGTAGTCAGGTCTGGGACAAGGACAACTCTGTCAGTCACAAGAAGTCATCTGCCCACATCGTGGCATGGATATCAGGTCAAGTACAAGACCAGAACCTCTACTATAATAACATCTCAAGCATATATGGGAGCCTACAGCTCCAATCATCAAGTCGGTCTATCCACCAAATCAATCTATCAAGTGTCTCTCATCCATGAGGGAGTGAATATCACGTCAATAAAGACAACCACCAAATACCAATCTTATTTCCCCTAACAATGCTAGGCCCTCAGACTCACAAGAATCCTCCTAGACAATGATCACAGGCCACTAGAAAACAAGCCCCTCAACTACCAAGACACAGCAATCAACCAAGTTCTCTAACTACCGGAATACACAAAGGTACCGGATTGGGCGTTTGGGAAGTCGAATAAAAATCATATAATAATACCCTCGATATCCTCCTCGTTCTGCGAGACACTCGCACCAGTATCCAAAATCCAAAAGTCCTCGAAGACATATCTGATCAAATTAGAATATCACCAAAGAACTAGCAACACTATCTAAGAACCCACTTAGTCTACCATAATCATTATCTCAATATCATATCTCCTCATAGTCAATCCTCGAATCAGATCAAAATCCCAACACACGGGTCAGCACTTAATCAACGCCGTCGGATGATGGACCACTCTGGATCAGATCCACAACCCTTAAACCAAACAAGGACCAGGGTTGCAGACCCTCACCCGAGTAGAAACACTCTCCTTACACAATCCGGCGGACGGAACAGACAATGAGATAACAAACTAAACTAGAACACCATCTAAAGGAAGAATCACGAGTCAAGAGTCCAATGGGTGATGCCGTCGAAAAGGCAAGGATTGCGTGAACCACTCTGGATCAGATCCACAACCCTTAAACCAAATAAGGACCAGGGTTGCAGACCCTCACCCGAGTAGAACCGCTCTCCTTACACAATCCGGCGGACAGGACAGATCAAGACGCTAGGCGACTAATCTAGTCGGGGGTCTACCTAGCAGGCAATGAGATCAGGGATACTATACTAAGAAGAACATGCATGAGTTCAGTCCCGCAAACCAAAGGAATGGCACTGCCCAATCCTTCAAACCAAATTCCCAACCGGGAATTCTGGAAAAATCCGGCAGAGTCTCCTTTGTATTCTGGACGGGAGCACCCTACAAATTGGGGCTAAAATCCACTCGGCGCAACCCGCCGCAGAATCGCAATTCGAGAACACTAAGTCTCGACCTCCAGTAGTACTACGATGCGTACTGGGCACCAACCCTAGCCGAGAACACTAAGTCTCGGCCTCCAGCAGCACTACAATGCGTACTGGGCGCCAAGCCAACATGCATAATATAATCAACTAACCGCCTCGCAGGGCGCATCACAGCACAAGTCTATAGTTCTAACCCAAGCACAATCACAGCCACAAGAGTAGTTCGCCAAGCCGTACCCGACCGTGAGTCGGACACGGGGCATATGGGGACAATCCATACGTGTGAGTTGTGCTCGTGTCCTCGGAGGTGTGGATGACCCGTCCGAGTTGTCCGATACGGTCGTAAACCGGTATCGAACCAAGCTATCCTAAGTTATCATCATGGCAGTTCTACTACTAGGCTACACTAATCATGATTATACAATTTACAAGTACAAATTAATTAAATGCAATAAAATCCAGGAGAGAGGACAAGAGCCGTCGATGAGCAAGGGATACTTGCCTAGAGGGCTCGGCTAGGTAAGCAAGTCTTCGGCGATCTGGACCCAAGCTAGCACGTCCATCGAGGTCCTCAGAACACATAATAAACAATCATTAGAATTAAATAATAAAATAATAAAATAATCACAAGAGATGGCAGAAGGCTATACCGTACGGGTCCCGCAAGCAGCGTAGGGATCTGGCACAGAAACTGAGGCACGCAGACCGATACGGGCACGCAACCCGAGATGCGCACGTGTATCGAGACGCGCACGAGAATCGAGATGACTCGAATATCGAGACGAACAAGAAACAGAAACGTGCACGTAAATTAAGACATGCACGTAGATCGAGACGACACAGAGACCAATACAGCACGCCAATCGGAGCGAGCACGCAAACCGAGGCCACACAAGATACAATATTACGCGCAAATCGATACGGCACGCAAATTGGTGCGTGCACGTAAATCGAGGCGGCACGGGTCACAAGTTAGGCACAAAGGCCGAGACACGAGGATCGAGGCAACACACAAACCGAGGTGGCACGGTGCCCGAGACAGCGCGGGGCTCGAGGCGTCCCGCTGCCCAAGGCAATACGCGAATCGAGGCGACACGAGAACCGAGACAGCACGTGTACCAAGGTGTACGCGTATCGAGACGGCACATAACCCGACCAGCGCGGGGCCCAAAGCGTTCTGCTGCTCGAGGCGTGCACGAAGCTCGAGGGCTCGCTTCCCGAGACGTATGGGAAACGAGGGAACACGTAAGTCAAGCGTGCGCGCGGCCCGAGGAGAGCGCGACTCCCAAGGCTGTACACTGCTCGAGCAGTGCGGGGCCCAAGGGCAATCCGCCACTCGAGGCTGGCGCGACGCTCGCGGCGGGGCACGGCGGCTCGCCGGACAGAAGGGAAGAAGGAGAGGAGGAGCAGATCCATGGAGGGGAAGTGCCGCCGGGGTCGGCCAGGCTCCGGCGGAGGGGAGGAGACAGAGAGGGGAGGCCGGAGGAGCTTACCGGGGTAGATCGGCTCTCCGGCGGAGGAGACAGCGGCCACGGAGGAGATGGCGGTACTGGCGGTACTGGCGGTGGCGGCCGCAGCGGAGGCCGGAGGGGGCGACGATGATGGTGGTGGCGCTGGTGGCTGATGGCGGTGGGAGCTCAGGGCGGCCGGAGGTCGGCGGAGGCCGGAAGAAGAGAGGGAGACAGCGAGCGAGAGAGAGGGACGAGAGGCCGAGTGAGCGGGAGAGAGGAGAGTTGAGGGAGGAGAGAGAGGGCCGGGGGGGGTTGAGTGTGGTCGGGAGAGAGATGAGAGAGAGAGAGAAAGGAATTGGGGGTGGGGGTCGGCTGATCCAGCAAGTAAGAGGGGAGAGAGAGGAAGAGTGAAGAGAGAGGTGAGGGGGTTAGGTAGGGGGAGGAGAGAGATGATGTGAGGGAGTGAAATGACAAGAGAGAGGGGGAGTAGATATTTTGGAGGGTAGACTAGGATCATGAAATTAATTAATAACAAATAATTAATGAGGGCAAAATCACCTCCAATAAAATAATAAAAATTTCAAATACACCCCAAAAATTAAAATCCTCTAAAATACGAAATACAGTCGAAATACAGTCATATACCTAATTCTAAAATAGGGATATGACAGAGATTAACAAAGTTGAAGAAAGTCAAGCCATCTAGTCATAAAGCTCATTGTTTATGTTTATTATATATGAATGATTGTAACTAGGTAACGCCAAATGAAAGCTAAACTAAAACCCAACCAATATACCAAAATCACAGTTTATCAAAATGGTATATCGACGATATACTGATGGTATAATGTGGGAACAAACTTTGCATCCAATAATTCTAGCATCACATAAATTTGATGCAGTGGTACACCGATGTTATGTTGTCAGTGTGTTTTTTGTTCAGTATTTAATGCTGCAACAGTTAGAAAAGTAGCCGATTATAGTTGTTACTACGTAGAGCGGTATACCGACGATATACGGCCTACAGAGTTACATATATATTATTTTGGGTTATTTTTGCTGACCTATATAAACCAAAGTTGACCACATTTGTTACTACTTCTTGAAGCCTTAAAGTTTCACCCAATACACTCCAAATGTCTCAACATACAAGAGCTTTCACTTGCTAAATCTATCAGAGATAAAGTTTCCAAGTGAGTTGCAAATTGGATCTTCAATTGTTGTAAGAAGATCAAAATATTTTTTGTAAGTTGTTGAAGTTCGCAAGCCTTCAAATCAAAGCTCGTGTGTAACAAGTTATCAAGCCCTTTGAATCAAAACTCGCGTGTAAGCAGAAATTGACTTGCCCTACGAATCAAAGCTCACAAGTGTAACTATTTCTATAATAGTGGATTAAAGACGGATAGAGTTCCGAGATTGGAGTGCCTCACAGAGCATACCATGATACATCAGGTGTTGATATTCTTTCTCATTTATAGCACATATTTTAAATAACATATTATCATAGTTATTTGTGCTTAATTATTTGTCAAATCCTATTCTCCGCCCTCTAGGGTGATTTCACATACCATGTCATCAATGAGGCTGCCAACCACCAAAGCATAGGTAACTTCTACATATCTGTCTTTTCCTCTTCTTTAGTAGGACACTACTTCACCTTGAGATTGAACTAATTTGTTAGTAGAGTACCGGCCGGCTTCGCCTTTTCCATGTTGAATCTCTCCAACAACTTTTTGACAAACCTTTATTGCGATAACCAAATCTTTAATGCTTTCCACTCACGATCTATCCACATGCCAAGAATCTGCTTTGTTGATCCCAAGTCTTTCATAGCAAAAGACTTGCTTAACTCGTTTTTTAGATTCTCAACCCTTTATTTTCTTTCCCCCCAATCAATATGTCGTTAACGTAGAGCAAAATAATAAGAAAGTTGTTATCATATGTCTTTATGTAAACACAATAATTCTTGCATAACCATGATATCCCATGAAAGAATTGAACTTCATGTACTATTTTTGAGGTGTTTGCTTCAACCCGTACAGACTCATCTTTAAAGAAGACTATATATTTTTTGCATTGAACTTTGAACCCTTTAGGTTACAGGTTACCATGCAAGAATACAGTCTTCACATACAATTTCTCCATCTCCAAGTCCAAGTTTACAGCTAATCCGAGCACTACTCGAACCGAAGACATCTTCACCATAGTCGAAAATAACTTCTCAAAGCTGATGTCTTTCCTCTGATTAAAACCCTTCATCACCAACCTTGCCTTGTACCTTGGTTGAGAGATTTGGTCTTCAGTCTTCAACATGAACACAAATCTGTTTTTCAAAGCTTTCTTGTCTTTCAACAATGACACTAGGTCATAATTGTGATTCATATGAAGGGAATCCATCTCATCCTACATCACATGAATCCACTCCCTCCAGTATAAGATATTTCTTAGATGGATGTTGGTCCATGGTAAACCGCCTTGACTGAGATGTTTTTTTGGCATCTTCTGTTGGTTGTTCTCCCTGATTATTGTGAACTGTATCTTATGCATGAATATCTGCTTTATCTTCCTAGGCTGATTTGCTTTTACTAATCTACCTTTTCTAATGGAAAAACCAGTATCTAAGTCGACAAGGCCGCCCATAAAGCTCCCAGCCGACTTTTTGGCAAGGCTATCAACTGTTTCATCCTCAACAAATACCACAACTCTACTTTGTGTAATCTTTATTTTTAGCTAGATCCTATAACTTGTAGTCGTATAAGTTGTCTGTATAACCTAAAAAATTATGATACCGTTTTACCATCCAACTTACTTCTCTTGTCACTCGGAACGTGTGCATAAGCCCTGCAACTAAAAATCCTCATATATTTGTAAAAGACTTTCTTCCCCAACCACCTCTGTTATACACCCCTCCAATGTAGCTGAAGGTGAGAGATTTATCAGATAAGTTGCAATCCTTAGAGCCTCTCCTTGAAAGGACTTATCTAGCTTTGACAATGAAAGCATATATATGACTTTCTTGATGATGGTGCAATTTATATGTTTTGTCGTGCCATTTTATTGTGGAGTCTTTAAGACGGTCCTTTCATGTCTGATCCCATGAGCTTTGCAATACTCATCAAATGGTCCGATGTACTAATCGCCCGAACAAATACACTTGAGAGGTTTTTTGGTCTCTTTTTCAACTTATAATGAAACTATTTGAAGTTTTCAATACATGATCCTTGCTCCTAATAGCATATGCCCATACTTTCCTTGAGCAGTCACCTGTGAAGGTCATGAAGCAAGAAGTACGTCCAAAAGTCTTTGCAATTATAGGTCTACAAACATTAGTTTGCACCAATTCTAGAGGGTGTGTTTCCTTCTTTGAGATGGACTTCACTAAAGAAATATGATAATGTTTACCAAATAAGCGATCTACAAATGAACTAAAGCCATTACATTTGAGACTTGGTATAAGCTTCCTTTTGGACAAAGTTTGTAGACCTATCTTGCTGACGTGACCCAACCATCTATGCCAAAGTCCAAGTGAATTCTGCTACGTCGTATTTAATTCTGTAATGCCCCGCTCCGCACGAGGCATTTGGGTGGCGTGTTGGATGCGATCAGAATATTGGAACGTAGCTCGCTGGTGGAGCTATATCTAGTGGAAATGTGTGCAATCAGAACATGAAGACCCTTTATGCAAGTAAATGGAACTGTCCCTTCTCCCCACTCCTCTATGCCTAATAAAATGGAGTACTATGTTTCTATGTTTTGTCCCTTAAACTGTGATGCTCAAAATGTTGCTAGGTAATGATGCTTATGTTGAACACCGTTGGAGAATAACCCATGAATATTAAACTACAAAACGAATAACACTTGAACTGCTAATATGACTTGATGCATGAGAATGAATTGATAATGTCCCTTATGTTTAATGCTGCTAAAACAAACAAAACACTTGAATCATGTCCACTATGTGTAAATGTTGCATATATATAAGATGTTGTCTATTTTCTTATAAGCAATAAAATGAATGCTAGTGCCCCTCTGAAATGAATAAAATGCTAATTGTTCCTCGTGAAAGAAATGCTATGAGAAATATTACAATGAATTGATGCAATGAGAAATTATGAGGCTTGGGATCGTCGAGAACACCAAGTGGAAATGATGGTAATGATGGAAATGAATAATTCATTGAACATGACTTGGATGAAATGAGATGATGCACTATTGCCTTTCCTTCTTTTATTATTTTACCATACATTTATGTTTCAAGATCGAGTCAGACACGCATTGGCATGGTCATGGACAACTTGTGTGCAAGGTTTGGAGATATGTTTTCTAGAACGGTACCCCAGGATGTTAGGGGGATCGATTCGGCCTAGGAGAAAATATTGGCGTGCTAGTGGGAGCATGGATATTGTGAGGCATCCTTAGAGGCTAGCCACCTACTCTAGAGTCATCGCAATACCGTTGAAGGAAATGTGAGGCACTCTTAGAGTCTAGTTACCTACTTTTAGTAGACATTACATTTTCTTTGAAGTCCTATATGGCAAACGTCTATATGGTGTAACAACACCAGTGACCATGTAGTCAGGATGCGCGCTAATGAATGTTTTGTGCAGGTAGAGTAAGTATAACATTAACCTGTATTTGATGCAGGTACGAGAGAGTCGGTTATCAGTAAGAAATCACTTAAATATGATATATTCAATATATATGTTGGTTCAACTTGCCTGCTTAACATGCTAAACAAAAAAATGCTGTGATGTTGCCTTTCAAATGAGAAATTTTATAATAATGCCTCTACATAAACACTGTTAGAACTTGATAACACCAAGTATGCTTCATTGATGCCTTTACATAACAATTCTATGTCATGCTTACAAGTTTCAATGAATACTGCACATGAACTGTAAACTGATGCTAGGCCCCAAATAGAAAGATCACTTTAATAAATGTGTGCTCAAATGACTACTTAGTGTTAGTTTAGGCGAGTGGGCTGGTTCTGCTCGCCATTACATAGATGATGTACTAACCCACGTTGTGGGCACTATTTTTAGGTGCTCGTGCTTGGTAAGTTAGTACACGAAGATTGGCTTGATCAGCCCCGTGACATCGAAAATTTGTTAGGCATGCAGAAGTTCTCCTTGTACAAGGTGATGTCTTCTGTTTATAAAGGGCATAATGTATGAAATCTTATAATCAGTTATACCAGTGAGTTGTAAGCCAAGTTGGCATATCCAGTTATAAGTGTATGTATCAAGTATCATTGTAAGCCTTATGGCATGAGTTCAGTTGGCTATTAAATGTACAATGAGATGTGTTGTAAACTTTGCATTCTATTGCAAGTCTTGTACTCTATTTCTAATTATCAATAAAGACAACTTATTTCTATATATCTCTATGTGACTTCAACTTATCTGCTTATTCCGCTGCTAGAAATCATTAATGTGTTCTATTCAATAAGCAAGAATGTCATCTTTTCCTTCAATTTGTCTATTTCTGCCACTGTGATGTATTTCTATTCGAAGAATATCAATTATTTACCATCTTTGTTTTATACAAGTACAATACCAGACTTGTATGACATCACGCCCAAACGAGGATGATCTATTCCCAGAGTTAAATGCGCGGACGAATGACTCTGCGGAATCGGGACATGACAAATTGGTATCAGAGAGCGGCTTTACGTTCTTGGACTCCTATCAATTTGTCTCAAATCAAAGTTGCATCTGCAATTAACCCAAAGTTGCTTCCACGAGTATTCAACGTTGCTTCCATGATTTAATCAAAGATTGCTTCTGCGATTATTCTGTTGTTGTTTCTATAATCATTCTAAGTTGTTCTGTATCTGAAAGTTTGTTGACCCTCTTGGCTGCTCATTGGATGTTCCATACAATAAGTCTAAATACATGTGATGTCCATGAATGAATGATTATTGTTGGTTTTAACACTAATGTCCCAATAGTGACTCGATGCCATAGTATGCTATGTTGTGAATAATGTTCGAAATATTGGAATAGAGAGAAATTGCTATTTGTATGCTGTAAAATGTATGAGAATTGTATGTGATGTTGGAAAAGAATTGTGAATGAAATAATTGATGGATGAGTTAAACAAAATTGATGAGTTGACTCATGTGCGGCGGCATTACGAATTCAAGATCCTAAGATGTTGGCTTATGTGTTGTGATCAATTTAGACCAGGATTGTCTGGAATAGACTTAAGATTGGTATGGTTTAAGGATGGCTTCATTTCTGAGTGGTATATTTCCTCTACCACTTCAGAATGAGATGTATCGTGACCCTTTCCATCAGATAGAAATGAATCTATCTGTAGGTATTGAATAATATTGAGACTTAGGTGGGAGTCATGCCTTGTTGCTAGGTGACTCGAATGTTCCTTGACGTAGACGTTATGCTGGGTGACGAGAATTGTTAGAAAAGTATAACGGCTGCCTTGATTGGGAATTGTTCAGTCGGGTGATGGCTCAGACTAGCCAGATAATTATCATGCTATGGGTAAATGATTTGGTTAAAGAATGCTGTGGCTTAGAACAATGAATGATAATTGTGATCGATTGAATGAAAATCCTGTGTGGCTATTACAATTGGTTGCTAATATGAAAAATTGGAAATATTATCCGTGACTCAGATGAATGTTGAAAATTGGTGCCTTGACTGTCACTACCATATTTCTAGTGTGAGGGTATTTTTGTCATTTTTGGGGTATTTTAAATTTATTAGAATTTATGGGAATTTTTAGGAATTATCTTGAAATTGTTTGGACTAGATTGATTTTGGCTAGTTTGGACCCATGTAGACCAACCTAGGAGCTAACCCGAGTTAGTTGGACTTGGTTAGGTCAAGTGACTCTAGTCTAACCTAGCATGACTTAAGTTAGTGGGTTTTGATTCATTAGAAATTGACTTAAGGAATTAGGAATTAAATGGTTTGAGAAATAGCTTGTGATTTCACAAGTCATTTTGTGACTTAACCTAATAGGACTAGCTAACCTAGTTAAAACCCTAACCTAGCCCATCATGGCCGGCCACTATGGGTTAAGTGGGTTAACCTAGGGATTCCCCCACTATAAAATCCCTCCTAAATTCTAGGGCTAGCCTCCTTTCCCTAGGAAAATTATTTCAAGAAGAAAGAGGTGAGTTCCTACCTTTAGAAATTCATTATAAATCCATTTTAGGTCTTTTTTCCCCCAAACTAGTTGCATTGGATCCTAATATCAATGTTCTTGCTGTTGGTATTGATTGTTTGCAGGAAGGAAACAATTTGTGAGATTTTGGTGGTTGAGAAAATCTTTCCATTTGGGGCTTTTTCATCCATAGTTCAAGAATAGGTAATCTCTCCATTTCTCCATGGATTTTCATTTTGTCTTCATCAATAGGAAGCCCTAAGGGTCCCCTAAGAGTCTGGATAGGACTCCTGTCGGGTGTCATGGGTTTTGTGTCCGTTTTGGACACGTGTCTGTGTCCCTACACTGGTGTTTGTGAAAATGCCACAAAGGGACTGTTGGTGTTATTTTCGATTTATTTTTGAATATGAATATTAGTTTTAATCTTGCTTATTGATTTCTGTTTGTATGTGGTAGTGTTCGTGTCGTTTTGTGTCGGTTTCATGGAGTGGACACGCGCGTGCACACGCTCGCGCGCGTGCTACAGGGATCCCCTGCCTATCGGGGTCTGTAGCGGACACGACACGTATTGTATGGACACGAAACTCGACATGTAGCATTGGGCCATGACTGACACCCCGTGTGTCAAGTCCCACATGTATCCGTGTCGTGTCGAGGGGGGAATCGACTGTGCACGACACGTGCACTGTGTGGTTCAGTGCCTGGGACTTGTTTCTGTTTTGATTCGATTCTAATAGTTCTAATTGTGTTTTAAATTGTTAATCAAGATCCTAATATGTCTAATGATCTGTAATAGATTAGGTTTTGCATAGTAGATTAATGATTGGGGTGATATTGGTCTCGAGCATGGGTTTTGGGTTCACTGATACACACTGATACTGTTTTCCAGTTTTTCCCAATATTTTTATTCCTTGGTTGATGATGTGTTCTTAACTGTGATGATTCCCACATGTTATATTTCCTATTTACTAAGCTTTTACAAATGATTATAGGCTTTGATTATGAGAATAGGATTTTGGCTAATGGGTGGATTCATTAAATTGCTAACTGTCATTACCTAGTCCTTGATGAACTGTCAACATTGATTTCAAATGTTTCCTAAATTGTTTAAGAAAAACCTGAGAATGAATACTTATGGATCCCTATCTATACACCTGTGTGTTACACTCTTTTGCATTGAAAACTGAGAATAGGTTTGGGTGTTTTGGTGATCAATTGATTAAGTAATATGGCTTTGGGGAGGGACTGAACTGAGCTTTTGATCAGGAAATTCCTGAGTTGTTTTGAAACTGAATAAAGTCTAAAACCTGGGAATGATAGGCATTCACTGAAATCTGAGTTTTGGTTTTGAAAACTGAGAATGTAATGGTTTCCTTCCCATTTTCCTCAACTGATTAACAGTGGACTGGTTACACTATTTTTCCAGATTTTTTCCATTGACAACTGATGTTCTCTTTGCTGTTGAGAATAGGATTGATGATGTGAGGTTTGAAGGTAGTGAACTGCTACTTTCCAGTTTTTGCATTGATGTATAAAAACTGAATTGATTTCTTTCATTTATTGCAATAGTTGTTCTTCTAAAACCTAAGAATTCCAGTTTCCTATGATGAACTATTTTCCTCTCATACACACACTCACACCCTTGTCACACATACACAGCCTTGGGTTCACCCTCTCTTTACTGTTATTTCCTGCACATTTTACCCTCACTTCTTAGCACATACATACACATTGCATTGTCTCACACACACACTTTTGGTTTTCCCTAACACACTTCCTCTCTTCCTTCACTGATTTTAATTCCTGCACACTGGTGTACACATACACAACACACATGCCTCTCTCTTTATATTATATATGTATGTATAATGTATCATAGTATTTTACCTATACATGTTAGTTATATAGGAATGTATGAAGTAAATGTAATGTATATATATATACATGATACATTGTGAATATGATTGTAATTATAAATATGGGATATTAGTGATATGTTATGATATATGGGTGGGTTTGAATAGTGACTATAGGATAGATGTTCCTGATAGACTACTAGTCATAGTCAAGCCTACTGGTTATGTGTATAGGCATGGCTTGGCATGGTGTTGCCTAGTTAGTTATAGTATAACCTAGAATAGTTTGGTTAGACCTAGATTAGACTATTTGACTAGATTTGACTTTAGGGTTGACCAGAGTTGACCAAGAGTTGACTTTGGTCTAAATTGACCTAGATTCATGTAGAATGCAGAGTAGGACTTCATTTTGTCATTTTAGACTTGTTGTTATTTGTGCTGTTCTGATTAGGAGCCAGACACCACTCCTCGGACGGTACTTTTTATATTGGACACTCAGATACAGGCGAGTACATTCTCTGATCATTTCATATCCTACTTAGAATTATTTTCTGTAGTAGATTACTTTACTTGTACTGTCACGTTGGTCACACGGATTAGTACTATACGGATCCCTTCTTGAGATGTTATCCTTACGGAGCAGGGTACTCTACGTTCTGTGCGTTTTACTTACATAGCGTACAATATGCTTCTTTGGTTCTTTGATTACTTGTGACATATACCCTTATGATCACAGAGTCTCCTAGAATCTCTTATCCTATTTACTGGGTGTCCTAGAATCTCCTAAAATCCCCATTTTTGGGACTACTATGTACCACCCTTCGGGGGCTTACCACCCTTTGGGGGCTATTACATAGAATCATAACATAACCTGTTTGGATCCTTGTGTACTGATTGGGGTACGGGGGAGTAGAAGTAGACATGTGAATAATATCCAAGTAGTATCTTATCAGAATCTCTTCCATAGTGTCTTATCAGAATCTCCTATGCCATTTACATGTCTATGTTGTACTCTGACTCACTAGACACATGATAGTTCTCTATTTATAGTAGATATTTCTATTACAGCTTTCTCTCTCTGTTTACATACTGCACTTCTTTCAGTACTTGTATTTTACTTTACTGTATGATTATATCTTCTAACCTGCTATGAACTGTTGAGATGTACTATACTCGCTCCTGTCCTGACTGGACCTGTTGAAAATATTACAGAGGACGAGGAGGAGGCTTGCCTGGACACTTACTACGGGGCAGCCTTAGATGACACCTGCGAGCTGGACCCTCAGGAGGACCCAGCTCTAGCTGAGGATATCACCCCGATTGCCTAGATTAGATTAGTTAGGCTTATCTATCTTTTATGTAGTCATGGGACATGTTAGCTAGACTTTATTTGGAGTTCAGAGTTGTATATATTCTTTCATTCTGTATCTGAGACCTTGTACTGCTGGATATTGCTGGGATTATCTTAGACTACTTTTCATCTATTTATTTCCTTGAGTTCTATTTCATATCGTGCTATCTCTTTCTTAGTTGTGATTGAGTTTTACTGCTATGTCACCCCCATTCGGGGAGTATAAACTGTTTAGATATATATTGTTAGATGTTGTGACCTAGGACAGCGTTCTACCGTCGACACTGCGGCGTAGGCTGGGCGTTGTTACGTTCTCGTACCCTCATAGTGGGTGCAGGTCGTGACATTGACCCTAAGGTTTGACAGATGATAACCCATCTTGACCACGAAAGGATAGAATCAGAAGTACGAGATCATGCTTGACGGAATGAATAATCATTGCATATGTGCATGATGCGGGAGGATTTGAATTGTATCACAAAAGTAACAAGTAATGACCCTGAATATTTGTATCACATAGAAAATGGTCAATTGTTACACGAATTGTTGGATTAGAATGGAATAAGTTAACCCTTGCGATATGAAAGCATATGGATGTTCGTATGAGATTTTGATGGTCGAAAAATGAATGGTATTTAGAATCATAACGTGTGTTGAATAATGTCAGTAAGATGGTGTGACGGTATGGGTTACTGTCTGTTGGGATATAGATTGCTGGGGTATGACTTTGTTATACAGACCGAATAGTATGATTCCATAGTTCTGTTGAGACTATCGAAAATCGATGACCCTTGAATAGTTAGCCTCAGTATATAGATCCATGTGGATACGAAGAAATTGGAATAGAAATCAGATCATTGGAAAATTTACTTGATAGATTATTAGATCGTTGAGAATCGTATGTCGGGTCAGGATTTAGACCATAATGTTGCTAGACCGATCTTAGTCGATTGTTGGGTAAGTCTAAAATGAGCCTCTGTGGGAATTAGTTCATTGAGGATAACCCTGGATAGATAGACTTGACCCTAGCGACCGTGGGTTGCATAACCAATTGTCGGCCTAATCGACAATGACGAATAGTTGTTCAGATTGAGTTGATACCCATAGGTTTGGGTAGAGTTTCTTGGAACTGTCGATTGCTTATTGGCTCTAAGAATAAGAAACAAGTATGACCCTAGAAGCCGTCCATTCTAGGGAAGTCACCTGAATGATTAGGTTTAGCTGTCGGTATAGCTAGCATTAGAGACTTGACTGAATAATAGGTGACCGTTGACGACCTATAGGATGACCTTTTGGTATTGAATGAGAGATGGTGGTAAGGAGTATGACCTAAGAAAGTATATGCTGCAACCTAAGCCTCATATATGTTTGACCCTTGGGAAGTAATGTGTTGGCCTATAGTAGGAACTGCAATAGTGGGGCAATTAAGATTTGAGTTGTATGTATCGAACAGTGAATTATTCCATGAGATAGAATTGACTGCTCATGGGAATGTTGGACCAGTATCTATAATCGGTTAGCTAGAGTAACCTCGAATGTTGTATATCAAGTTGGAAAGATGGATCATTGCTTAGAAGTTTGGCTAGTGATTTCATAGTCGACAAGGAAAGTTGAAATGAGATATTGCAAAATGGATATTATGTTGGATAGAATGCTGCACAGCGTGACCCTTGAATTTTTACCTTTAGAAATGGTGAATTACCTCGGTGTGAAATATTGTCGAATTCAGGAAGGAATATAATTGTATATTGATTATTATAAACTCCTTGTACGGTTGGTTTCAAGTTAGACCCGTGACCCGAATATATAAATTTTGTGCTTGGATAAGGAACTTATCCAAGTTGTCCCTGATGTTAAATATTGTGGCTTGAAAGATAGCGATGATGGCAAAGTAAATGAAGTAATAAGTCAATTGAAAGGATGCTAAGTCGGATTTGGTGAAGAGAATTGCACTTGTGGCTTATCGAAGTGCACTATCAAAGAAGTTGACTAAAATACGTATATTTTGGGAACGTCTAAAATATGTGTATGGATCCAAACGAAGTGATAGACTGCGACTGAGATAACACTGTTGGAAGAACTTATTGAATCGTACTAGCATAGACTTTGGCTGAAGTGCATATGTTTTGGAGACGCCTAAAATATGTGTATGGGTCCAAATGAAGTGATAGGTTGCGACCAAGATAGAGCTGCATGGAAGAATATCAGTGAATCAATGAGAAGGGAAATTATTTTGGAAAAGAGGAAGACAAATTGACTCATTGATGGATTAAGTGGTATAGTTAGGTAACAATCTTGACATGTCCGAGTATGCTGAAAAGAATATTGAATTGAAGCTAAATGAGGAAGTTGTTATGACTAAGTGAATTAGTTGAGTGAGTTGTTCTCTTAAGTTTCGAGGAAAAAACTTTTTCTGAGTGGTATATTATATAATGTCTCGCTCTGCGCGAGACATTTGGGTGGCATGTTGGATGTGATCAGAATGTTGAAATATGGCTCGCTGGTGGAGCTATATCTAGTAGGAATATGTACGATTAGAACATGAAGACCCTTTATGCAAGTGAATGGAACTGTGCATTCTCCCTACTCCTTCATGCCTATTAAAATGGATTACTATGTTTTTATGTTATGTCCCTTAAACTGTGATGCTCAAAATGTTGCTAGATAATGATGCATATGTTGAACACTATTGAAATGAATAACACATGAATATTGAACTGTAGAACAAATAATACTTGAACTACTAATGTGACTTGATGCCTGAGAATTAATTGATAATGTCTCTTATGTTTAATGCTGCTGAAACAAACAAAACACTTGAATCATGTCCACTATGTGTAACTGTTGTGTAGATATGGGATGCTGCCTGTTTTCTTGTAAGCAATGAAATAAATGCTAATTCCCCTCTGAAATGAGTGAAATGCTAATTGTAACTCGTGAAAGGAACATTGTGAGAAATGTTGCAATAAAAAATAATGAGGCTTGGGATATCCGAGATCACCAAGTGGAAATGAATAAGTCATTGAATATGACTTGGATGAAATGAGATGACATACTGTTTCCTTTCCTTCTTTTAATATTTTACCATGCGTTTATGTTTCACTATCGAGTTGGACACGCATTCGCATGGTCATGGATAACTTGTGCACAAGGTTTAGAGATATGTTTTCTCGAACGGTAACCCGTGACGTTAGGGGGACCGATTCGGCCTAGGAGGAAACATTGGCGTGCTAGTGGGAGTACGAGTATTGCGAGACATCCTTAGAGTCTAGCCACCTACTCTGGAGTCATCACAATACCGTTGAAGGAAATGTGAGGCACTCTTAGAGGCTAGCTACCTACTTTTAGTGGACATTATATTTTCGTTGAAGTCATATACGAAAAACGTTTGTATGGTATTACAACACCAGTGTCCATGTAGTCTAATGAATATTTTGTGCAGACAGAGTAAGTATAACATTAACATATATTTGATGTAGGTACAAGGGAGTTGGCTATCGGTAAGAAATTACTTAAAATGACATATTCAATATATATTGGTTCAACTTGCCTACTTAACATGCTAAACGAAATAATGTTGTGGTATTGCCTTTCAAATGAAAAATTCTATAACATGCTTAACATGTTAAATACAATATGTTAAAGTGTTACCTTGCTAAGAGAATCACCATAACATGTTCGATATATGTTAACTCAATTGCTGCTTAAATGATGCCTCTACATAAAACTGTTAGAACTTCATAACACCAAGTATGCTTCATTGGTGCCTTTACATTTGCTATGGTCATGTTTACAAGTTTCAATGAATATTACACATGAACTATAAACTAATGCTAGGCCCCAAATATAAAGATCACTCTAATAAATGTGTGCTCAAATGACTACTTAGTGTTGGTTTAGGCAAGTGGATTGGTTCTGCTCTCCAGTACATAAATGATGTACTGACCCACGTTATGGGCACTCTTTTTTGGTACTCGTGCTTGGGAAGTTTAATACACAAAGATTGTCTTGATCAATCTCGCGACATCAAAGATTTGTTGGACATGCAGAAGCTCTTATTGTACAAGATGATGTCTTTTATTTATAAAGGGCATAATGTATGAGACATTGTAATCAGTTGTACTAGTGAGTTGTATGCCAAGTCGGCATATCTAATTGTAAGTTTATGTATCAAGTATCAATGTAAGCCTTATGGCATGAGTTCAGTTGGCTATTAAATATACAGTGAGATGTGTTATAAACTTTTTGTTATATTGCAAGTCTTGTACTCTATTTCCAATTATCAATAAAGACAACTTATTTCTACATATCTCTGTATGACTTCAAGTTAGCTGCTTACTTCCGCTGCGAGAAATCAATAATGTGTTCTATTCAATAAGCAAGAATATCCTCATTACCTTTAATTTGTCCGCTTCTGCCGCTACAATGTGTTCCTATTTGAAGAATACCAATTATATACCGTCTTTGTCTTGCACAAGTGCAATACTAGACTTGTACGATATCACGCCCAAGCGAGGTCGATCGGTTCCCAAAGAAAAATGTGAGGACGAATAACTTTGCAGAATCGGGACATGACAACTTCTCCTTGTAATGCCTTTGCTTACATACGAGATATAGTGCAACATAAACTCCCTCTTACTATAGCAAGATAACCTTTGGTGAGCTTCTACTGCCCATTTTTAAAGATGTTATAAAATTTCTCTTTCTAAAGTCTTTATTTTGAAATCAGATTGGAGCACAACTCAGGTACATACCTCACATCCTTAAGTACAAACTTGTACCTAAGACTTTTATGGAGGTGGACATCTATTTTTTCGATAATTTGCAATATGTATTTATTTTCCATCCTGACCACTTTGAAGTTGGTGCTTTCGTATATTGCGAACAAACTCCCTTCATGGTGAGGCATGGAAGGATGCTCATGTGTTGACAATCTACTCAGCATTATGTGGTAGACATGACTCCTAGTCTCTCTTGGTCACTACGATTATTGCTGCGATCTTCTCAATTTGGTCTTTCTTATCGTTTCTTTTATTTTCTAATTCTTGTTTAATTTCCTGCAATCTTGGTTGAAATGGCCCATGATGTCATCGTAATCACAAACACAAAGTATTAACGTTAAAAAACTATTGCGAAAAAAAATCACGAGGCAAGCCAAGCACAAATCTACTATAATATAGTTATATATCTCTCTCGCAATCGTTACCCAAAGATGCGAAGTATCCCTCCAATTCTAATAGATACAAAAGACAAAAGGAAAGATTGGAACACTTGTAGTGCCCCATTCCTGATAGGCGACAGACTATATAATATGCTTGTGGCGCGTCAGACTCGGTCAAAAACTTAGATGGCTAGTCTGACTCGATTGCTGAGCTTGGTATTCAATAACACTTTGTAGCAACAAATAAAATCGATTTGGACGAATATTATGAGAATCGATCCAACTAATGGAACGACTTTTGTTGGAATAAGTCCTAGATACAGTAGACTACGTCTCGGCGAGTGACCTTTATATAAGAGTCCCTTCGATGAGACCTGACTGCTGTATAGTTTTCTTGAAGTTTTTGCTACTTAGTTTTGATGAATGTGTTTTCGCATCGATTTCAACATTCATTATAAGAATGAAACGAAGGATTAAAGAAGGAATTCCGATAAAATGTTGGTGTTATTGCAGGAGCTTGCGTAACTGAAGCTTGAACATTCTGAAGCGCTTCGACTCTCGGCACGAACGAATACTTGGTGAGTGGTTCGGTCCCTTCTTTTCTACTTCTTCCCACAAATTAAATTCTTATTGCCTCGGACTTATTCAAATTGACGATGCCAAGTTAAATGCATGCTAAATCACTAAAATCATGACTCGGGATAACTGTACCGATTTAGAGAAATTTACTCTAAAAATATAAGTTTCATATCAAAAAGCAAAAAGTTACGGTTCTACAAAAGAGAGAGACTATTTTATGATCTGCAAAATAAAATAAAATGTTGGTTGCAGCATATAGTGCCTCGGGAAATTTAGCGCCTACGGGATGCCAAATCAGAAGTACATCTTTGGAGAAAATAAATGATTGCAAGAGTTGGCAAAAATGATTATGCTGCTTAATACTGTCCGTGCTATGCAATCTGTTTCATATGTTAAACTGTTCATGCATTGTCATGGTCATGGACAACTTGTGTACAAGTTTGGTTTTCCTCGAAATGGTTTTCGGGGTGCTGGAGCCGAATCGACCTAGGGAAAATGAATAATCGTGCTTCGGTACTGATGCATTGCGGGACCTTTAGTAAGGCTCGCAACGGGTAGCGTCGTAATGCCAATGAGAATAGTCCCAAGTGGTGTGTAACACCAATGACCTCATATAAGATTGTAGCATTCTTATCTATTGTCTTATGCAGGTGGTAAATATTATCTATATTTTGTCTAGGGATGAGCACGACCGTGGTAAGAATTAAGATAAACTGTTATATTTTACTGTATGCTTTTACTGTTCAAGAGAGTGTTATCAATATGAACTGAATTCATTTAGTTTTAAATAGAAAGAAAAATCCAATACATGTCTACCTTAATAATCAGAGTCAGTTTAGACGAGTGGGTTCGTCCCACTCACTAGTGCATTCCCAAGTGTACTAATCCTCCAACCCCATAGGTGACGAGAACTCTGGGGTACACGGTGCTAGCCAAAGCTGATGTTCGGAGAGACATTTTGAAGTTCTTTCTATTTTGAAGTATTTTGAAGCCAATTCATCGAAGGTTTTCAATATATAAAAGGGCATGAATGTATGGAACGACAAGTATTGGTTCAGGCAGCTTGTCGAGTATTTTCTTTTGTTTCAATCAATATAGCTGAAATGATATATCCAATGTAATTACGACTTACAATTCGTTGCAAGCTATCAATGAAAAGCATATTTCTATTTTCCTATACTACGTGTTCAATTCTCTACGATTTGTGAAGTTTTAACTTGATGTTTCAAATGTAATATTCTCGCCTTGTACGAGTGCAATTCCAGACTCGTACGACATCACGCCCTAGCGAGAACGATCAATTCAGCATAATCGATGCAAGGATGAATGATATGTCAAATCAGAGCATAACAACACTCATCCTCCCAATAAATACAATACAATACTTACTAAAATTCAAAGGGGATGCCGAATTCACGACCATTACGAATGCCTTTTTTCCCCTCTATCCATTGAAGACTGAGTTCCCAACGAAGTCTCCGCTTATCAATTCTTCGGACTGCTACAGAGATTGGGTCTCCAAAATTACTCTATAATTTATTTGTGCTCCACCGAATTATATACACCCTCATCGAAAGCTATGTCCATATTTATATATAGTTGATCATAACAACTATATAAGTCCTATAAAGAATAGAAGCTTAGCTTTGCTTTCCATATATATTAGATTGTCTACTCTACTAGTTATGAGTACTAGCTCAAAATGACTATTACTATTTTAATAAGTAATTTTATATGGAATTGATTTGGACCTTTGCTTGCTCCTCTGTTGGAGGATATTAGAGGAGGTTAGTCTGTTAGGAACAAATTGATGCACATAACATATATTTGTAACCAAACTAATCTCTTTCTCCTCTTATCTGTTTGATTCGTTTTCACCTCTTATCAGTTTGATTGCCTCTCTCTATAAGGTTCTCATGCGATCTATGTTAAATATGTGAATAAGAATATCCTTCTCTCTTCTCTAGTGTAGTAGGCTAAGTTGAAGCACGTTAAATCTTGGTGTTATTTTTTTATATTTGGTTTAGTTTAAATCTTCATGGTATCAGAGCTTCAGGTTGGCGGTATTGGATCTGAATTGCTCGCACCTAGCTAGATGTCGTTCGGTTGAGAGATTAAAAATGATCTCAAAATTGATTGTTCGGTTTTTTTGGCAAGTCTTCATTGAAGTAAGTTTCTGATCTGCTTCCTTATGTGCATATCTTGGTTGTGTTCTGCTTCTTGTTTCGTTGGTTGTTGTCTTTGATTTAATAATATCAATTTCATGGTAGAATCTAATTTGAATCGTGGATAGAAATTGCCATTAATTATGTTAAATAGTTTAAACTATGTGTCATAGTCAAGGGCTGTAACTTTGTCTCTTGGTGGCAAGAAAAAAATTAGTTTTTTGAATGGAGACAAGAATTGTCTTTCTAAAATTGATTTATGACACAAACATAGGATTGCTAATGATCAACTTCTAAAATGTATGGCAATGAAAATACTGCTGCTAAAATATTTGAATTGAAGCGTGAAATTGTTGCTGTAGAATAAGGAGATAAGACATTCATGGAACATCATGGAAATATAAAGAAGATGTGGGGTGAATTGGATATTTATCGCCCATACACTGAAGATCCAACAACTCTGCTGAAAAGAGCTGAAGAATAAAAAAAATTCTTGATGAATGGTTTGCAGCCAGAGTACGAAAACCTTAGAAGCAATATCCTTATGAATTTTGTCCCTCCATCCTTGTCGAGTGTGTGCACTACTAACATGTGTAGTGCGAAGAAACTCAAACAAAAACCATGAATCAAGATTCTAATTAATTCGTACATGACAAGTCTGAGTCCAATGCTTTTGTTGCCTTGAGAGTTGACAGGAGAAATTTTTTTCAGAAAATAATCTAAACAAAGGAAGATGAGTGCTCGAAAATCATTAGTTTCTAAACAAAGGAAGATGAGAGCCCCTTCAATTTGAACACTGTGGAAAATTTAGACACACTAAGGAGCATTATCGAGAGCTTTACCTTTACCTTAAGCCAACTTATGATAAGGTGAGTAAAAGAGAGTCGACTATTATAGCTAATACCTCCATCTCGATGACCAAATTAACTTAACTTCTTCAACAAATTTGCAAGACTAATACTTATGAACCCAGTCTGTCTCCCAGTACTCTTACCTTAGGTTAACTTGAAGCTTATTTCTCTTCATTTGAACATGAACATACTTGGATTATTATATGGATAATGATTCCAATTATGTGCATAATTTTACCTTTAGAACATCAAAACATTTTATTTTCGTAGCTAATGGTTCTTCAGTTCCTGGGTCTGGGTTTGTACAAATTAATTTCTTTTCTGGTTTTCCTAGTTCAAATGCTTTTTTTTGTTCTTTCATTTCTAGCTCAGCTACTTTCAGTCGACAAAATCACTAACTCATTAGATTACAATGTTAATTTTCTCCTAATATGGTTGTTTTTTAGGATCAAATATTGGGAAAGAAGATTGGTGAAGGAGTCTATTCTCATGGTCTCTATATTTTGAAACCACTTGGGCAACATGTCTCCATAGTACTCAGTTAGATAGTCATGTGCTACATCAACGATTTGGACACCCATACAGTCGTATTTTATCTCTTTTATTTCCATCTATTTCAAATAATTCAAATGTTTGTCTGCCAGTTTTCTAAACAAGTATGACTACCTTTAATAATTCTATGTCAAGGTCTTTTAAACCCTCTGAGTTAATACATTCAGATTTATGGATAATTGTCGTACAAACTCTTATTATGTATTCAAATACTTTATGTTGTTCATTGATGATTATTATCGGGCTACATGATCTACTTATTAAAATCTAAAAATGAGGTGTGTTCTATTTTTAAGGTTTTTCACAACATTGTGTTTACTTAGTTTGGTGCTAAAATAAAAAAATTATGCTCTAACAATGGGACATAATTTCCTTCGCAGCGAAAGAATTATCCATCAGAGTAGTTGTGTCGGTACGTCTCAACAAAATGGAGTTCTGAGTGAGAAATTGACACGCCTTAGAAACCACAAGAGCACTTATGTTCTAAATGAATGTCCCTAAGAAATATTGGTCCCATGGAGTCTTAATTGTTGTGTACTTGATAAATCGACTTTCGGCTCATGTCATTCAATTTCAGTCACCATTGGATGTTCTGACAAAGAGAAAATATGATGTGTCTTATCGATAGGTATTTGGATGTGTCTATTACATTCACAACCAGTCCATACATCGTGACAAGTTGGATCGTCGGGCTAATGCATTTTTAGGTTATTCTTCAACGAAGAAAGAAGATACATGTTATGATCCTCATTCTAGAAAGCTCTTTGTATCGCGGGAAGTTCGATTTGCTAAAAAATGAACTATTTTTTCAAGTTCAATAGGAGAATAACATTCTATCTTATAGGGAGTATTTGGATACATTATTCCCGCCCCCTGCCATAGTGTATACTGTAGTGCCCCATTCCTCGTTGCGATGCGAGGAACACGGTTAAGAAACACTATCGCTATCGATTGGTCGAAACCGATTGAATTAAGATCATTTCCTCGTTATGGAATGAATTATTCAGAATAAGTCCCATATTCAACGGTTTGTGCCTCGGGGATGGACTCTGCGGCTGAGTCGAGAGAGACCTCCCGTTGCTTTATTTTTTATATCGTACTTGCTTCTTTGTCTTTGGTTTTATGAATGCATTTTCGTGATTGTTTTTGATGGATTTATTGCTTTTGTTCTTCGAACTTCGCATTTCATATCAAAATCGAAAGAGAAGGGTAGAGTGCTAATGCGTTGCTTGTGCGATTTTAGGTGGTCGCGTTGACGCCGTCTAGCGCAACAAGACATTTTTCCCTCTCGTCTCAAACAATCAAGGTGAGTGGCTGGACCCTTCTCTCCTTTGGCCCTCTTGTTCTCCAATCAATCGATAGAATGTTAGTTGAATATGCAAGGGCATAATGCTTAATTTCAATGAACTATTGCATGATTTTTCACGTAGGCTCGCTATAGAACTGTTATGCCATGTAGCTGCTACATGCTTTTTTTATGTACATATGCTATAGAACTGTCATATCATAAATTGCTACATGCTTAATATGTTATGCCTATTATAACACTACTTTATGTAAAGTTTGAGTCATTAATAATTGTCACCACAATACGACAAAACAACGATGAAAATGGTTAAGTCGCTCACGAATTAAAGGTCATGCTTGAATAACTAGTCTAGCCTTGCACGGTCATGGACAACTTATGCACAAGGAACGGCTCCCTTGAACGATAACCCGGGACATGGGATAAATTTGGACTAGGAGTATTTTGATAAGAAGCCTATTCCTGCTCCTTTTGACAGTAGTATCATTCTCAAGAAGAATGAAGGTTCACCTGTGGAACAACATAGATGTTCACAGATGATACGTTCTCTTATGTATATAACCAATAAAATCCAATTGTATATTGTATTTTGCTGTTGTGAGAAATAATTAGATATACTAGTAACCTAAATCAGTCACATTGGTCAGCATTAGAAAGAGTATATAGATATCTTAAGCGTACTCTATATTATAAATTGTATTATACTAGACATCCAGATATCATAGAAGGCTATTGAGATACAAACTGGATAACTGATTCACATGATGTAAAATCCACTAGTGGATATATTTTTACTCTAGGAGGAGCTGCAATCTCCTGGGGTTCATGTAAACAAACTATCATATCTATGAGTATAATGGACTCTGAAATGGTAGCTTTGTACACTACTTGTATAAAAGCTGAATGGCTTAGAAATCTGATTATGAATATATATGTTTCTTATATTTATATTCCTGCTATTTCTATAAAATTTGATAATAAATCTGTTATTGAACTACTAAAGCATGATTCCGTGAATGCTAAGATGAACACGCCCCTGTAGCTGCGCTTCAAGTCAATAAAGAGCCTATTAGGCAAATATGTGATTCTTGACTATATAAAGTCAGAAAAGAACCTTATAGACCACTTGACGAAGGTTATGTCTAGGACATTAATCCTATAATCATCGTGAAAGATGGGGTTAAGCCCACAAGTAAGTCACCAGCAGTGGTAATCCAACCGAGTCTGACTGAAGATCCCAAGAAGCTGGTTCAATAGGTAGAAACAAGATGGACTTTGGTGACTAATATGAAATACTGATCCAGATGTTTGCAAAAACTAAACATTTTATTACAAACTTTAAATAATCGTACACGAGTACAATAAATTCTGGGAAAGTACAACTGTAAGAGTCCGGTCCGATTGACGACCGCTTTATCCCTTTGACGAGGCGATTATGGATGGAAGCAAGCTTGTCACTGTGTCTCAGAGCTTCTGTTGATGAGGAATCTTCTGTATGGCTCGACCGTGTAGAAGTATCGATAAAACTTTGGCTTCGATTAATGGTTGAAGAACTTGCTCTTGAGGATTGATAATTGTAGAAAATAGAAGTGTGACGAGTGCTTGAACTATACCCCTCCTCTCTGTGTCTGTACGTTGGAGGAATGGAACCCTATTTATGGAGTCAAGGAATAACTAACTGATAGTTATTCAAAGTAGGCGCCCTCTGCAGCAGCACCTAAACGACTATGCGCCACTTTTAAGCAGAGGTGCCTATTGACATGTGGCACCTATACAGAATAGGCATGTGGTCATGGCCAAGTGATGGGCATGTTCTTCAGGAAATTCGAAGTAGTGCCCCATGTTCAGCATGTATGGTATCTTATCATGCCACATAAATTTACAGACATCATCAGAAAAATAGGCGTCCAACAGAACAGAGCGCCTTAGAGAAGTAGGCGCCTAAGGGAGCTAGGCACCTGAGAGAGCAGTGCCTAGGAGAGCTAGGCGCCTAAGAGAACAAGGAGCCTAGGAGAACAGAGCTCCTAAGAAACAATAGGCGCCTAAGAGAGTTAGGTGCCTAAGATGTAACTCCTCTTTCCGAAAATTTTGAAATATTTATTTGTTTTAAGTGGTGATTTTTTAGAATTTTATAAATAATTAATTAGTTAATTATTATAGTAGATGACTTTAGCCATGGTTGAGTTTTGAAGTACAAGACGACCAGGAATCATGGCACGGATAGTGCAGTGACGTACTTTGATTAGTGTTTAGCCATGGTAGGGAAATGCTGAGCCATAAGTGTGTCCTAATTAGGAAAACTAGGCAGTTGAGAAACGACCATTATAAATAGTTTATTATTTATATTTAAGATTTATTAACTTCTAGAAGACCCGGTTGTACCCAACTAATCAAACTGGGCCAGAACCGAGCCCGAGCCCATGTAGACCTATAGGGCATCCCAAGACGTCCTTGTAAGCATGCATTGTGAAGTGGTATTTTAATTTAATGACCTAGTAAACAATTTTTATAGATAAATGATAGTTATATAAAGTAGGTTATTGCTAATAAAAGATATTTTATTTTGAAAATAGAATATATATACATTTATGCTAATCCACTTGGTTACTAGTCTAGAGTAGTGTAATAATATTTCTTGCTATTTTATTTGTAGGTATTATTCTATGAATATATTAATATAAGGGTATATATATAAAAATAAATATAGGTATATATATTTTTGTATGTAATTATGTCACGACCCGCACCCTAGAGTTAGGGCACGAGAACGTAACAACGCCCAGCCTACGCCGCAGTGTCGACGGTAGAACGCTGTCCTAGGTCTCAATGCATCTAACAGTATAAGACTAAACAGTTTATACTCCCCGAATGGGGGTGACATAGCAGAATGTAAACTCAATCACATCTAAGGTAGAGCATAAAGGAAGATAGATAAAACATGAAATCGAAAAGAGATACAACAGATAGAAGTCTAAGTGTCTAAGATAAAAACTCAGAATACATCTCAAAACCCAAATACAGTAATCCATAAATACAACTCAAGATGACTAAAAATAAACTATAAGCAAAAATCCTAGCTATCTATGCAACCTCTACTGTCTCCTCTAGGCTAGCAGGCAACCTCCAGGCTATCTGTAAAAATTATCAACAGGTCCAGTCAGGACAGGAGCGAGCACAATACATCTCATGCAGTTCATATCATGTCAGGAAATATAAAGCAGGCAATAGAATAAGATACATGAAACGCTGTAAGAAGATGTACATGAAAATAAGAGAGATATTTGATAACTGGAAATATATATACATGATAAGTAAGAACTGTAAGTGACTAGTGATTTAGAGTACGAGATGGCATGTAATTGGCTTAGGTTGAACATGATGTACATGAGTAAACATGTAGGACATCAGCCAATAAGGCTGTATTGTACACGATAAAACATGAAAAGTAACAGAGTGAACATGATGGGTAAATCACATGACCATTTATACTTACCCCTACCCACAATCAATACACAAGGATCTATTCAAGTTACGTTACGGACATGATGTTTTGGTTATACAAGAAACACATGAGGAAACATGAGCGTACATGAAAGAACATGAGAGTACATGAACGTACATGTAAGAACATGAGAGAACATGAGTGTACATGAATAACGCAGAAGCAAGGAATACATGATGTACATGAAACACATACAATAAAGTATCCGATGCGCCCGCTAAGGGGGTAACATCCCAAGAAGAGATCCGTATAGTACCAATCCGTGATGATAACGTGACAGTATCAAGTAAAAGTAATCTAGAGCGAGAATATAATTCATGACAAGTATGCAACGATCAGAGAATGTACTCGCCTGATATCTGAATGTCCAAGGTAAAGATACTGTCCGAGGAGAGGTGTTTGGCTCCTAATTAGAACAGCACAAGTTACAACATGTCCAGAAGGGTAATATAAAGCACTACAATGCATTCTACATGAATCTAGGTCAAACTAGGCCAAAGTCAACCCTTGGTCAACTCTGGTCAACTGTACTAGTCAAACTAGGTCATGTCCTAACCTAGTAAGTCTTACTAGGCCTAACCAAGACTATCCTAGCAAGCACACATCAATACAAGGCTATACAAGCCAACATACACCCAACTCTATATAGCATGCAATTATTCAATACTCAAATAGGCAAGAATTCACATTGGATATACACTAGGTAATCTATTACTTTAAGCTATATATGTCTACACATATATACACATGCATATATTGGTATTCAACATTAGGTCTATAATCATGGCATTTCAAATGGTTATATAAACTTATATATTACAACACAATATGCTAACATATATATAATATACATACATAGCTAAGTTAACTATATTCATAAATACTTATTTAAGAGGCTATGTGTGTGTATGTGAACATGGCAAACGGGCAAGTGAGGGTTAAATGGGCATATATAGTGTATACATATCAAAGAGTATCAAAGTGTAAGTGAACAATGTGTCAAGTGTGATAGTGTCAACATAGTGTAAGGGGGGTACATGAGGTAATATAGGATTTGTGTTAACATAGAACATTACATCTCATTAACTTGTATATTGCATACATTACATCTATTATTACATTACATTCATGCTTGCATTCATTCATCATTCATTATTCTCTTGCACCACTATATGCACCATACATTACATACTATGGAACCTACATATTCATTACAAGCCATACTTGTACATGCTTACATTAGATAGGATACTTCCACCTCATACATCATTTATTTAACCATTTACTCATGCTTGTATTCTCTATTTAATTACATAATGTATATACATTAACATGGGTTAAAATCAAATAGAATATTATATTACACACAAGGGTGCACAAAATGCATATGCCGAATAGTAACTCC
>JANAVB010010199.1:21996336-22053836 GCA_029216955.1 Iris pallida
ATTTCATAAGAGACAATGGGCGCCTAAGAGTGTTAAGCGCCTAAGAGAGACAGATATTTGGGCGCCTACAAGGCCCCTTCAAAGTTTTCAAACTTGGGGCGCCCAAATGTTTGAAATACTTTGAATGACAGCACGCATTAAATGCTCGCTAAGGCGTGATGCCGTACGAGTCTGGAATTGCACTTGTACAAGGCAAAAATGTTACGTTGATTATTATACTGAAACACCAAGTTGAAACTTCATAAATTACATCAGAATATGAGACACAGTATAGAAAGATAGAAGTATGCTTTTTTCATTCATAGCTTGCAACGAAGTGCAAGTCGTAATTACATTGTATGCCGTTGCGGCAACATTGATTGAAAACAGAAGAAACATACACGATAAGCTACCTACCTTAACAATCAGAGTCGGTTTAGACGAGTGGGTTCGTCTCATCCACTTAGCATGTATGCTAATCCCCTTCCCCAATTTCCCAGGTGCGGCAGGAGCTCTAAACTGAAGCTGAAGTACGGAGAGATGTTTTGAAGCTCTTTCTATCCTGAAGTATTTTAAAGTCAATTCAATCGAAGGCTTATGTATAAAGGGGCAAATGTATGGAACAACTAATGTTAGTTTAGGCAGCTTGTCGAGTATGTTTCTTTTGTTTTCAATCAATGTAGCCGTAACAGCATCCAATGTAATTACGACTTGCACTTCATTACAAGCTATGAATGAAAAGCATATTTCTATCTTCCTATACTGCGTCTCATATTCTAATGTGATTTGTGAAGTTTCAACTTGGTGTTTCAGTATAATAATCAACGTAACATTCTTACCTTGTACGAATGCAATTCCAAACTCATACGGCATCACGCCTTAGCGAGGACAATCGATTCGGCATAATAACACCGGGGACGAATGGTTTGTCGATTCGGGGTGTGACAAATTGGTATCAGAGCTCAGTTATGTTTCCTCAGATTTTTGAAGATGTTTCATTGTTGGAATATTCGTTGCGATCGCTTAATTGAATGCTTGTCGATATGCTGCGTGAAATAAAAGTTCCATACAGGTAAGCCCGTAGATATTTTTGAAAAATACTAACGGGTTTACTCTGTTTTGTAGGAATGACTAAGAAAAATAAGAATAATCCCGACACAACAACCCAAAACGTGGATAGTACATCGAGCTCAAAGAGTACTGGCCCTAGCGAGACAACGATAGAAAAAATGCTACAGTTGATGGAGCTGCAGCAGCAACAGCTTCAGATGCAAATCAAACCCCAATTTGATGCACAGCAGAAGCATATGGACGCCCTGACTCAGATAGTGAACAAGTTGGTGGGCAATACCAAAGCAATGATCGTGGTATCCGAAGAGAGGCAAGATGTTCAAGATGAAGTAGAGGAAGAAGCTGAACCGCAAATGATAAACTCTTCTGCCTTGCTCAAAGCAAAGGTTTTCCGCAAGATGAACCCACCTAAATTTAATGACCGAGCAGAGCCTGATGTGATAGTGGGGTAGCTCGCGGAGATTGATGACTTATTTAATCTGGTTAGCATTGAAGGGTCCCAGAGGGTAACATGTGCAGCGTTACAACTACAACTGAGGGCTTACGACTGGTGGAAAACTAAGAAGCATAAAATCTACGAAGCCGATACCGACATCACAATTTCCTGGAAAATATTCAAGGAAGCATTTCTTGAGCAGTACATTCCTCGCGTCGTCCATCGTCAAAAAGAAGACGAGTTCATGATGTTGCGACAAGGAAATATGTTAGTTGACGATTATGACTCGAGCTTCTCGAAACTGGCAAAGTTTGTCGGTGCCTTCCTGCCCGACAAGAAAGCATGGTGTAAACACTTCCAACAAGGCCTAATTGACGAACTGCGAAGGGACGTCATGAATCAAAGGTGTCGAACCTACCGCGAATCCTACGATGACGCTCTCGATAGTGAGCGTGTCTTTGGTCGTATGTCGCAACGAGCCGTGCCTGTCGTCCGTAACCACTTCAACAAGCGTCCTAACGACGCTGAAGATCAGGAGTATCAAAACGTCCGAACACATTTGATAACCGGACCATGGCGGACAACACTGTAGCAGATGTGGTAGGCGTGGGCACCAAACCACCGATTTCATCACGAGATCTTGCTACAAGTGTAGCGAGGTAGGCCATATAGTTACATATTATCCGAAAAAATGTTCTGAATCAACACAACCCACCAAGGAACGTTCCAAATCAACATAAAGCGCCCATACTACAAGGCGCAAATACGGTGCCCATGAACCCGCAGAATCAACGCCATAGAGCTCAAGGCCGAGTCTATGCATTAACTCGGGACGAGGCGTTCACGTCCGATACTATTGTAACAGGTATATTACTATAGAAAATATACCTGCTCGGGTTCTATTCGATTCGGGTACAACACAGAGTTTTATATCTGCTGATCATACGAAAGAAAATAAAATAATCATGCAATCACTAGATATGGACATTAGCGTTAGCACCCCATCGGGAGTCGATATGCCTGTGAACTTTATTTGTAGGGATGGCCACATTTGCATCAAGGGAAGAAATCTATCCTTAGATGTCGTCATACTACACATCAAAGAGTACGACATAATCCTGGGCATGGATTGGTTGGGCGCTTGTCATACAACGATCGAGTGTGCGGAGAAGAGAGTGGTGTTTTGTCTTCCTGGCGAGACAGAGTTCTCATATTCGTGTAGTACGGTCTCGAAGACGACAATGATGGTATCGACAATCTCGGCAAGGCGTATGTTGTGTTCCGGCTGTGCGGGATACTTGGCATTAGTTCAAGGCACGCGAAAGGATAATACAAACACAATACAGACTGATGTTGTGGCAGATTTTTTTGACATTTTCCCTGATGAGATGCCCAGGATACCGCCGGATCGAGAAATAGAATTCAGCATCGACGCCTTTCTGAATACACGACCGATATCAAAAGCGCCATACCGAATGGCTCCAGCAGAACTGAAGGAACTGAAGGTAAAATTACAAGAGTTTCTATACTGCGGATTTATTCGCCCTAGCGTCTATCCGTAGGGAGCTCCCATATTATTTGTGAAGAAGAAGGATGGATCGATGCGGTTATGCATTGACTATCGTAAACTCAACAAGGCGATCGTGCGGAATAAGTATCCCTTGCCACGAATGGATAACTTGTTTGACCAACTTAAGGTGCATCAATATTTTCAAAAATCGATCTTCGTTCAGGCTATCATTAGTTGAAGATAAAGTCCGACGACGTATCGATGTCTGCCTTCCGCACTCAATATGGTCATTACGAATTCTTAGTCATGCCGTTCCGTTTGACGAATGCCCCTGTCGCTTTTATTGATCTGATGAACCAAGTCTTTCGACCCAAAATCGATAAATTTGTATTCGTGTTCATCGACGAAATCCTTATCTACTCAAGGAATCGAGAAGAGCATGCAGAACACTTTAAGACAGTATTGCAGACTCTACGTAAAAATAAATTATATGCCAAGCAGAGTAAATACGAGTTCTGAATGAGTAATGTGATATTTCTTGGACATGTAATCTCTGCCGAGGGTGTCACGGTAGACCCAAAGAAGATTGAAGCGGTGGTAGATTGGAAACGACCTTCCTCGGCTAGCGATATTAAGAGTTTCCTGGGCTTAGCGGGTTACTACCGAAGATTCGTGCGGAGCTTTTCAAAACTAGTATCGCCGCTGACGCGCCTCACCCAGAAGGGAGTGGTATTTGAATGGAGTGACGACTGTGAATCCATCTTTCAAGAGTTGAAGCAACGTCTCGTCTTAGCTCCAATCCTTGCACTTCCAGATGGTCCAGAAGGCTTTCAGATATTCAGCGACGCATCGGGAACTGGCCTCGGGTGCGTACTCATGCAGAGAGATAAAAGTTATCTCCTATGCTTCATGACAGGTGAAGCAGCACGAGAAAAACTATCCGACGTATGACCTAGAATTGGCGGCGATCGGGTTTGCATTGAAGCTTTGGCGACACTACCTCTTTGGTGTGGCCTACAAAATCTACACAGATCATAAAAGCCTGAAATACTTGTTTATGCAACGAGAAATCAACTTACGGCAGCGACGTTGGCTTGAACTCATAAAAGATTACGAGCTAACGATCGAGTATACGCCGGGCAAGGAAAACGTTGTAGCCAACGCGCTTAGCAGAATGTTTATGGGATCACTAGCGATAAATAATAAAATACGATGAAACCTTGAAGCGATGGATATCGAACTCGGAATTGAGTATCGACACCTAGACCTAGCTCAGTTGAAGCTAGGGTAGAGTCTACTTAGCAAAATAAAGACCGCACAGAAGGACGATTCATTTCTAAAGAAGATGCGCGAGCTGATTTCAACAGGAAGGGCGACTGACTTTACGGAAGACGTAGACAGGACGATGCGACTAAAAGGAAGGCTCTGTATTCCTAAAACTGTAGAACTCAGAAAAGAAATTCTGACGGAGGCATATTATGCGAAGTACTTGTTACATCCTGGAAGCACCAAGATGTACAAGGAATTGCGCACAAACTTTTGGGGGCACGACATGAAGAAAGACGCGGCTACTTTCATGTCGCAGTGCATGGCGTATCAGCAAGTGAAGGCAGAACACCAAAGGCCAGGCAGAGAGCTGCAGAATCTTGCCATTCCCGAGTAGAAGTGGAAAAACATCTCGATGGATTTCATTATGGGATTTTCGAAGACGCCGTAGGGGAATGATGCGATTTGGGTCATTGTTGCTAGATTGACAAAGTCGGCTCACTTCATCGCAATTAAAGTAGGATGGAGCGTCGATCGGTTATCACAAATCTATATCAACGAAATTGTTCGACTGCACGGTGTACCGACCTCAATAATTTTGGACAGAGACGGGCGATTCCTATCGCATTTTTGGACGAGCTTGCAAGCGGCGATGGGGACCAAACTAAATTTTAGTTCTGCGTACCACCCCCAAACAGACGGTTAGACGAAGAGGGTAAATCAAATCTTAGAAGATATGTTGTGTTTGTGTGCGATTAATTTAAAGACTAGTTGGGATACACAATTGTCGCTTACGGAGTTTGCGTATAACAACAGTTATCAGTCGAGCATTCAGATGGCTCCATATGAAGAGCTCTACGGGAGGAAGTGTCGTTCTCCAATATGCTGGGATGAAGTCGGAGAGCGACAAGTGCTCGGACCGGAACTGATAGAGCATGCAGTCGAAAAGGTCCGTTTGATCCGAGATAAACTCCGTATCGCGCAAAGTCGACAAAAGAGCTACGCAGATCTTCGTCGACGATCGCTGAAATTTTTGGTCGGGACCATGTGTTTTTGAAAGTAACGCCCATGCATGGCGTGATGCAGTTCGGCGTTAAAGGCAAGTTGAGCCCGAGATTTGTAGGTCCCTTCGAGATAATCAAATGAGTTGCAACGGTAGCTTATCGGATCGCACTACCTCCTGCCTTGGCTGATGTGCACAATGTTTTCCACGTCTCACAACTTTGAAAATACGTGTACGATCCAAGTCATGTGGTTAGCTTCGATCAGTTGGAGCTGCATACTGACTTATCTTATTCGGAGGAGCCTATTCAAATTTTGGAACGTAAACATAAGGTATTACGAAATCGATCGATGTCCTTGGTCCGCGTGATTTGGCGGAACCATTCAGTTGAAGAGTCGACGTAAAAAATGGAGACAAAGATGAAGGAGAAGTACCCTTCGTTATTTGCCTAAATTAAGGTCAGACCCTTGTTCTTAAGTTTTGGGACAAACTTTTTCTTAGTGGTATATTATGTAGTACCCCGCTTTCGATAGGCGATGGACTTCATAATATGCTTGCGTTGAGTCAGATCGACCGGAAACTTAGATGGCCATCTGACTCGATCGCTGAGCTAGGTAAACGATAACACCTTGTGGCATCGATCAAATCAATTTGGACGGATGTTACGAGAATCGATCCAACTAATAGAACGACTTCTGTTGGAACAAGTCCTAGATGCAGTGGGCTGCGTTTCGGCGAGTGAGCTCTATATAAGAGTCCCTTCGACGGGACCGAACCGATGTATGGTTTTCTTGGAGCTTTTGTGTCACGACCCGGTCCCAATTACTTGGAACGAATCAGATCATGCCCAGCCTGCACCGTTGATGAGACGGCGGCAGTAAGCTGTATCTCCATATGCAGGTAATCAACAACTCAAACTAATTTGCCACAACCTTTGTTATTCGATAAATTAAAACTTAAACTTGTCCAGTACAAAGTACAAACATAAACCACCAACTGAAACAACATTGTTTTTAGACAAAAACTATCAAACTGGAAAATAACAATCTAAAAAGAAGCAACATCATCATCAGCGCCATCCTCAGGAAGAACAGCAGGGTATAGATCAGGGTCATAATAGCTACTAATCAGTAGCTCTGCATCCTCAACAGGACCTAAAAATATAGTCTCCAGTCAGGAGGGAGCAAAGTACAAATTTATGATATTTTTAACAATTCAAATTAATAATGGAAATATGCACTTTTAAACAATTTGAAATAAATGATTTTCCAACAGTTAAAATAGTGAAATGTGAATAGGTAATGAATATGACCGGATTGGGTTTGTTACAGTAATATCCTAGTGATATGGTATGGCTTATCCCCGTGTGTTTGAGGGGTAAGCTAATACAATCAGTTATACTATTGGATGTGGTCATATCCACTACACTACTCCTCCAGTCCCCAATAGTTACAGTTGTTACAGTCATTACTCTCAGAAGAGTTCCGTGTTGTATCGTGATTTAAAATTGCATTAAAACAATTATTAACTAAATGTAATCTACCACAAAATTGTACTTGCCTTAAAATGACTTGACTGGATGGGTCGATACGTCGGGACGGAAATCAGGTTCTTCCTTGAAATCCTACATTTGGGAAACTTGACTCAGAAAACCAATGTTGCCAATGATGCTAAACTAGTTACAATCTCTAGTTGTGTCCTAGTCAATTTTAGTCTTTAATTAGCTAACACAACCAAAACGCTGTTACTAGTGCGTTACAATTAAGAATATCAATTGACATTTAAACTTTTTGGGAAAAAACTTGTATTTATCAGGTTTTACTGTTTATTCGGAAAAACTTAATACTTTTGATAATTATATAAAAATATACTTTTCCTTTAAATGAGAAATATCGTGAATTTTCAAATTGTACTTAATATAATTTTTATTCCTAATTTTTACGCATTCTCACAAAATCCAGAAAACCACAGCTACTACCTACTTATTACAAAACTGCAGAATAGTAAATGGGCTTATGCCCTTACATTTCCAAGAATTAAAATAAGAGAAAATTCGTTAGTCCTGTAAACTGCCTACAAAATTAAATATAGATAATATTTAATAATTCTAATTAAAATATAAAATATTATTGAGTCTCAGAACTGGTCCAATCGTCATTTTTATAGCTAATGCCTCAACGTCCGGACGAAACCGGTTTCGTTTGCATTCAGCCGGGGCCCATTGACCAATAAGGTTGTCGCCCAAAAATCCAAAAATAGTATTCTTTTCCGAAATTCATTTTAAAATTATATAATTAAATTTTTATAGAAATTTCGGCAGCATTCCCTGTATTTTTGGGATAACCCAAAACTGGGAAACGTGTCGATTTTTCCTGCAAAATAAATCCCAAACCAGGGATACCCAATTATATATATAAAAACATCTAATAAATCATTTTTCGAAATAAATTCAGAATTCCCGAACAAAATCGGAATTTCCCGAAACCAATTCGAATCTCACAAAACCAATTTCCACACCAATCCAAACCCAAGAACCTTCTCAGAAACAAGGTTCTTCTAAAACCAAAAATAATCACAGAAATATTTCTGAAGGATTCAGAAATTCCGGAATCGGAAAGATCACAGAACCAAACCAACAACATACCAATTTTCGAAGAAACTTCGGAAAAATCGAAATGGTAACGTAATAGAAACGTAACCAAAAATCCGAATTCCCGAAGGAATCTGTGGACCAATATCATCACAGACCAAAAGAAACTATGGAACTATCCAGAAGTTACCAAATTTTGACGAAATTCGAAGTGATGCCTCGGACTCGGAATGTTCAGCGCTCGTGGACAGTAAGAAATCAGCGAAACCAGATCTGGGTCGGGACACGCTGGCCGAGTGGGGCGGAGTCGCGTAGGGTGACTCGAAAGCGACCGAGTGGAGCCGGGGTCTGCCGGATCGGGGCCCACAAGAGATCGAGCACAGGTGCGGGGTCGTCGGACAGAGGTGGCGACGGCGGCGCCGGGGAAACGCCGAAAAAGCGCTGGAAAAAGGTCGCCGGCTAGGGCACGCTTGGGGCGGCGCCTGGGTTCGCGGGGATCGGCGACGAGGGGTCGGCCTGGAGCCGCGTCAGGGAGGGGCCGGCGGTCGGAAACTGTCCGGAGCTCGGCAGGGATCGGGGCCGTTGGCTAGGCTCTGGAGAGGGTTTTACTTTGGTGAAAGGAAAAGTGAGGAGTGGATGATGGAAAAGGATGGGGAAAGGGTTTTATAGGAGTAGGGAAGGGAGATCATCGGTCTCGGCCGGTTACAAGAGGTTACGGGAAGTAGGAGGGTCGGACAACCGAAGGACTTCGGTTCACCAACAGAGAATGAGAGTTATCTCTCTTTCTGTCTCATAAATTAAGGAATAGATTTTATTCTAACTAATAAGCTAATGGGTTAATGGGCTAATGGGTTAAATAGGCTTCCAAGTTAAAATGGGTTTAATAACCAAAACTTAATGGTTTGGCTTAAAAACCAATGGGCTCAAAATTGGGCTATAAAATGATACATAATTTCTTTAGAAACTAAATATTTCTTAACTCTAACTTTAATTTTTAAAAAAATGTTTTTGGATTCGGGTCTGGCCTGACAAACAAAAGTCTTATCAATTTTATTTTCTTGAAAATAATAATAATTGTATTCTAAGTAACATAATATTTAATTAATTAGAAAATTTCATGTTTTGATAAAATTTCCAGTTTTAATAATTTTTCTAAAAAATGCAATTTCCTAAATTAACAATTAAGAATTAATTATATTAGCTAATTTAATTTATATAAAAATAATTTTCTAAAATTACGGGTTTCACAACCTTCCCTCCTTAAGAAATTTCGTTCTCGAAATTTAAAAGGATAAGGTTAGAAATTACCTCAGGTCTCAAACAAATACGGGTATTTCTCCCACATCTCATCTTCTCGCTCCCAGGTAGACTCTCCTGGGAATCGTGCCTCTACATAACTCTGACTATGGGAGTTACTGAAGTCCTGGTCCTCTTCTCGCCTCTATCCAAAATTGCTACAGGCTTTTCTGGCGCTGTGAGACTCGATCCAATCTCCAGCTCTGAGTGGTCCAAGATGTGACTTGGATCCGGGATGTAGCATCTGAGCTACGAAACGTGGAAGACGTTGTGCACGCCCTCAAGATTAGCTGGTAGAGCTAACCGATACGCCACTTCACCATTTCGGCTCAAAATTTGAAATGGTCCGATATATCTGGGACTCAGCTTCCCAGCTCTGCCAAATCGGATAGTTCCTCTGGTAGGAGAAATCTTCACAAAGATACTATCTCTTTTTTTAAATTCCAGGGGTCGACGACTGCTATCTGCCCAATACTTCTGCCTGTCTCGGGCGATCCTTAGCTTGTCTCTGATTACCTTCACCTTCTCTGCTGCATCAGTCACCATCTCTGGCCCCAGTAGTACTCTTTCTCCTACGTCGTCCCATGCAAGTGGAGTACGGCAACGACGTCCATAGAGTGCTTCAAATGGGGTCATACCAATGCTAGCTTGGTAACTGTTGTTGTAGGAGAATTCTACTAAATGCAAGTGATCCTCCCAAGATCCTCCAAATTCCAAGACGCAAGATCTCAGCATATCTTCTAGCGTCTGGATGGTCCTCTCAGATTGTCCGTCAGTTTGGGGATGATAGGCTGTGCTGAACTTCAGTTTTGTTCCCAAGCTGTCATGCAAACTCTTCCAAAAATGTGAGGTAAATCTAGTATCTCGGTCAGATACAATACTTACCGGTACTCCATGAATCCGGTAGATGTGCCGCATGTACAGTGCCGCCAACTTCTCGGTGGATAAACCAACCTTGAAGGGAATAAAGTGTGCCGACTTAGTCAGTCGGTCCACAATAACCCAAATAGCGTCCTTCCCTCCTTGAGATCGAGGTAGTCCTGACACAAAGTCCATTGTTATATGCTCCTATTTCTACTCCAGAATGTCCAGCGGCTGTAGAAGTCCTGCGGGTCTCTGTCTGCTAGCCTTCACTTGTTGGCAAATCAAGCATCTGACCACAAATCTGGATACATCCTTCTTTATTCCATACCACCAAACGATGGTACGCATATCCCGATACATCTTATTAGCTCCAGGATGTATGGAATACTGTGACTGGTGCGTTTTTTGCATCAGCTTATTCCTCAATTTGCCAGATGGTACACACAGCCTCGTACCATTCTTTAATGCTCCATCACTGGCGATAGAGAAACCTTCAAGTGTTCCTGCCAGTACTTCATCTCTGAGCTTGCAAAGCGTCTCGTCTTGGAATTGTGTCTCCTTGATTTTGTCCATCAGACTTGAACGCAATTGTAACTGCATCATGGTTGATTCAGCTCCAGGTACATCAACTTCTCGCCCAGTTCCTTCATCTTCCCCTCAGGCAGTACAATCTCCAGACCAAGCTTCTCTATGTCCTCCAACAAGTGTCGTTCCTTGGTCAAAAACATCGCCACTGGGTATCGACTAAGTGTATCTGCAACCATATTAGCCTTACCCGGATGGTACTGCAGGTCGATGTCAAAATCTTTCATTAGTTCCAGCCACCTTCTTTGTCTCATGTTCAGCTCCTTCTGAGTGAAAACATATTTTAGACTTTTGTGGTCTGTATATATTTCCACTCTCTCTCCATAGAGATAATGCTTCCATAGCTTCAATGCAAAGATGACTGCAGCAAGCTCCAGGTCATGTGTGGGATAATTCTTCTCATGATTCCGTAATTGCCTAGATGCGTAAGCAATCACTTTCCCATTTTGTTGAAGAATGCAACCCAGTCCTTTTCCAGAGGCATCACTGTAGATTGAGAAACCACCAGTTCCTACGGGTAGCGTAAGGATTGGTGCAGTGGTCAGCCTCTTCTTCAGCTCCTCGAATGCAGCCTGGCAATCTTCCGTCCAGATGAACTCTTCATTCTTCCAAGTAAGCTTCGTCATCGGTTCAGCAATTCTGGCAAAATCCTTCACAAACTTCCGGTAGTAGCCAGCCAAGCCCAAGAAACTTCTGATCTCAGCAACTGAGCTTGGGGTAGACCACTTCTCCACAGCAGCTATCTTCTTAGGATCCACCGAAATTCCTTCTCCTGTGACAACATGGCCAAGAAAATCTACCTTGTCTAGAAAGAATTCACATTTTGATAGCTTACCATATAACTTCTCTTTTCTCAAAGTTCCCAAAACTTTCCTGAGGTGCTCCTCATGCTCCTCTTCAGTCTTCGAATAGATCAAAATGTCATCAATGAAGACAACAACAAATTGATCTAAGTATTCATGGAAAACCTTGTTCATAAGGTTCATGAATACAGCAGGAGCATTTGTCAGTCCAAATGGCATGACCAAGAATTCAAACTGCCCATACTTGGTGTTGAACGTCGTATTGGGAATGTCCTTCTTTCTGACCTTGATCTGATGGTAGCCGGATCTGAGGTCAATCTTCGAGAACACCTTGGCTCCACTGAGTTGGTCAAACAGGTCATCAATCCGGGGCAGAGGGTACTTATTCTTGATGGTGATATTGTTCAGCGCCCGGTAGTCGATGCACATCCTCACAGTTCCGTCCTTCTTGGGAACAAACAAGACAGGTGCTACCCAGGGTGAAGCTCCGTCTCGGATAAATCCCAAAGCCTTCAGTTCATTGATCTGATCTTTCATCTCCGTGGCCTCCTTCGGGTTGACTCTGTAGCATCCCTTAGAAATAGGGGAAGAGCCGGGGACTAGGTCAATGGTGAACTCTATGTCTCGGTCTGGGGGTAACCCGGGAAGACTATCAGGAAAGACATCCATAAATTCTGCTATGATAGGATGGGGAGGTCCGGATTCTTCTGTGATAGAGGTGTAAGTAACACACTCCATATCCTCCGGAGTTCGAGAGATTTCAAACTCCGGTTCTCCAGGTGGGCTAAAAACTACACATCCTTTGTGACAGTCTATCAGCGCATGCTGCTTACTCAACCAGTCCATCCCTAGGACTATATCATAGTTGGGTAAAGGCATCACAAGCAAGGGTTCTATGAATTGGTGTCCTGATATGGTGATAGGACAATTACAGGTCTCAGTGATGGATAGGGGTCCTCCACCGGTCATGACTCTACAAATCTTCTTACTAAAACCCGTATTTATGTGGTGTGCAGAGATGAATTTTGTGGATATGAAACTATGTGATGCTCCTGAATCAAATAAAGCTAAGGCAGGATAGGAATGCACATAAATGAAACCTGCGATGACATCAGCTGTAGGTTCCTGCTCTGGCTCTTGTTCCTCTGCTGCTAGGGCAAAAGCTCGCCCAGTCTTCTGTTGATGCTGCCCAAATTGTTATTGCTGAGTGGGCAGAGGACCTTTCTGTTGAGTTGTTCCCATCCGATGAGCCGTCGAGGGACAGTCCTTCACTTGGTGGGTGGAAGACCCACATACCAGGCAATGTCCTAGTCTCTTTCTGCAGATGTTTGCTTGATGCCTCGGCCTTTTGTAATAGTCGCAGACAGGGATCTGCCTCTGAGGTGCCCTATCATTGTTCCTTGCCTGCTGGTTCTGCTGCTGGTGGTGGGAAGGCCGGTTGTTGTTATTGTTGTTGGGCCTCTTCTGATTTCCCTGGAAGTTGTTAGTTCCAGGATAATCCCTCTTTGAGCGAGCAGGTTGGCTCTTCTCTATATCTTGAGCTCACTCCAGAATCTTTTCATAGGTCTTAGCACCGCCTGAGATCACATGGATGCGGATCTCCTCTCTCAGCCCATGTCTAAACCTTTCAGTACGATCTTCAGGGTCAGCCACCAGGTTCTTGGCAAAACGGCTGAGTTGGCCGAATTCTGCCGCATATTCACCAATAGTCATATTTCCTTGCTTCAGGTTCTGAAATTGCCTCTCCATCTTCCGCAACTCTGATGTTGGAAAGAACTTTCTCTTGAACAACCTCTTGAAGGTGTCCCAGTCAATCTGCCTATCCTGGAGTCGGGGTTCATTCCGATACCAGGTGCTTGCTATATTTTGCAGTTGGAGTCCCACTGCTTCAGCCTTGAGGTCTTTTTGAAGTCGAGCGACGCTTAGAAGACGCTCCATACTATCGGGCCATTCATCAGCATAGACGATTCCCTCGGTTCCCTTGAAGGGTCGAGGATTCTGCTTCCTGAATCTCTCAATATCGCCCACCTTGGCAATATGATTCCCATTAATTAAATGGCCTTAATATTACATAAATTAATCCTTACATTTATGTTTACCTTGGCTGGCCTTGGTTCTTGTTGAGCGGCTTCTCCTCTCTCCAGTGCAGCCATTGCCACGCTATGGGCATTCTCCATGCCTTCTCTCATAATTGTCATCTGCTCGCGATGAGCTTCAGCTTGAGTTCTCTGGGCTTCTAATACTCCTCTTAGTAGACCTATGAGGTCGGTGGGGTCCACAGGCACCGGTGGGGCAGCTGAAGTGGGCAAAACCACAGGGGGTTGCATCTCCGTCCGAGAAGTTGATGGATCCGTCGTTGTATTATGGGGACGGTCGGCCAGTTGCCGAGGTGTAGGATCCAGACTTGATTGGGGAGGTGGGGTATGATAGGATGAAGATGCCCCATCGCCAGCAGGATTGGTATTGTCAGTGGCCATTCTCCGGAAGGTTTAGGATATAAACATAAGCAAGGTAGCCTATCTATAATCAAACAAAAATATTTACTTATATTATATTTCGGTCCTATGTTGTGACAAATTAATGTTCTAGTGTTCTAAATGTCTCTAAATAGATTTTCCTAAGTCGTTGATTCCACCTGCATGGGCCACCACTAAAAACATGTCACGACCCGGTCCCAATTACTTGGAACGAATCGGATCATGCCCAGCCTGCACCGTTGATGAGACGACGACAGTAAGCTGTATCTCCATATGCAGGTAATCAACAACTCAAACTAATTTGCCACAATCTTTGTTATTCGATAAATTAAAACTTAAACTTGTCCAGTACAAAGTACAAACATAAACCACCAACTGAAACAACATTGTTTTTAGACAAAAACTATCAAACTGGAAAATAACAATCTAAAAGAAGCAACACCATCATCAGCGCCATCCTCAGGAAGAACAGCAGGGTATAGATCAGGGTCATAATAGCTACTAATCAGTAGCTCTGCATCTTCAATAGGACCTAAAAATATAGTCTCCAGTCAGGAGGGAGCAAAGTACAAATTCATGATATTTTTAACAATTGAAATATGCACTTTAAACAATTTGAAATAAATGATTTTCCAACAGATAAAATAGTGAAATGTGAATAGGTAATGAATATGACCGGATTGGGTTTGTTATATTAATATCCTAGTGATATGGTATGGCTTATCCCCGTGTGTTTGAGGGGTAAGCAAATACAATCAGTTATACTATTGGATGTGGTCATATCCACTACACTACTCCCCAAGTCCCCAATAGTTATAGTTGTTACAGTCATTACTCTCAGAAGAGTTCCGTGTTGTATCGTGATTTAAAATTGCATTAAAACGATTATTAACTAAATGTAATCTACCACAAAATTGTACTTGCCTCAAAATGACTTGACTGGATGGGTCGATACGTCGGGACGGAAATCAGGTTCTTCCTTGAAATCCTATATTTGGGAAACTTGACTCAGAAAACCAATGTTGCCAATGATGCTAAACTAGTTACAATCTCTAGTTGTGTCCTAGTCAATTTTAGTCTTTAATTAGCTAACACAACCAAAACGCTGTTACTAGTGCGTTACAATTAAGAATATCAATTGACATTTAAACTTTTTGGGAAAAACTTGTATTTATCAGGTTTTACTGTTTATTCGGAAAAACTTAATACTTTTGATAATTATATAAAAATATACTTTTCCTTTAAATGAGAAATATCGTGAATTTTCAAATTGTACTTAATATAATTTTTATTCCTAATTTTTACGCATTCTCACAAAATCCAGAAAACCACAGCTACTACCTACTTATTACAAAACTGCAGAATAGTAAATGGGCTTATGCCCTTACATTCCCAAGAATTAAAATAAGAAAAAATTTGTTAGTCCTATAAACTGCCTACAAAATTAAATATAGATAATATTTAATAATTTTAACTAAAATATAAAATATTATTGAGTCTCAGAATTGGTCCAATCGTCATTTTTATAGCTAATGTCTCAACGTCCGGACGAAACCGGTTTCGTTTGCATTCAGCCGGGGCCCATTGACCAATAAGGTTGTCGCCCAAAAATCAAAAAATAGTATTCTTTTCCGAAATTTATTTTAAAATTATATAATTAAATTTTTATAGAAATTTCGGCAGCATTCCCTCTATTTTCGGGATAACCCAAAACTGGAAAACGCGCCGATTTTTCCTGCAAAATAAATCCCAAACCAGGGATACCCAATTATATATATAAAAACATCTAATAAATCATTTTCCGAAATGAATTCAGAATTCTCGAACAAAATCGGAATTTCTCGAAACCAATTCGAATCTCACAAAACCAATTTCCACACCAATCCAAACCTAAGAACCTTCTCAGAAACAAAGTTCTTCTAAAACCAAAAATAATCACAGAAATATTTCCGAAGGATTCGGAAATTCCGGAATCGGAAAGATCATAGAACCAAACCAACAGCATACCAATTTCCGAAGAAACTTCGAAAAAATTGAAATGGTAACGTAATCGAAACGTAACCAAAAATTCGAATTTCCGAAGGAATCGGTGGACCAATATCATCACAGACCAAGTGAAACTATGGGACTATCCAGAAGTTACCGAATTTTGACGGAATCAGAAGTGATGCCTCGGACTCGGAACGTTCAGCGCTCGTGGACAATAAAAAATCAGCGAAACCAGATCTGGGTCGGGACACGCTGGCCGAGTGGGGCGGAGTCGCGTGGGGTGACTCGAAAGCGACCGAGTGGAGCCGGGGTCTGCCGGAGTGGGGCCTACAAGAGATCGAGCACAGGTGCGGGGTCGCCGGACAGAGGTGGCGACGGCGGCACCGGGGAAACGCCGAAAAAGTGCTGGAAAAAGGTCGCCGGCTAGGGCACGCTTGCGGCAGCACCTGGGTTCGCGGGGATCGGCGACGAGGGGTCGACCTGGAGGGCTGAGCCGCGTCAGGGAGGGGCCGACGGTCGGGAACTGACCGGAGCTCGGCAGGGATCGGGGCCGTCGGCTAGGCTCTGGAGAGGGTTTTACTTTGGTGAAAGGAAAAGTGAGGAGTGGATGATGGAAAAGGATGGGGAAAGGGTTTTATAGGAGTAGGGAAGGGAGATCATCGGTCTCGGCCGGTTACAAGAGGTTACGGGAAGTAGGAGGGTCGGACAACCGAAGGACTTCGGTTCACCAACAGAGAATGAGAGTTATCTCTCTCTCTGTCTCATAAATTAAGGAATAGATTTTATTCTAACTAATAAGCTAATGGGTTAATGGGCTAATGGGTTAAATAGGCTTCCAAGTTAAAATGGGTTTAATAACCAAAACTTAATGGTTTGGCTTAAAAACCAATGGGCTCAAAATTGGGCTATAAAATGATACATAATTTCTTTATAAACTAAATATTTCTTAACTCTAACTTTAATTTTAAAAAAAATGTTTTTGGATTCGGGTCTGGCCTGACAAACAAAAGTCTTATCAATTTTATTATCTTGAAAATAATAATAATTGTATTCTAAGTAACATAATATTTAATTAATTAGAAAATTTCATGTTTTGATAAAATTTCCAGTTTTAATAATTTTTCTAAAAAATACAATTTTCTAAATTAACAATTGAGAATTAATTATATTAGCTAATTTAATTTATATAAAAATAATTTTTTGAAATTACGGGTTTCATATTTTGCCGCTTGGTTTTGATGAAAGTGCTTTCGCATCATTTTCTGAATGCAATCTACGAATTTCGAAGCAAAGGAATAAAGGAGGAATCCTAACTAAGTGTTGGTGCAATTGCAGGAAATCGCATAACTAAAGCTTGAACATTGCAAAGCGCTTCGACGGTCGACACGATCAAAAAACTTGGTGGGTGATTCGGCCCCTTCTTTTCTACCCTGTCTCGCAAACAAAATTCCTTCTCCTCGAATTCATTCAAATCGACAATGCCAAGTTAAATGCATGCCAATCCACTAAGATCAAGAACTCGAGAAAAACGTATCGATTTAAAGTAATCTACTCTAAAAATACAAGTTTCGCACATAAACGAGAAAGGTTAAGGTTCTACTAAAAAGATAGACTATTTCACGTGCTGCAAAATAATATGAATCGTCGATCATGGGTTATGATGCCTCAGGCAATTTGGTGCCTACGGGATGCTAAATCGGGAGTACGGCTTTGGGAAAAATGAATCATTGCATGAGTTGTGAGAAATAATAATGCCGTTCAATACTGTCTGCGCTATATAAATCTGTTTGCATATATTAAACTGTTCACGCATTGGCATGGTCATAGACAGCTTGTGCGCAAGTTTGATTTTTTTCGAATCGGTATCCGGGGCATCGGTATCGAATCAACATAGGGGAATAAATAATCGTGCTTCGGTACTGATGCATTGCGGGACCGTCAGTCAGGCTTGCAACCTAGACTGAACGGGCCGAAATGCCGTTGAGATAGTCCCAAGTGCTGTGTAACACCAGTGACCGCACATATAAGATAGTAGCATGCTCACCTATTGTCTTATGTAGGTAGTAAGTATTATCTCTATTTTTGTGCAGGGACGAGCACAGCCATGGTAAGAACTATGATAAATTACTATGTTTTACTATATGCTTTATTACTTCAAAGATGGCTATCGATATTAACCGAATTCACTTAGTTCTAAATAGAAAGAAAACTCTAAAGCATGCCTAAATTAACAATCAGAGTCAGTTTAGACGAGTGGGTTCGTCTTGTCCACTTAGCAATTATGCTAATCCCCTCCCCCAATTCCCCAGGTGCGGCGGGAGCTCTAAACTGAAGCTGAAGTACGGAGAGGCATTTTGAAGCTCTTCCTATTCTGAAGTATTTTGAAGCCAATTCAATCGAAGGCTTATGTATAAAGGGGCGAATATATGGAACGACAAGTATTAGTTCAGGCAGCTTGTCGAGTATGTTTCTTTTATTTTAATCAATATAGCCGTAACGGCATCCAATGTAATTACGACTTATACTTCGTTTCAAGCTATGAATAAAAGCATATTTTTATCTTCATGTACTGCGTCTCATATTCTGATGTGATTTATGAAGTTTCAACTTGGTGTTTCAGTATAATAATCAACGTAACATTCTTGCCTTGTACGAGTGCAATTTCAGACTCGTACGACATCACGCCTTAACGAGAACGATCGATTCAGCATAATAACACCCGAGATGAACGGTTTGTCAACTTGGGGCATGACAAAAGGTATGGTGGACATGAACTTTATCGCGGAGATCGAACGCAGGATCCTTTCTGAAGCAGCTGGGCTTAAATAGGATGATATTTGATGATGGAATGTTTATGTAGTGACTTTCCATGAAAGAGTTTCCATTTTTGAGGGACGCTTACTTATCTGTGGATTGATTCACGTGGTGAATAGAGATAATAAATTTGATGAACGACTGAACGGTCACATCTTTTCGAGGGGAAGTCATTTCGATTTTCAAGACAGACTATTTGATCTTTCTGCCTATAAATAGTACATAACTTTTGTAGATGCTGCCCACACATGTTCCTTTTCTGCAAATGGCTTTCGAAGATGTGCCTAAGGAGGCTGAAGTCATCTCGAAGACTGTGATTGACACTGATACTCGTTCTGACGAGCCTATGTTAAACATTTTGAAAGAGGCAGGGGAAAGCTCGACTGCTCCTGAACCAAAACAGGACATTCTTGTCGGACTTATAGAGCCTGGAAGTACTGCTGTAATGCCCCAGTCCTAAAATACTTGGGACTAGATATGTATCATGCCAGCTGTATACATACGAGTAAATAAAAGGTTCGCATGTATACATAAGCTGTAAAATATAGAAAGCCATGCTCAAACTAAATTTCATCCACAAATATGAAGCTTTAATGATATAATCAAATAGTCATTTGTACAAACGTTGGGCAGAGACATATCCACTACCAACAAGTTTAAATAAGGAAGAAATATAAAATAAATGATTTGGTCGAGCGAAGCAAATGACGATTCCGAGAGCAATCATCACGAGGAAAAGAAGACATGACCTTAGCTAGAGCACATGCAAGAATCACGAAACACACACCTGGAGAGATCACCAGGTCCTCAGAGAGACGTAGCAAGATACATGAAGAACATGCCATTATAACTGCATAAGTAAAAATACTATAAACTACAACACAACAGGGTACCTAACCATCTATGTGATATGCAATTTGAGGACAACGTTCTACGCAGGGGCTGTACGGATTCACGCAAGCAAGTAATAAAGAGTGGCCGTCAAGTATTGCTCATCCGAGACACTATCGGCCGGGCAGCAAGTAGCGCTCATCCGAGTCACTATCACCCATAAATGTGTATAAAAATAAATATAGCCCCTACGCTAATAGCTGTCCCCTCCCCCCAATGATATTGTACATGCATCGTAACCACGACACACCAACACATGTCGTTTCCACAACACGATTTTATCTTCTAACATGCATCTATTGACAGTTATTCCTACGCATGCGCACGAGTGATCAACCAACACGCAAGTGACCACTACATGATACTCACAACTCATACACAACTCGTGATACAATCGTGACAAGTTTAATGAGATACCCTAAGTTGACGGTAGTCCCTTAACTCTAGTCCACATGCACAAAGAAAATAATAATCGAGAAATATAGATATAATAACTGAAATAAAATGCAACTAAATGTAAGTAGTAAAGATGGCAAGGTATCTTGCCTGGTGTGACGCATGGTGTGAGGTGATGGTACGACAAGTTTCGATTGTTCGATTGCCATGGTCACTGCATTCGGGTCCGAATTTCACGAGAACATTGGAAAGCGAGATTAGTCATGGTCAAGGATACTCTAATTTAAAAGAAGATTTATTTAGGAATTTTATTACTTTACATAAAGTATATATATCTTAAAAACTATACTACAAAATATTTTATCACATATTTCACAATCATAATAGAGAATTGGTTTTGTAAAAAGGATATTCTTAATATATATATATATGTGGAAAAATATTTATAAACTTTTAGAAATTAATTGTTGAAGTCATAACATATAAAAAAATACCCATAAATATAAGTTTTAGCTACACATCCAAATTATTTATAGAGCCCACAATAATTTGTCCCAAAATTATAATTCAAGTTCCTATAAAAATATGTTTAAGGAGTATTTGGTAAAAAGTCCCAAGTCAGTTTTCGAAATATGGCCTAGAATATATTATAATTGGCAGTACAAAATGTGTATAATTCTTTAAACAAATCCAAATATATTTTGTTGCCCAATGCTGTAGCGAACCCAAATCTTAATTAGCCATACTATAAAATAGATTATTGATAAAAATAGTAATTTAAAATTTCATATATCTCAATTATTCAAATAATCCTATCTACAGTACACAAGTAGAAATAAAATAACAAATATATATTATAATATAATAATAATAATAATAATAATAATAATAATAATAATAATAATAATAATAATAATAATAATAATAATAATAATAATAATAATAATAATAATAATCTTATACTGCCACTCCCCCCTATTTATCATAGCGAGAGAGAGAGAGAATCGAGAGGAAGGGAAGAGCGGGGAAGGGTTTCACCTGCGGGCTCCGGCGTCTTGGCCGACGGCGGCGACACTCTAGATGGAAGGCGGAGCTCCGGCCACAGGGAGGTGGCGGCGGCTTCGGTCACGGCTGCCGGGAGGGGCACGGTCGACGGAGAGCTGGTGGCGCGGCGACGAAGAGCTGGTGGCACGGCGGCGAAGTTCGACAGCGGGACGCGTTCGCCGACAAGGAGAGGAAGCGGCGGTGGCTTGTGAAGGCGGCGGTGATGGGGTTTTTCGGTCGGGGCTGTCGGATCTTGGGCTGCTCGTGGTGGCGCTCTGCTGGGACGAGGCCAAGCACGACGGACGCGCGCGGGGGCGACGCACGTAGGTGGTGGACGAGGTACGGCGACCTCGTCGGAACTGGGAAGCACCAAGGTTAGGGCTTCTTCCCCCCTTTCTTGTTATGGGTGATAGTGGTGGTGGTGATAAAATTTTTGGGGGCACCATCGGTGGTGGCCGGGAAGTGTGGCCGGGATGGGTTGCTGCGGAGTCGTCACTGGTAGAGACGGATCGAGGGAAGGGGAAAGTGGTGGTGCGGCTTGGTGACGGTAGATGTGATGGTGAGGTCATAGAGGATGTGGAGAGGTGTGTGATGTAGTGGTCGGCCGCATCGATTTTAGGAGTGGTATTGCCGGCAGTCGGAAGGCGACACGGGGGTGTTGGTAGGCTGATGCCGAGGGTATATAGGTGGTGTTGATGCTGATGGTTGGGGTAGGGAGACGTCATTGCGAGGTCGGCCGTGGTGGCCAGGAGGGAGTCGGTGATGACGATGGATGTGGGTAGGGTTAGGATTGTTCGGCGGTATCAGGTGTGTCGTGTCGGAGGTGTGTCGAGATGGATGAATGTAAATAACTGGAATAATATTTGGTTGTCACAGACACGATGCACGATGTGATTGTGGTGTAGAAATTGGAAGAGTACCTCTCCTTATATAGGAGGTGGGAATTCCCAGTTGGATAAGTCTAGTAGTAGTTTAAACCTCTGATAGATAATTCCATCTATTAATTCAAATAAATCTTAAAATTTAGTCGCTCCAATCCGAATTTAAATCATAGATAAACTCTCCATTAAATTTAAACTCCATTTAGAATAAAATCTTTTCCAATATAATTTAACATAATTAATTAAATTTAAACCAAAACAATATTTTTAAAATACTTTTTTGAATAATAAAATATTAATATTAAATAAATTTCAAAAATAAATTTATTTTTATAAATTTAAAATTTTTGTACCTCATATGCAATAAATATTTGTATAAAACATGGTTTTGAATTAATTATTCATATAACCTTTTTATGATGTAAAATAGGTTTTGGAAATTTCAAATGCGACGCATTTTACAACTTGAAGTAATCAAAAATATTTATTATTTATTATTTGAAAAACCAAGATTTTTAAAATATTATGTTTTTTACAAAAATATGTACCTCACACATATTTGTATTCGACGAGACATACGAAAATGCGAACTCGTACGCGACGTCCCATACGACAAATTCGTACGCGACGTATAATGCGACTATGCGACATACAAATACCAAGTAAAAAAATTTAATACTCAATTTATATAAAAAATTAAACTAGAAATTTAGGGAGTTTACATCCTACCCAATTTACAAAATTTCGTCCTCAAAATTTTAGGAATAACTAGGAAGGTAAGGTTGAGGGGATAGAAGGATTTTGCATAAGAAAAACACGAACAAGTATTTGTACAAGCAAGGGATGGACAACAAAATAGATAAGCTTAGCAAATCGTGGTTTAGATAACTTTGGAAAGTAAATTACGACTATGCCTTGGATACTATATGAAGGTTACTAATTTATTGGAAGCTAATAGATTATGTCTTTAAACAAATCAAGACAAGACACGAATTAAAGAACAAGGATTCAAAATAAATAATTTGGAAACCATGGGGACATGGTTCCTTAGAGAAGATTGTATAGTTGTAATCCAAGTTGGGGTACGAATTAAGAAACGCTGCTAATCATTCTTAGGTTTTCAAACGAATTGAAAGTCACGATAGAAGATATAGGGTCGGGGGATAGGACGAAAAGTTTTAAGACGAGGATATAACCATGGGTTGGTAATGGCTAACTACACGTGGCCATAGGTGATAGGAAAACTAAAGGGGATGTCAAGTATGAGTGTTTGTCTTTCTAATATTGGCGAAAGACGAATAATAATGAGTTTGAAGAAGATATTATCGAATACGAATAAGTGGTTCAAAGACGATGGAAAAATTTTAAGTAGAATTGTCAAGGCAGTCGCGGATGAGACTCTAGGGGCAAGTTTGACTATGTCTCCATACGCGTAGAATAATATATGAAAAACGAACAAAGTGCAATAGGTTGATCAGACCATCATGCACCGGTTCTGATTAGACGGTATGTTAGTGGGAGCGACCCAATAAAACATGTCATGATGAAGCTTGATAAGAAAATAAGCTTGCAAAATTTATGCTAAGTTAGCATTAAATATAGTCAAAGTATAAGTAAGGGACCATGATAAAGGGAATTAAATAGTCCAAGATTCTTTCAAAATCAAATCTTGTCCAAAGTTTGGGCCTATACAGTCGGCTTGGTTGACTAGATAAGTTTGGGTCCACTGAATTCTATGGTCCAAGTAAACCTATCAATGTGGTCCACAAAAATGTTGGTTAGGTCGTGAGGTATTCTACCCAACTTACAAGAGTTAAACTAGTAGTGTGATGGGATAATGATTTAAGCAATCAAGGTAAGGCACAAAGTTAAGCATTTAAGGAAATCAAGTAGAACATCATCACATATCGGGTTGAAAGAATTGAGTCAAAGTTGGATCTCTAATTAAAGTCAGGAAGCATTTTGGTGTCATGGTAGAGGTTATAGATTAGCCATTTTGACCAGAAAGTCATATCAAGAAAATAGTGTACAAGGAGACGTATTTTAGTGGGACATGATATATCTCCATGAAGGTGGGCTCATCTAGGTCTTGCATATGAAATTTGTTGGAAGGAAATGTCTAGTATTGTGCTCCAAATATCCAAGTCAGGGTAAGGGACGTCAAAAGGTCAAAAATAGAAAGTGGGAGTTCCTTAAGGTGACAACTCATACGAAAATAAAATAGATCACGTTGAAGCATAAAATAAAATTAATTAAGGTCTCCAGTAAAAATAATTTAGGGACACAGTTCTAGAGAGAAGATACTCTATTAGATGAATACAGTCAATGAACAATCATATCATCTTCCCAATTTTAAACGGTTGGAAGGCACCATAGAAGATCTAGATTTGAGTGAAGGTCGAGTGTGTCAAGATAGAGATACAGTCATGAAATTTGGTAGATGATTAACAACACTTGTGTATATACTACTACCATGGTCATGAAGGATATGGCAATTAGTATGGAATACTCCTAACTCATTAGAGTCATCTTAGTGGCCTACAATTAAAATTTTAACTGGAGTTTCCTCCAAAAGTTTCTTAATAAAATTTTAAAAAAAATAAACCACCAAAATTGTATTTACTCTAAGCTGTTCAATTAAATCATGGCTAACAATTTAATTTCCTTTAATAATCTCAAAGTAAACTTTTACCATGTTACTACTAACTTTTTCCAAAACTTAACGTTTAAATCCAACTATTGAAATCAAGAGTTCATAATTCACGAATCCATAAAAATTTCATAATCAATCAAAATTTTAAAACCCAAAAATTGTCAAACAACTCTAGAAAAACTCTTAGCATATTAAAAAGCAATCTCAAAATTGAAGTTCAATATTTTAATGCACTTATCAACCATAATCCGACAACATGATTTAAGAACGTTCGGTTTTTATCACATCGATTTTTTTTTTCAATAAACCATACATATTTTCTAAAACCTTCATAATAAAACTCGTTTCCCCCCCCTTTTTTTTTACCAATTTATTGATAATCCTAATCAAAACTTTTTAACTCAAATTCTAAATAGATTTATAAATCATAAATCACATGACACAATTTAAAATTTGAAAATCTTTCTCAAAAATTGTTTTTATAACTTCCAAAATATTTTAAACCAAAATTTAAAAATCGCTGCTTCCACTTAAAATTAAAAATTTAAGAAACATACTAATCGTAAGTTGTATGATAATAATTTCTACTGCTACATTTAAAATCTAAAATTATTTTCAAACCAAATTTATAACTGTTCATAAATATCACAACTCGAAATTCAAAAAAAGAAATTTTTTTGGCTCAAAGATGTATAGCTGTAACTCAATAAATCACAAGTATCAAATCTTGAAAATCAAAACAATTTCTTAAATCAATTGTGTATAGATTCCAATATTTTCCTGCAGTATAATAAAATCCTATCAATCCTCTGATGATCACTACTTGGAAATCTCAAAAATAAAATTTTCTTTATCTCTCGAAGCTGGTAATATCATTACTACCAAACTTGCACTTTACTATAAAAAAAATCATACTTTTAAAAAAAAGCCTTTTTAACTCAATTAGAGTCTTAAATGTATTCCTATTGTCAATATAACCATTCTAGCCATGTGTTTGACCTATGAGCATATACTAGTATAGTCATCTTCCTAGTTGACACTAAGCACGAAAATAAGATTCAACGATAGAAAGGAATCAAGCAAGATGCAATTCAAGGAAGTCGAACGAGAGTTCGAAATTTGAAGCCAAGGGAAGAGGTCAAGCTGTATGGATAAGATTCCTAGATTCTAATCCTATGTAGCAGGCTCACATCAGTACAGTAACATAACCGAAGTGACAAACTGGACCTGCATGGGCCACCACAAAAATATGTAACGCTCCAGTCCCAAAATACTTGGAACTAGATACGTATCATGCCAACTGTATACATACGAGTAAATGAAAGTCTCGTTTGTATACATAAGCTATAAAATGTAGAAAGCCATGCTCAAACTAAATCTCATCCACAAATATGAAGCTTTAATGATCTAATCAAATAGTTATTTGTATAAACGTTGGGCGGAGACATATCAACTACCAACAAGTTTAAATAAGGAAGAAATATACAAATAAATGATTTGGTCGAGCGAAGCAAATGACGATTCTAAGAGAAATCATCACGAGGAAAGGAAGACATGACCTTAGCTAGAGCACATGCAAGAATCATAAAACACACACATGGAGAGATCACCAGGTCCTCAGAGGGACGTAGCAAGATACAGGAAGAACATGCCATTATAACTGCATAAGTAAAATACTATAAACTACAACACAACAGGGTACCTAACCATCTATGCGATATACATTTTGACGACAACGTTCTACGCAGGGGCTGTACGGATTGACGCAAGCAAGTAATAAAGAGTGGCCGTCAAGTAGCGTTCATCCGAGACACTATCGGTCGGGCAGCAAGTAGTAGGGGTGTAAATGGACCAGACGGACACGGACAATGGACTGTCCGTGTTCGGTCCGTTAATGAAAATGAGTTCGGACGGACGGACACGGACAGTTCATTGTTCAAGTTCGGGCCGGACGAACACGGACAACCACTGTTTGTTAATTCAATCGGACGGTCCGCGGACAAATTAAATATATTACCAAAAGTTATTATTTTATCAAGATACCTTAATAGTTGGTTCAAAAAATCTAGTTGAAAGAAAATACAATTGAAGGTTATAGAATACAACAAACAATAGTAAAATGATAACAAAAATCGAGACGGGACAACAAAAATTTGATGCAAAACCAAAATATTATGACATAATTGATACAAAACCAAAAGAAGTCTCCACTATCGGACTGTTCGCGGACGAATTCGGACCGGACATGGATATGACCGTGTCCGGGTCCGATTTTTAATCGGACCAAAAAAATGTCCAAGTTTTGTTCGTTAATGAATCGGACGTTCCGCGGTCGAACCATTTATCGAGCCGGACACGTACGGACAACGGACTATTTTGTCCGTTTTACACCCCTAGCAAGTAGCGCTCATTTGAGTCACTATCACCCATAAATGTGTATAAAAATAAATGTAGGCCGTACGCTAATAGCTGTCCCCTCCCCCCCAATGATACTGTACATGCATCATAACTACGACACACCAACACGTGTCGTTTCCACAACACGGTTTTATAATAGATAACTGTCAAGTCTTCTAACATGCATCTATTGACAGTTATTCCTACGCATACGGACGGGTGATCAGCCAACACGCAAGTGACCACTACATGATACTCACAACTCACACACAACTCGTGATACAATCGTGACAAGTTTAATGAGATACCCTAAGTTGAAGGTAGTCCCTTAACTTTAGTCCACATGCACAAAGAAAATAATAATCGAGAAATATAGATACAATAACTGAAATAAAATGTAACTAAATGTAACAGTAAAGATGGTAAGGTATCTTGCCTGGTGTGACGTCTGGTGTGAGGGGATGGTACGACAAGTTCCGATTGTTTGATTGCCATGGTCATTGTATACGGGTCCAAATTTCACGAAAACATAGGAAAGCGAGATTAGTCATGGTCAAGGATACTCTAATTTAAAAGAAGATTTATTTAGGAATTTTATTACTTTACATAAAGTATATTTATCTTAAAAACTACTATAAAATATTTTATCATATATTTCACAATCATAATAGAGAATTGGTTTTGTAAAGAGGATTTTCTTAATATATGTATATATGTGGAAAAATATTTATAAACATTTTAGAAATTATTTGTTGAAGTCATAACATATAAAAAAAAACCCATACATATAAGTTTTAGCTACACATCCAAATTATTTATAGAGCCCACAATAATTTGTCCCAAAATTATAATTCAAGTTCCTATAAAAACATGTTTAAGGAGTATTTGGTAAAAAGTCCCAAATCAGTTTTTGAAATATGGCCTAGAATATATTATAATTGGCAGTACAAAATGTGTCTATAATTCTTTAAATAAATCCAAATATATTTTGTTGCCCAATGCTGTAGCGAACCCAAATCTCAATTAGCTGTACTATAAAATAGATTATTGATAAAAATAGTAATTTAAAATTTTATATATCTCTATTATTCAAATAATCCTATCTACAGTACACTAGTAGAAATAAAATAACAAATATACATAATAATAATAATAATAATAATAATAATAATAATAATAATAATAATAATAATAATAATAATAATAATAATACTCTTATACTGCCACTCCCCCCTATTTATCATAGCGAGAGAGAGAGAGAATCGAGAGGAAGGGAAGAGCGGGGGAGGGTTTCACTTGCGGGCTCCGGCGTCGTAGCCGACGGTGGCAGCGCTCTGGGCGGAAGGCGGAGCTTCAGCCACGGGGAGGTGGCGGCAGCTCCGGTCGTGACTGGCGGGAGGGGCACGGTCGGCGGAGAGCAGGTGGCACGACGGCGAAGAGCTGGTGGCGTGGCGGCGAAGGTGCGCGGCGGAAGCGGCAGTGGCTTGTGAAGGCGACGGTGATGGGGTTTTTCGGCCGGGGCTGTCGGATCTTGGGCTGCTCGTGGTGGCGCTCTACTGGGACGAGGCCAAGCATGGCGGACGTGCGTGGGGGCAGCGTACACAGGTGGTGGACGAGGTGCAACGACGTCGTCGGAACTGGGAAGCGCCAAGGTTAGGGCTTCTCCCCCTTTATTGTTATGGATGATGGTGGTGGTGGTGATAAAAATTTTGGGGGCACCGTCGGTGGTGGCCGGGAAGTGTGGCTAGGATGGGTTGCTGCGGAGTCGTCACTGGTTGAGACGGATCGAGGGAAGGAGGAAGTGGTGGTGCGGCTTGGTGACGGTGGATGTGATGGTGAGGTCGGAGAGGATGTGGGGAGGTGTGTGCTGTAGTGGTCAGCCACAACGATTTTCGGAGAGGTATTGCCGGCAGTCGGGAGGCGACACGGGGGTGTTGGTAGGCTGATGCCGAGGGTATGTAGGTGGTGTTGATGCTGATGGTTGGGGTAGGAAGACGTCGTTGCTAGGTCGACCGTGGTGGCAAGGTGGGGTCGGTGATGGCGATGGATGTGGGTAGGGTTAGGATTGTTCGGCGGTATCGGGTGTGTCGTGTCGGGGGTGTGTCTTGACATGAGATGGATGAATGTAAATAACTGAATAAGATTTGGTTGCCACAGACACGATGCACGATGTGATTGTGGTGTGAAAATTGGAGGAGTACCTCTCCTTATATAGGAGGTGGGAATTCCCAGTTGGATAAGACTAGTAGTAGTTTAAACCTTCGATAGATAATTCCATCTATTAATTCAAATAAATCTTAAAATTTAGTCGCTCCAATCCGAATTTAAATCATAGATAAACTCTCCATTAAATTTAAACTCCATTTAGAATAAAATCTTTTCCAATATATATAATTTAACATAATTAATTAAATTTAAAACAAAACAATATTTTTAAAATACTTTTTTGAATAATAAAATATTAATATTAATTAAATTTTGAAAATAGAATTATTTTTATAAATTTAAAATTTTTGTACCTCATATGCAATAAATATTTGCATAAAACATGGTTTCAAATTACTATTCATATAACCTTTTTATGATGTAAAATAGGTTTTGGAAATTCCAAATGCGACAAATTTTACAACTTGAAGTAATAAAAAATATTTATTATTTATTATTTAAAAAACCAAGATTTTTAAAATATAATGTTTTTACAAAAATATGTACCTCGCACATATTTGCACTCGACGAGACATACGAAAATGCGAACTCGTACGCGACATCCCATACGAAAAATTCATACGCGACGTATAATGCGACTATGCGACGTGCAAATACCAAGTAAAAATTTTAAATACTCAATTTATATAAAAAAATTTAGGGGGTTTACAATTGCTGAGGAAGAAGCTCTAAAAAAGGCTGCATGTAAACTGTTAGTGTCGTCTGGCAATAATATTTTTGAGCTTCTTACAAACTATGTCTTTAATCAGGAAGGCTCCGGTCCTCGTTCCTCTCTTTGATCTTATGTATCTCCTTCTGTTTTGGCTATGCAATAAAAAAAGTTTTATTTACATTATGTATTGGAAATACTTTGTTCATGATGTCTTTCTATATTCATACATAGTATTTCTTGAGAAATTTTCTATTGATGGGCATTATAGCCACTCGACCGTCTATCCCGGTCAATTCATAAGCTCCATTTAAGAAAACTTTGCTTACAACATACAGACCTTCCCATTTTGCTTCTAATTTGCCCTTACTCATATGTGTCATAGTCATAGGACGTCTGACAGTAAGGACTAATTTGTCTTTTTGGAATGCTCGTACTTTGACCTTTCGGTTGAAAGCTTTAGAGATACGAGCTTGATATAGTTCAATATGTTGTTGAGCTAGTAACCGTTTCTCGTCCAATGCTTCAAGCTTCTGAAGCCGAAGACGATCATTGTTCTCGGTCGTGAGTTCATTGGCAATTGCAATTCTCAGGGATGGAATTTAAATTTCCAATGGTAACACAACTTTACACCAGTACACCAAGAAAAAAGGTGTATAACCTGTAGGATTGCGCACGGTAGTGCGATAAGCCCATAGACATTCTCCGAGTTTCTCACTCCAGTTATATTTGTTAGTAGAAATAAACTTTTTGAGAAGTTTATTGATGGTCTTGTTGAATGCCTCAGCCAAGCCATTAGCTGCAGCATTATAGGCCGTGGAAGCGACATTGTCGATTATATTGTCGTCGCAGAACCGAGTAAACTTTTGGCTGATGAACTATGGTCCATTGTCATGAATGATTCGCCGAGGGACACCGAATCTGTATATTATATAATGTTGATGAAGTTGATGACACTGCTAGTCTTAACTTCGGCCAAAGGTATAGCTTCAGCCCACTTCGAGAAGTAATTGGTTATAGCCAGTATAAACCGATGTCCTCTAGATGATGGTGGATTGATATGACCAATAACATCCATGCCCCAAGCTTCAAAGGGCCATGATGCCGTAGTCGAGTGAAAACATTCCGACGGTTGATGAATAAAGTCTGCATGGATTTGACAAGCTCGGCACTTCCTTACATGCTCAATGGCATCTGACACATAGTGGGCCAGTAGTAGCCCAACGTCGGATACGATCCTGTAGCTTAGGACCGGGCTGATGTGCTCTATAAACACCATCGTGAGCCTCACATAGTATTTGTTTTGCTTCATCTCCCACCAGACAACGTAGGAGTAGACCATCCCATCAAACGTTTGTCGATAGAGAGTCTTGGTGGTATGATTGTAATAGAATCAGAGCGATCGTCGACTGATAGTTGTAGCTTCTTTAGGATCTTCAGGTAAGATGTCATGTACCACAAAGTCAATGAAAAGAGCTCTCCAGTCTTCACTGATGACATTGATTTATGTTGAATTGCTAAATTCAATGTTGGAATTATTTTCGATACAAAATAATTCTCTGTTAGAGACAACAACCATCTGCTATCTTCTGACTAGAATTTCTAATACTGCAGCAAGATTAGCTAGTGCATCAGTTTCTGTAATGCATGCTCTCCGTACATGCTCAATGAAGAATCCTTTGAATAATGTAGCCATTCTAATTGCTATCTCATGATATGGGACAAGATCCTGATACCGAACTTCATACGTTCCTCTGACCTGATTGATCATTAGTTTAGAGTCTCCGTAAACCTCAAAGTATTCAATATCCAGCTATTTAGCTAGTTGGAGACCAATGAGCAAAGCATTGTACTCTGTCACATTGTTGGAGCATGATTCGTACAGAGAATAAGCTCTTTGAATAGCCAATCCATCAGGTGATACGAGGACAATTCTGACTCCAGCGACGATGGTGTCTTTAGGTCTGATTCTGGATGCTCCATCAAAGAATAGACGCCAAGTAGGAAATTCTTCAAAAATCATGTTAGATTTCAGGATTTCGTCAGGAATTTCATCATAGAGTTTAGACGTCTTAGGAATTGAATGAGCCGCTAGGAAGTCAGCGAGGGCTTGACCCTTAACAGACTTTTAGGGAACATATACCATATTGTATTGTACTAATAATATGGCCCATGTAGCATGCCTGGAATTGAGCATACTGGACTTCCTCATCAAAACTCGGAGAGGGTTGACTCGGAAGATGACATGAATAGTTTGGCCTGTGATATAATGTCTTGTCTTTTGAATAACGAACATCAAGGCTAAACATTCTTTTTCTACCGGACTATAACGATGTTCAGCTCCGATCATGCGGCTGAGATAATAGATAGCCTGCTCATGACCATCTTTATTCTTCTGGGCTAGTAATGCACCCAATGAATGATCTATTGCTCGATCATACATCAGGAAGGGTATTCCTGAGACTAGAGGCACTAGAACTGAAGGGTTCATCAAGTACCACTTTATGTCTTTAAATGCTTGCTGTCATTCTTCAGTCCAAATAAAAGACACACCTTTATTCATGAGTTGAGTGAACGGTCTACAGCGTCTAGAGAGATTTGAGATGAATCTCCTGATGTACGCAAACCGTTCCTGGAATCCTCGTAGCTCTTTTAAGTTGCGTGGAGGACGCATCTCTATAATGGCTTTAATTTTCTCAGGGTCAACGTGTATACCTTTAGAGATAATAAAGAATCTAAGAAATTTACCACTAGAGACTCCCAGGAATGACTTGGTGGGATTCATCTTGAGTTGATGTTGGCATATTAGATCGAAGATAGTTCTCAAATCTTGGATATGGTCTTCCTTTAGACAACTTTTGACAGCAATATCATCGACATAGCATTCAACTGTCTTCCATAAATGATCAAGGATGATAGTACTCATAGTCTGCTGATAAGTTGCACCAGCATTTTTAAGACCGAATGGTATGACAGTGTAGCAATAGACTCCCAGAGGGGAAATATGTATTTTTCTTATCTTCTGGATGCATCTTGATTTGATTGAATCATGAGAATCCATCTATAAAAGACCATTTGAATCCGCAAGTATTGTCGATCATGACATCAGTGATCAGAAGAGGAAACTCAACCTTGGGACAAGCGTCATTGAGGTCTCTAAAGTCATTGCAAACTCTGACCTGCCCCATTTTCTTCATAACTAGGACAACATTGGCGACCCAGTCGGGATGTTGTTCTTCTCTAACAAAGCTTCAAGCGATAAGTTTTCTAACTTCAGTCTCTATGGCGTTCATCATGTCAGGTTTGAATCGACGTTGTTGTTGTTTGACTGGCTTTGTATTAGGCCGAATGTGGAGTCTATGGGTAGCGATCTGAGGATCCAATCCTGGCATAACTTCATAACTCCAAGCAAAGACATCAATATATTCCCGGATAAGCTGAATTAGGTCTTGTTTATCCGCCTCTAAGAGGCTTTTGCTGATGAAGATTGGCTTAGGCGAACCTTCTTCTCCAACATCGACCTGAATTAATTGATCTTCTGTAGGTGATTCTCGTTGTTCGAAACAAAGTTCCCACTGAGAGTCCATCTTTTGTTCCCAAGGATCTACTTCAGAAGCTTTTTCAACCTTGTCATCTTTCGAAAACTTGGCAGACACCATAAAGAAGATAGTGTCACTCGATGGACATATCCGACACTAGTGTCAGAATCCTACGATATGGGGTCAGAAGAATTAGACCGCTCTTCACTGTCAGACTCAGAGGCCTCTGGAGTTACAACCGGTAAAGTATAACCTAACCCACGCTATAATATGGCAATAATTTTCCTTTTGGGGCATGGTTACGAATGAGATTTCATCTTACTCTACCGCCATTAAGACCAGTTTTAAAATCATAGTCCATCTTTTGAATGATTTCTTTAGATTGTCGACTATAACGACGTTGTTGTAGTCGTCCATTATTTTATTTTTATCCTCACTGTCGAGCATGGTTTCTTGTTCTGTTTCTTTACTAAAAAGTTTAGGAGTTTTCCCCCTCTTTCTGGAAGAAACTAGGAAGAAGGAATCTTGCATTGGTTCAAGCGATACTTCATTTTGGAGAGATTGAACTGCCCCTATTGTAAGTGGTTTAAAATTAGCTAGCATATCCAAATAACATCGAGTATAGTAACAGATATCAGTATATTGCAAAAGAGATGCTACTTTATTGATCTGTACATCATCATTTACAATATGACTTTTAGCCTTAGAAGGCTTAGTCAGATTAATAACTAGAGGAGGAGAAAAAGAACGAGAAGGAGGAGGAGGTTTGTTACGATGATAGTCAATAACAAGTGGCTCAGAAGAGGTGAGCTCCCTATGTTCCGTCTTTCCAGCAGGAGGCTGACTTTTATGAGAGGGAAGATAAATGGTTAACGTTTGGGAAGAATGAGGACGAAAAGTACATCCTTTAACTGGAATCACAAGGACATCATTTTGGGTATCTCTCTGATCTTCATCAGTGTCCATGGCCAGCACCACCTTAATAAATTCTTCCTTATACATTTGAGAATCATTGTAGTATGCTTCGACATCTCTGAAAGCGTTTAGATCTGTCACTTCCTTCTGGACTTCACCATTGACATCCACGTACTTAAAACATTAGTGGAGAGTGGATGGTACAATGTTATGCCCATATAGGAATGGTCCTTCGATCAAAGAATTGTAGGAGCCATGATTATCAATCACGTAGAAGGTCACCTTTGTGCGAAGATTACCGATTTGGAGTTTTCGGCGAATCTTTCCCAAGGGTTCGCTTCTGCCGAAATTAAATTCAGGATTGTCATGATAGTTGTGGACAGATTGTGCACAGGGATCTTCAGAGCATCCAGTAGAGTCTTTGGCATGATACTGAGTGCAGACCCTGGGTCGATCAAGATGCGATCTGTAAGCCCCTGTTTTTCAATTTTAGTTTTATTAGTGCTAATTAATTTTTAATGTTCATTTTTAGCCTTAAAGTAATTATTGGGATTTTTAGAAATTTTTCTATATTTTTAAAATGAGTTTTAAATATAAAAAATATCACTTTGCAAATTATTTGGAATTAATTAAATAGGTTTTGCAATTTTTAGATATGTTTTTATATCAGTTTGTAATTAAGGAAATGTTTTTAATTAGGAAATGCAAATTCTATTTTGCATTTTCTCACTAATAATTCTATTATGCAAAATCCTATTTCCTAAGGGCCCTATTGCAAATCTACCAAACCCCCCCTCTCTCACACGACAGCTCTCTCTCTCTCTCCTCTGCCTACCTACTCCCCTGCCCCGACCGACTCACCGCCCTGTCCCCGCCTTTTCCGGCTGCCCCTACCGCAACAAACCCCCTATAAACTCCCCCTCTCTCCCCTGACCTCAACCCTAACCCTAGATTTCCTCCACGACCAACCGCCACCCTCCTTCTTCCCCACTTCCCTACACCAAGACCCTAACTCTGGTGAACACTGCTCCGCCCCAACCGACGACCTTCACCGCCAACCACCACCACCATTCGACGCGCCCCGACGAGACGCGTCGATCGCCACTGCTCCGCCGCCGTCCCGACGCCCCTAGCCTCCGCCTCCGCCTTCGAAACTTCGTGGAGAAGTCGGACACGTACGTACCAGTCTGTTTTCGTGTCGGCTGTGTCTCGATTTCACGTGAGAGACTCGCCAGGACACGGGGACTCTAGTCCAGCGTCTTGACACGCGTTCTAGCCTTCGTACGTGTCGTGCATAGCACGGACACGAGAAAATCCTGTGTCCTTAACTGTCTGGACACAGGACAGCTTTATATATTTTTTTATATAAAACCAGCCTAATCAGAAATAAAATTAACTAGGATCCTATTTCTAACACAGTGGGCCAACTGACCCACTGGCCAGTGGCTGCAGTGTTGAACTCCTCCCCCCCTGTTGTGCGCTCGGGTTCGAGCCCCCTGGCTGCCTTTCCTTTCCCTTTTCTTTTCCTTTTTCTTTTTCTTTTTCTTTTTTATTATATATATTTATATATATATATGTATATACATATATTTGTATATATATATGTATTATTCTATATATACTATAATTTTGTATATATATATTTACTGTTTTTATATATATATATGTATACTTCATTATTTTATGTATGTATATATATATATATATATATATATATATATATATATATATATATATATATATATGTATTATGTATACATATATATATTTATGTATATATATTTCCTTATGTATATATTATTATATATATACTATTATATATATATGTATACATTAATTTTGTATATATATATATATATATATATATATATATATATATATATGTTATATAGATAAGTATTTTCTTATATATATATATATATCTATATATATATATATACATATATGTAATTTCTATATATATATATATATATCCAATATGTAAACATCCCTATATTTGTGTATATATATTTTCATATATATATATATACACTATTTTATGTATGTATTTTACTTAGCTTAGTATAAATTATCTTTATAAGATAATATTCATACTTTTATAGTTACTATGTAAAACTTTACCTTATTAAAATAATAATATTTAGTTTGACTATTACCAAATTGTATTTTTATTGTATTTAAATTACTGCAACCATTTGGTGTCCAAGCCTAGCATGGGTATTTGGGCTCAAATGTGTTTTCACACATTCAAGACCTGTTCAAGTCATGTTGGACTTGATTCATGACCTTGGGTCCTGTATTTGAACTTTGGTTCAAATTACATACATGGACAAAATACACAGATAATTAATTATTGTGTGCATTGCTGTCTTTGATTTTCTAAAAATACTTAAAGTACTGCTAAAATTATGGAAAAATAGTTTTTAGATACTATGTTAAGTTAGCTAATTTAGTATAATTTTTGTAGTATTTAATTTACTGTTTTGCCACTAGTTTGGCATATGGAACCAAAACTCATTTTCTGTATACTTAGGAAAACTGATTTTTATAAAATACTTGTACTGGTTAATAAATTCCAAAAAAATTATAATAAATTTCTATAATTAGCAAGGATCGTTTTGATACTTTGCTTTAAACAAAACTAGGCTTTTTGTCTATCTCTAAAATTGTTAGAACATAATGATCTTTTGATTTATTTATTGATTAATTACGACTTGTAGCTTTTTGTGTTATTTTGAGTTTTAGCCGTGTTAAACCCCATCCCTCACTAGTATAAAGACCCTAGAAAGTTAGTTAAAGTAGTGTGTCACCCCACATTGGTCTCCCATGCCAAAGTCATCATTTTGGCTAGGTGCCCAGTCACAAGTCGTATTTCACCAATTAGTGTCCTAGTGTTTTAGCTCAGTGTAAAAACTAAGTTATTGTATTTTTCTACAGTGACGAGTTACCGGACATCCATAGCACTTTTATCGCAGCTTGTTTTGCTTTGCTCTGCTAGAGGCAAGTACTTTCTACGAACTTTACATACTGCTATAAATCATAAAACTGTGAATCACCAAACCATGTTAAATACTGATCCTTGGGATAGCAAGTTAGAACTTTACAAGTTGTATTACTTTCAGTCTCTACCATGTTTATACCGTATCTCATAATCTCTCTCACATGCTTAAATAACGGGTTAAGGGAAAACTGCTAGTAGTGTACGTGATCATGACCCCTTTCTCCGTATGTATTTACCGAGCACCGTTACATTCTATATGTATCTGTGTCGTATGTCTGATCCCGCATTTGTGTATGGATATACACCGATGCCGTTATGTGTACGTATGTGCACATCAGAAAATTGATATGTACCGCTGTACATCCTGATTACCTAATGACTGATCACTCATCTACTACAGTTTTAAACTTTAAAATGTATATCTATCGCCATGATAAAATATACCTAAAACTGAACCAACATGATATGTTATTTCCTTTTTCTCACATGATCAGTATTATATGTTTGTTAGATTTAGTACTTGCTCCCGTCCTGACAGGATAACGTTGTAGGTATCCTTACTGAGGAGGAGTTACTCTGTGACACATACTATGGAGATACTGCCGAGGACCCGGCTCTGCTTTACGAGGATGTTCCTGCGGGGAACCTCGCCTAGTTGTCTTTTATTTACTTAGACTTTTGAGAGTAGACATGTATTAGACTATATCATTTTGTAATTGGACATGTATCCAGTTTTATATTTCAGTTTACTTGTACTTGAATATTTTACTATATACGACGACTTTTGTGTTTGGAGCATTTATGATTCTTTTTTACTTATATAACTGTTTAGCACATTTAGTCTTATCCTGTTGTCTTTAGAACAGCTTACTACGTTTTATCTCAACGTAGGCTGGGCATGCCTCGGCCTGGCCCAACAAATTGGGTAGCGGGTCGTGACACGATCAACCTTTATAGTATCGACATATCCTGTGAAATAGAGAGGACGATCATGACGGTTGTCTTCTAATAACATGTCGTCCTGTATAAAGGTGATGTTGCGCATCAGCTCTAATACACTGTGACAATGTAAACATATGGTAGCTTCTTCTTCTTCTTCCGGCTTTTTAAGGCGTGCCAGACAAGTATCAGCTTGTATCAAAGCTTCACTTATTTTTCGAGTTTCCTTTGAGAGACGTAAGAGTTCGAAGATTGACAGTTTTGCTGGGGTATTAGCTAGTTGAGCCAATATATCAAAGTTGTATAGCTTCTCCGGCCCAAGGGATGGAGTCTTTTTTAATACCTTATCGAAGCGGACTAGCTATTTTTCCTTGTCTGTTGCTGTCGATTTGGAAAGAGTCTGTTCTACTGAAGGTGATAAACAGACAGAACATTTGTGGCAGGAGAAGAAGATGATGCTGGAATAGCCTCCGGAGTTGGAGTAGAGTTCTCTCGACCTTCTAAGAAATCCCGCAAGTAGAGTTTCCCAGACCTGGTATCGGTTAAAGCTTCTTCTTCGAAGACAGGTTCAAAGGACACCATGTTATAATTCTTCGTACGAATTTTGATTTTAGAAAGTTTCTTTTGGGATGATGAAGTGTTCGTCCAAAAATCTAAACCGACACGAGATTGGTTATGTGGAAGGCATAGAGAAAGGGGTACTATAGATCCCTTTCTATTATGCAAGCTGGGGGCCTTTTGTAAGTCATATCCCATCTTTATCATTAGTTCACGAGACTGTGGACTATACAAATAGAAAGCTGGTTGATATTTGGCTTCTGGCTTTGACAGTGCTATCTCAGAAGGTGATGAAGGAGAAGAAGAATCTGTCGCCGAGATGAAGGTAGCAGTTATGGATGGAAGGCAATGTTCACCCAATGAAATCATATGACATGACTTGTACTTGGTTGCTTTCTTGGACTTTATGGAGGAAGATGGTGCTTCAAAGTCTCTGGATGGATCCACATGATTTTTCCTTTCTCAGTAGAAAGAGAAACCAGACCATTAGTTCGTTCAGGTGGGAGGTTTACAATCTCCATAGTAGTTCTCGAAATAGGGACGATACCATCCTATATAAATTGAGCAGGAAAATCACCAAATTGTAGAGAGACGACGTTAGCCGTCACAATCTTTTTGTCCTGCTGGAGAGTGATTGCACCAAAATTGACCATCTCTTGGATCTTCCCTTTGAGCACGTAACATGCTCGAATTAGGATGGTCAGTCTTACCGACTTTCTCTGGCCGTTTTATATCCGGCAATTAAAGTTTATTGTTCTGGATTGGGCAATCGAAGATGCTCATGATATCATCCTCGTCGAAGGAATATTCCTCTTTCGGACGTGGTGCCCTTGGTAGTGGTACTGTTAGGGTAGGCATTGGCTGACTTATGTTGACGGCCAGAGGTTCTTTGCCTTTGAGATTGATAGCCAAAGTCTATTTGCCTTTGTGGTTGTTCTGGCGACCTCCACTGCTGGTTATTTGTTGTTCATCTTTATCGAGATTAGGCATCTGGATATCTAACTGTTTAAATTTGTCAGCACTTTCCTCAGCTGCTCTAGCGCTTATTATGAAGGAAGGCCAATCTTAAAATTGATTAGAACCCGTCCACATGCTAACTATAAGTAACAAATTTGATTTGCATGTATCTATAGTCAATGCATCCGGAGTTCCCAAAGGCATTTTGAGTGCTACGCGATGGTAACGCTCAATGAAATAATCCATGGTTTCGTTGGGCCTTTGTTTGATCTTGATCAAAGCCGACATAGTCATATCGTTTGTTCCTTCGTAGAAGCGCTCCAAGAACATCTGTTTCAGAACTGTAAAAGAAGTATTACACCCGTCTGGCAGCCTGCGATACCAATCATAGGATACTCCTCTTAAGCACCCAACAAAGACTCTTGTGAGGAGACTATTATTAGGTTGAAGCTGGTCGATCATTATCTCGAAGTGATCAAGATAATGATTCGGAGATGTACTGCCATCAAACAACATTATAGTAGGAGGCTTATACTTGGGTGGAAACTGCACCTCTTTCCACTCAATAGGGTATGGTTGTTTGATACCAAGCTTCTATAGGCCGTCTTTTTTGCTTGAAGGCTTCGAATTGAGAACGCAAGAGTTTCACAGCCTCGTTAGTATCTTCTGACAGTTACAGAGTAGTGGATTGATTGGATATGTTAGGAGGAGGGACTGCATGATAAGTACTATCCCCAGCCCCAGATTGACTTGGAGTAACCTGTACTGGTATGGAGGCGATATGAGAAGACTGTACCCCCAAATTAACATTGACAGGAGCAGATGTCGATATAGGTTCTTGGGTTGTATTCACAATTGGTGGAACCGTGTGTTAAGCCAGAATTATGGTGTGCATGCTTGTAACCATTTCGGCCATCGTTTTCAATTTGTCTTCTAGCATGACGATTCATTGCTCCTGGCTAGCAGAAATGGAAGCATTCTGATCTTCTGTGATGACGTACATAGTTACCTCTCTGGCTATTGAAGAAAAGATAGTCTGTTTAGAACTCTCGTTGGCAGCGTCAAAATCACATAAAGCGCTACCCCCAGGATAAGAGATGTGAAGCTTCCTTTGACCGATTATAGCTCGACTCCTTGATCTGGTGTGTCGATAGACCCCATCAAATGTGCGATGAGTACAAATCTGGGGTCTGTGAGTACGGTACCGAGATGAAGTACGTCTTGGGCTACCTCCAGCCTCGTGAGAGCGATAAGTTGTCATGTTAACAGAGTCATATACTGACTCATCTTCTGAAGATACCTCAACAGGATGGGTCAAAGTAAGATGATCAAAAATTGACCGTTTAGCTACTTTGCAACAGCACCTGATTGTAATCTCATATGAGCTGCAATGATGCACGATTGGTGGAGATGGGGATACGTCCTTCCGTTTCTGAGAAATTAGATCACGGAGGTCGATTTTCTTAGTAAAAGAAGAGCGAGTGGCATGTTCCTGGCCTTTTTTGGTTCCTTTGAAGGTATAAGGAAGCACCTAATTCATCAGCATAAGTAAGGGGAGCACTCATCTTTGGGCGCTTTGAAGTAGTAGGTGTCACCCTTTGAACATGATTCACATTGGTAGAGGGGAATTTTGGGCACCCAGAACTTATAGGCGCCATTGCTTGTTCAGCAATGGGGCACGCATTCTAGTTAAGTTGGGCTCGACGCCTGTTAAGATAGGTGCGCATATCAGTATAAACCATTATTTCTCATGTATTACGACTTATGCGCATGTTAGGAATATTTTATTCAAATGAGGGGTAGGAAGTATCCTCTTTTATTGTGCGCGTAATCTCTTAGTGCGTCTGATACGGCACCATTGAGCAGCCGTAGTGCCTTTGCTGAAAGATTCAGGATTTGGCAAAATTGATGGAAGAGAATGGGCGCCCTCAAGTGGACGCTAATCTTTCTGGGGCACAACTTCGATAAAAGAACTAGGAATAGCAGACTTGAGAGAATGGGCACCCTCAAGCGGGCGCCTATCTCTCTGGGGCGCATCTCCCACAAAAGAACTAGGGACAGTAGATTTGAGAGAATGGGCACCCTCAAGTGGGCGCCTATCTCCAAATGATGCGCCCACAGATTTGGGCATCACTACAGAGACATATTTGAGAGAATGGGTACCCTCAAGCGGGCGCCTATCTCCAGATGATGTTCCCAAAGATTTGGGCATCACAGCAGAGGTGGGATCAGTGGTCTAGAGAGAATGGGCACCCTCAAGAGGGCGCCTACCTCCTTGTGGTACACCAGTGGACTTAGGCACCCATTCGAAGCGCCTCTTCAGAGAGTGGTTATATACTTGTGCAGTACACCTAGCTTTGGTCACAGTGGCTGTACGTGCCCTGTTTGCAGAAATAGGGGTGCGCTTAGCACCAGGAGCACTTAGCATCTTTTCGAACAGTGTTTGATCGAATTTAACGACCAAGATGATGAATCGCCTTGAGTTGTCACATTCTCGTTGGAGGAGAAGGTCGTCCCCAGCAGAGTTGCCATTGTGTTTGCAAAAAATAAAATGTTTTATTACAAACTTTAAAGAATCGTACACAAGTACAATGAATTCTGGGGAAGTACAACTGTAGAAGTCCGGTCTGATTGACGAACGCTTTGTCTATTTGACGAGGCGATTGTAGATAGAAGCAAGCTTGTCACTGTGTCTCGGAGCTTCTGTTGACAAGGAATCTTCTGTATAGCTCGACCATGTAGAAGTATCGACAAAACTTCGGCTTTGATTAACGGTTGAAGAACTTGCTCTTGAAGATTGATGATTGCAGAAAATAGAAGTATGACGAGTGCTCGAACTATACCCTCGTCTCTATGTCTGTTCGTTGGGGGAATGAAACTCTATTTATAGTCAGAGAATAACTAACTAACAGTTATTCAAAGTAGGCACCCTCTACAGCAGGGTGCCGAAACCATTGTGCACCACTTTTAAGCAGAGGTGCCTATTGACATGTGGCGCCTATACGGAATAGGCACGTTCTTCATGAAATTTGGAGTAGTGCACCACGTTCAGCATGTATGGCAGCTTATTACGCCATGTGGATTTGCAGACATCATCAAAAAAATAGGCGTCCAAAAGAACAGAGCGCCTTAGAGAAGTAGACGCCTAAGGGAGCTAGGCGCCTAAGAGAGCAGCGCCTAGGGGAGCTAAGCGCCTAAGAGAACAGGGAGCCTAGGAGAACATAGCTCTTTAGAAACAATGGGCGCCTAAGGGAGTTAGGCGCCTAAGAGACAATGAGCGCCTAAGAGTGTTAGGCGCCTAAGAGAGACAGATATTTGGGCGCCTACACCAGAGTTTAAATTCGTAAAAACTAATGCCCAAACGGCTGTACGAGGTTGTAAAATGATATCCTATCCTTATGGATAGTGTTCCAGTGTGATACAGTTAGGATGAGATTTAACTTTTAAATAGTTCAAGCATGATATGCAGGATTGATATATATCACCAACCCTTGAGGACTTACCTATATGAGAGGTCGTGAAGGTCGCAACTATGGGATATGTTGATCCCAGATAACTCTCATGCATATGGAATAAGTGCGCATGGCCAATCAAAAGTGCAACCCGATAGACCCAAAACCTCTAGCGTACTATTTGTGCTATTTTCTAAATCTAATTCAAGAAGTCTGATTCAAAGCATCGTCCATCAAGCACTTATTCAGACAAAGACAATAGTCACTAAGTGAGATTCAATAAGGTAGTCTATCTCATCTATGTGTAATATACTCTTGTCCAAAAATTCTCTATTCCCATTCCTATGTTGCATATGTTTTTGCAACTTATTTTTTGGGTGGAGATTGTTGACGGTTATTGATTAAAATACCAAGTCATTAAACCTTACATATTCATGTGGAATGCAAAGTTGCAGAATCTGTCTTCCCCTGACAAATTATTTGTCTGTCATATAAGCCAGTATGGGTGGAAAAATATTGGTTATATAAAAAACTCATTTCCCTTTGGTTGATACAGCTTCCTTTTTTCCTTTTTCTTAAAAACTAGCACTACACAATCCACTTTCTTATGTTCATACTCTTTCGCGTTCATTTTAGGCAAGGTCTAAGTTCGAGTCATTTTCTCCGAGTTGTGTGTGACGGCGAGAATCCAGTAACAAGGGGAGTTTAACCACTATGAGCATTCGAGAAAAGTCTGCACATAGACCTTAGATCAACTCTTAGGGCAATGTAAGTGCCGCTCTCCATGAAAGCACTATATAGACAGACAAATCAGATTACTGGCTCTGGAACAGAAGACGGTTGTTCTGGGTGAGTAGATAAGGACCTCATTTTCTGATTATTTCACGCCTAATAAAGAATCGATATTTTTGAATGAATGATTTATGCTAATAACAAAATGGTAAATCATTGAGAATGTTAATCGTTGAAACAATATGCTTATAAGAAAATTTACATGTTGCTATGCTAAAACAAGAAAAAAATGATTGCTTGCTAAAGTTCGAATGTTACCCTGATTCAAAGAACCTTGCCATGCTAATAAGAAAAAAAAGAAATAGCTTCCATATTCTGTATCATATGTCATCAAAGAGTAGGTTTACATGCTTAATGATATTGAATTATCCCGATGCTGCGTAATTAGATATTGGTTACATGTTTTCTATTATCATCTGCTGCAAAGATTGAAATGCTTGATAAGAACTATAAATATTAAAAAGAGTTACACGAAAGAGATGATATAGCCCGTCCGTATAGAGAAGAGCTATTGTCTTTGAAATAGGAAAAGAAGATGATACGGGTCGACCATACAGAGAATAGAGATATAAAAAGATGGAATGTCTACTGATCAAAAGAATTATTAATAGAAGAGTTTAATTGATAGATTTTGCATTCATAGGATCGGCCCGGACAACTTGTGCACAAGGGTGAAATTTCTCGACCGATCTCCGGGGCACCAGGTTTGCTCAGCCTAGGAGAGAACATGACACCCTGAGGCTAGACGTCCTCGCGATCAGGAGGTGTTAGTTTATTAGTGAGATGGGCTTGTATGTCTCAACTGCTAATAATGGGGATACCCATGAACCATCATATAGATAGGTATTGATTGGTGAAGAGCTAAACCCTGAGCCACAACTCCTAATATGTGTGTATACCAATGTAGAGCTGAACCGGAGAGTCTCATCTCCTGGTATGTACATATAGTAAAGAGCTGAGCCTTTGAGTCACAGCTGCCAATAGAGTTTGCATGTGTTGATAAAGATTTTATTAAGAGCCTAATAATGCATAGACAAATAGACAACACTATATACATATATTCACTTTATTTCTAATCCATGTCATGTGCAGGGATGAACCGTCGACTATGGTAAGAACCACTGAAAAGTGATACATGTGTTGCTTAAGTTTTCTGATTATGAATTTCTTATAGAGAATAATCTGTTGCAAAGATATGTTATATCCCATTAGAAGAAGTGAAATGATATTGTGCTTGGAATTGACTCTAAAAAATTCTGGAATTAATGAAATAATTATGGCTCATGGAACACGCTGCCCACTTCACATGAAATGAGTAGTTATTGTGCATGAACATAATGGTCTTGAATGTCTGAAATAAATAGAAATGAATTGTGGCTTTTCAAAAATGTTTTTAAAAAGATGTAATCAGACTCTGTACTACATAAAATGAACGTAGGTAAAAGTAGCAAGATCATTATCACATATACGTTTTCTCACTAAATTACTTAGTGATTGTTTCAGACAATGAAGCCTTTGTTCTTTCATAAGTACGTTAATATACTGACTCACCACCAACTTGCCTACAGGTGCAAGATGTTGAAACGAATTATCTGAAGCGATAGTCAGAGTCTTATCCTTGGGAGCCAGAAATCAGAAGACGAATATACAAAAGAGGTGATTTTCTATATGAAAGGATGTAATATATGAAACAAAATTATTGTAATCTGTATAGTTCATGAGAGATTGTAAGCCAAGTGTGATATGTATCAGAGAGACAATGAGATCGTTGTAATATGTTCAAAAGATATCAATAAAGAAAATTTGTTTCTATTATCTTTGTATTCAAAATATACTATAAAATTTGTTCGTTGCTTCAATTTATGCATGTTTGTTCCGCTGCCCTGTTGTCAACTCTGTCTATCTTATTATTATACAGATCTTGGCCTTGTACAAGTGCAGCTTAGGCTTGTACAACATCACACCCAAGTGAGGACGATTAGTTCCGCAGAGATCAAAGTGAGGACGAATGATTCTGCGGGATTGGGGCGTGACAGAGTGCATCCTGCACGACTTCCCCAGAGGTCGGTAATGTTAAACTTTTATTTTATTTTATTTGCATATTAAAGGGAAGAAATATTTTATGAATAAAACCCTGTGACAGAGCAGTGTAAAAAAAGATGATCCAAGGATTCAACATATAGCCGATGGAGATGGCAGGTTGGATTAGTGTATTGCAATCTTTTGTGGATGTTTTCTCTAGTAGCAAGGGAGTTTGAGAGAATTCTCCAGATGAAGACGGTTACTCGAGGACTAATATTACTCATCTTCCAGAATTGATTCCACTTGTTGAAAACTTATGAATGAGTATGGTTTAAAGGAGGCTGCCTTCTATTATAGATAAGTCAATTAACATATTTAGCATTTAGAACTCCATTGGTAGCGTTCATACATATCAGTTTATCTATACTGATAGAAGAAGAAAGAGGAATATAAATGATGGCATCAATTTCTTCACGAGGGAAAAAAAACTAATGATCAGAGTCTTAATAACAATAATATATGTCATAAGAGTCATTGCTTACTTGCAGCTATCCAGAAACGAATTTCAAATATAGGTTCTCCAAATGCTGCTATCTAAAAACACTTGTTTCTTTTGAATTCTGCTCTTGCAAGTTGACTTCCAAACAGAATTCATGCTACAAATGTTGCTAGGTAACCTTAATCACATGTTTTATATCCATCAAGCTATTGTTGTTACAATGCAGGCCTTGGTAGAAGACTTTCAAGTAATATGGTAAATGGAAATTGAGAAACATTTTCTGTTTCTACAACGTATGTCTGGTAGTTTGTTGCTCCAAGATATAATACAAGATGAGCTTAGCATGAGCTACAAAATGCATGCTAGAGTTGTGTTTCTTTAGTTTGTAAATCATGCATGTAAATGATGAACTAGAAGTAAGTTGTTCTAACAAACACCTTGAGTTATAACTTCTCAAACTACAACATGTTGTCGGTCCAGCCAAATCCGAGGACGAAGATTTAAACCAAACCAAATATAAGAAAATAACACCAGGATTTAATGGGCTTCGACTTAGCCTACTAAACCAGAGAAGAGAGGTATATTCTTATTCACATATTCAACTGAGATTACATGAGAACCTTATATAGAGAGAGGCAATCAAACTGATAAGAGGTGAAAGGGAATCAAACAAATAATAGGAGAAAGAGATTAGTTTGGCTACAAATATCTGTTATGTGCACCAATCTATTTCTAACAAACTAACCTCCTTTAATATCCTCCAATACTCTCCCTTAAGTTGGTGCAAATATATCAATAGGGCCTAACTTGGACAATATCTCATGGAACTTGATAATTTTTAGACTCTTGGTTAAAATATTAGCCAACTGTTGATTGCTACGAACAGAGGGGGTGCATATAACATTGGCTCGTACCTTCTCTCTTATAAAATGGTAGTCCACCTTAATGTGTTTTGTTCTTTCATGAAACATCAAGTTCGAAGCAATGTGAATAGCTGGATGGTTATTACAAAACATTTTGGTAGGTTTCGAAGAACCATAACTCAAATCTTTTAATATTGATCGAAGTCAAACAATTTTACTAGTAGTTTAAGCCATTGCACAATATTCAACTTCAGTGCTGGAATGAGTGATAACATTTTTTTACTTTTCCATGTAACTAAATTTTCTCTAAAAAATGTGTGATATCATGTTGTAGATCGACGATCTATCGAACAACCAGCTCAATAAGCAGTAATAGAACAATGATCATTCTTTCGCATCCATAAACCACGTCCGGGAGTCCCTTAAGATATTGCAAGAATCTATTAACAACATCTATATGGTCAACCCGTGGAGAATGCATAAAGCGACTAACAAGATAGACAATATAAGATATGTTAGTTTGAGTAATGGTGAGGTAGATTAATTGGCCAAGTAACATTTGAAATGGCCCCACATGAGATTATTTATCACCGTCTAGAATAATTTTGAGCTACTACCTGTGGGTGTTGAAGATGGTTTTACACCTAACTTTCCAGTCTCTTGTGACAAATCCAAGACATATTTTGGTTGATTGAGAAAAATACCATTTTTAAATATGCAATTCCTATCCCAAGGAAATACTTTAAAATGTTCAAGTCTTTGATATAAAACTGATTATGCAAAATAATTTTATGTCTTGAGATTCTAATGTGAACATTTCCTGTAATTATAATGTCATCAACATATACTAATACGACAATGGTTCCAGGCATACTTATTCGTACAAACAAAGAGCAATTTGTATTACTTCTGCGCAATCCATTGTTAAAAAAAACATGGCTGAGCTTGGGATACCAAGCTCGAGATGACTATTTTAGGCATATATATCCTTTTTCAGTCTACAGATGAGGTCACTATGAGCCTCGAAAGGATGTCCTGGAGGTATGCTCACATAAACCTCTTGTTGAAGGTCATCAGGTAGGAATGCATTTTTACGTCTATCTGAAATAACTTCCAATCTTGACTCACATCTAGGGACAAAGTATATAATCAATCCCGTAAGTATGTGAGAAGCCTCTGGCAACAAGTCTTGCTTTATAACGTTCAATGGACCCATCATTGTTATTTTTAATTTAGTATATCCAATAACATCCTACTCTCTCTTTTTCCTGGAGGTAGGTTTAACTATGCTCCAAGTTTTATTATCATCAAGAGGTTACAATTCTTCCTTCGTAGCTTGTTTCCAAATTGGACTTGAATTTGCTTCATGAAAATTCTTAGTTTTTTGATTAGTGGATAGAGAACTCAAAAAAGAATAGTATGAAGAAGCGACATTATCATATATCAGATGAGTTTTTATAGAATGACTTACAGGTTCATAGGTGACAAAGTCCCTCAATGTAATTATAGTTCTGGAGATTCGATTAGATTTTTGTAGAGATTGTGTCTCAGGTTCTTCTAATGATCCAAGTATTGATGGTTCCTCATGAGTAGGTTGAGTGTGTGAAGGTTCCTTATGTGCAGGTTCTTCATGTAGAGATAGTGATGAAGTTCTATGGCCCGTTTCTAATGCAGTATATGTTACGCCTCAATTTCGAAGAATCGATAGTCGTCCCCTGGCGTGATGCCGTACGAACCTAAGTTGCTCTCACCCAAGGCATAGTCATAAGGTTATCCAAAATACAACATCTAATAGAGTACATGGAGAAATTGAACAACACATTGAAACATAAGAAACTTTTCCTTTTATTGATAATAATATCATTTATAAGACACTATTACAATAGCTGTCGTGCGGGCTTACAACTTGAATTGAATACAAAATAAACGTTGATTAGATAGTTATTCCATACATTACATCCCTTTTTATACAACCAAAATATTTCAAACACCTGCTATCGTGGGGAGTCGAGTCATATTTCTTTGGACTGAAATGCAGAGTCTTCAAAAGGATTGAAATAAGCCTTGGCACACGAACGAGGGTTCAAAATGAACTAGCATCGCCTTGAGTTAGGTGGCACGTCCTTTTTGGTCCAAGCTACATGTGGAGAGCGAGGGTCGGTACATTGCCGTGTACTAGTGAATGGCTAATTATACACCACACTCTTATTTGGTTCAATAATTTATGTAAAACATGCTATATAATTCATGATCTTTCTAGCAATCCTAGTGAATTGCATGCAAGCATTTGATAGGCATAAAATATAAATTATACTAGCACTTACCCACAGCAGAATGTGTCATGCAATATGAAACTTACAATGTCCATCCCTGTCAATTGTTATTATTTACTAGCATACTATGTGTTGTTTGTATATGTGAAGGTCACTGGCATCACAAGCCATCTTGAACTGGATTTAGACGGTGCCCCTTTCAGCGCGAGTAGAGAGCTCCACTGAAAGTTACCGAATAACCAACTTTGCTTATATCTAGCACAACTATCTTTTGCTTCCTTCAAATTTTCTTAGCATTTTCTCAAATGGAGTGTACTAAGGATAGAGTATAACACTCTTTGGATTTGGACACTTGCATTTTCAGAATCAAGTTGGCTTCACCAAGATCTTTATATCAAACTTTCTAGATAAACAATCTTTCGTATTATTTATCAACTCAAGTGTTGATCGTAAAATAAGGATGTCATCTACATACAAGCATAAAATGACACAACTTTTATCTGTACTTTTAGAGTATATATATTTGTCATACTCAATTGGCAAGAAACCAAATTCTAAAATTACCTTATCTAATTTGTCGTGCCACTGCTTGGGAGCATGCTTTAGGCCATAAAGAGATTTTACTAATCTGCAAATTGTTTTCTTGACCCTTAGCAATAAAACTGTCATGTTGCTTCATATAGTTTTTTTTTTCTAAATCTCCATTTAGAAATGATGTCTTTACATCTATTTAATGGATCAACATATTATGAATGAATCCTAAAGCTAGAAGTATTCTTATTGAGGTAATCCTAGCTACAAGAGAATATGTATCAAAATAATCTAATCTCTTTTTCTGAGTGACCACTTACAATCTATAGGTTTACTGCTAGAAGGTAGGTCTGTTAAAAATCAAGTAATGTTCTCCATGATGGACTTGTACACATTGTTGATGGCTTCCTTCCAGAAAGGAGCATCATGAGAAGATATTTAGGGATCACCCTCTATAAAAAAAATTGAAGAAACCGTTCCCTAATTTTTTTTCAATCCTGCCTCTTTTGCTTCTTCTAGGTTCTATATCTTATTCAACTTATGAACTAGATAATTGAATATGAGAACTATTATACGAATCTAGAGAAGGGCTGGTAAAATTAGAAGAAATTCTATTCTTAAAAGAAAATATATTTTCAAAGTAAATTGTACCTCTGGCTTCTATAATAGTATTGTTAGAGATTTCATTCACTTCAGAGTGAGTTAATATATAGAAATCTATTAGCATTGCTATCTAAAGCATAACCTATGAGTACAACATGTACAGTCTTAGGTCCAATCTTTCTCTTTTTGGATTAATAAATTCCTATTTTTGCTAGACATCCCCAAACTTTGAGATACTGGACCCTAGGAGTTCTACCTTTTTATAATTCATAAGGAGTCTTATCCTTTGATTTACGGAAGATCCTATTTAGTATGTAGCAGGCCGTCAATAAGGCTTTATTCCAAAAATTATCAGGAGCACCTGAGCTGGGAAGCATGGCATTCACCATGTCTAACAGAGAATAATTCTTTCTTTCAGCAACTCTGTTGGACTATAGTTAATAAAGAGCAGTCACCTCATGAATTATTATATGTTATTACATAAGTTAGTTATTTCATTTGAGGTATACTCTCCACCATGATCAGATCTAAGTATCTTAATATTTTTCTCTAATTGGTTCTCAACTTCGAATTTGTAAACCTTGAATCTATCTAGAACTTCACCTTTGGTTTTGAGAAGATAGGTATAGTAATACTTTGAACAATCATCTATAAATGTGACAAAGTCTTTCCTACCACCTCGGGTCAAAACCCTATTAGAGTCAGACACATCACTTTGAACTAGTTCTAGAAGGTAAGAATTCCTTTCTACAGATTTAAAAGATAGTCTAGAATGTTTGGCTTAAACATAAATCTCACACTTGTGTTCATCTACTGAAGACTTAGGAATAAGATATAACTTCATCATCCTTCTAAGATGTCATGACCACACCCTTTTTTCGGATACGAGCTCGTGAGCAAGCCAGCTACATATCAAGCGGACTCCAGCCCATCTCGAATACGTAAACACTGTCTGGACTATGGTATCACGTGCCTAATCATGGCAAAAAAATCTATATCTCAATCCACAATAATAATATGAAACATGAATGAACACAATGGGTCATGGTCTGCAGCCCACTAGCATATATGTCCGATTAGACCCCAAGAATAACATGAGTCTATAAAACTAGGCTAACAAGCAGGATATGTCATGATAAGGATATAAAGCACGAGAGGATAATAAAGTAATATCACAAGCAAATACCTGTATCCCTGCGAGTGTAATTACTACCCTCATGATCCGCTAACTAACTCCATGCGAACAGCTACCTGAAGAGATCATCAGGTCCTCAGAGGACTAGCAAGATACATAAAACATTTCTGCTAATATAACAGTAAATAACATGTATGAAAGATAAGGACGGGACAAGAAGGACATCTAAGACATGACGAGTCATATGGAAATGTAATACAAGACTTGGCTATCAATCAAACGATTAACCCCTATAGCTTGTAGTACAATGCATGATACTCCCAATCTATAGTAGGTTTCTACTGTAGGACAATGCAAGATACTCCCAGTCGTGGTTAGCTAATTTTAGTATTGATCTCCTCTCCTAATACAAGGTCAAATATACTCCTATAAATTGTTGTATAATGCAAGATACTCCCAATCTATAGTATGTCACAAGTCAAGTCAATCAATCAATATCAAGATCAAAGAATCTGCTATAGGTCGTAGTACAATATAAGATACTCCCAATCTATAGTATGTATCAACTGTAGTACAATACAAGATACTCTCAATCAAGAATGGTCAAGTCAAGAATAAGGTATAGAACAGGCGACTCTATTACAAGACACGATAACATGAAAAAGACCAATAGACAAGAAATATCGAATATCCTATACGTGCACGTAAATCTAGAAACAAATAAAACAGTCGATAACAAACAAATCACAATATGAGAAATAGGTAACCATATGGAAGAAGTACAATAGGAAAAAATAATATAAATACTGCATATGTTCGATAAGGTATACTTGTCTGGTGGTAGCACGAAGAACCAACAATCTACCGTCAACTGGTAAGCCATAAAGTCCAAATTTCACAAATGTCTCCAAAATCTGAAATAGATATTACCAATATTTTCAGAATAGTCAAACTAGCTAGGATTGTCTATCCATAAGTTCAATTCTGGACATAAGGGTAAAATGGTCATTTCGGGCCAAAACGATGTCCGCTGTTGGACCCACTTTGCACCAAAAAGTATGCCAGAGTCAATGATCTCTGAATTCGTCAAACTACATGTCTACGGATTCGTTTTGATGATACAAACCCAACGGTATGTCCAATTTTGGATTCCGGTGGGCCGTACACAAAATCGTCTGTTGAGTCGGATCGTGGGGCCCACAAAATGGCGATCCGATCAACTGTCTCAAAATCAGACCAAACTTGGCATACAGGACTATAAAAATGATACAGTCCTGTTGGCGCGACGTTGCAGGCAAGCAGGCCGACGAGAGAGTCGAGGGTGTTGGCGGCAGTGTCAGGGGTTTTGGTGTTCGGGGTGTTGGTCGGGTGGTGTCTGGACGATCGGGACGAGGTGGTCATGATGGGTATGGGTCGCTGGGGTTGATGGGGTTGACGTGGCTCGGGTGGTTGTTGCGGGTTACTTGGCGGTTGTCGGGTTGGCAAGGGCGGTCGGAGAAGGCTGGCTGTGGTTATTGCTGTCGTGGTAGTCGGACGCAGATGACGGTGGACGGGGTTAGAGTAGGGATTTGATGATATCGGGGTGTGTCCGACACGGGGAAGGAGATAGTGGAGATGTAATATGGAATAAGATACGGACATGGACACGAGGCACTCACTTTGTGGTGGAGGAAATTATGGAAAATAGAAATTTATGGATGAGTACCTGCCTTTTATAGGATGTGGAAATCCCCAGTTGGATAAGGATTGTACCCAAATTAATTATTTAAATTAAATTTGGGTTCAATCTCCATTAAATTTAGATTGTAGACAATATCCAAAATATCTAAATCCTTATTAAAAATTTAAGTAAAATTTATTTAATAAATCTTTCAACCGATTTAAAAATAACTAGTTAAAAAAATAACATTTTTAAATATTCAAAAATATGCTATAATATAATTTCGAAAATTACACTATTTATTTATAAATAAACTATTAAATAATTATGAAATATACACAAATAATTTTTACATAATTACGCTTTTCTAGTATACAAAAATATTATTTATTATTAATAACTTTTAGAAATGAAGTAAAAATAACAAACTTAGAAATGATAGCAAAATAATTATTATATCTATTATTTTAAAATAGAAAACGTTTTTCTAAAAATATATACGCTCGCACATATTCGCACTCGTCGAGCAATTACGAAAAACGATATTTCGTGCGCAACGTACAATACGACTACGCGACGTACAATTATAAAAATTTAAATCAGTACCAAAATTAATAGTAATACAAAAATATAGTAGAAATTTAGGAATTTTACATCCTACCCATCTTAAAAGAATTTCGTCCTCAAAATTAAGAATTAGTAGGGGGTGGGAGGACACAATGGGGTATCGGTGGGGAACAAACAATGATAATGTTTCAACAAAATTACGTCGTAAGAAATCATGATCTAAATCATAGAATTTAACATGGGTATGGTTATGAGGGTCGCGAGTTAAGGCACAAGTAGAAGATTAAGGATTTAAAGTTTAAATCAAGAGTATCATGCAATAGAGAATGATATGGTATCAAGAAAAAATAAGTTAGAGATCTAGTAGATATGGGTTCATGAGAGTAGGTTGAGGCACGAATAAGAGATCGATTAGGTTCATGCCTAAATTATGTGATTTAGAAGGTTCATGATAGCGAATATAGGGACAATAAAAAGACGAGTAGTTTAAGATGAAGATATAGCAACATGGAGTGGTAATGGTCATAATTGGTAGGACAGCTAGAAGAAATTCAAGTACAAGTGCCTTCGTCCTTCCAAAATCGGTAAAGGCGAAAGCGGTGTAAGGAGTTCAATGACGACATTATCAATTACGAATACGTGGTTCAAAGGCGACCATATAAATTTCAAAAGAATCGTCAAGGCAGTCATGGATGGGATTCCAAGGGGTAAGTTTAACTACATCACATCCACGTAGATTGAAAAGGCGAACCAAAGTGCACTCGGTTGATCAGACCATCATGCACCGGTTCTGATTAGACAATATGTTAGTGAGCGGCCGCTCAGTAGCATATGTCTTGATCAAGCTCGATAAAGAATTAGCTTGCAAAAACTAGGCTACATTAGCATCATTAGTCTAGATAGTAGAACATATGCACGATGGTAGATTTTATAAAACAAATATGAATAGTCTAAGAGTCATAAGGATCTAAGTCTTGTTTATTCCTATACCATCATTCTACAGTTTTATTGACCAAGGCTTGGTTGACCAAATGGGTTAAATTTCTCTAGTATCTATGGTCTAGATAATACTATTTGTATTCCCTTAATGGTCAAGGGTGTGTCAGGTCGTGGGATATTCTACCCAACTTAAAGAATTAAGCTAAGGGTGTTTGGGACATCTAACTAGTAGGGTTAATATCTAGCAAGCACGAAGGGAAGATAAGAATAATGATAGGAGGAATCAAGCAAGATGCAATTGATGAGTCGAACGGTAATTCGAATATGGGATCGAGGAAAGAGGTCAAGTATGTGGATGAGATCCTAGACTTCTAATCCTATACGCAGGCTTTCTTAGTACGGTAAAGTAACCAAACAATTTATCTTGACCTGTATGGGCTACCATAAAAATATGTAACGCTCCAGTCCTAAAATACGTAGGACTAGGAACGTAGACATGCCAGCTGTATACATACGAAGTACACTCCAATATATGGAAACATCGTATGAATACATAAGCTATAAAATGTAGTAGAACCATAACTAATCTCATCCACACAAAATAAATGATAAAAGACATCATATAATGATAATGAATTATCTTGATACAATATGTTGGGCGGAGACAAATCCACTACCAACAAGTAAATGAAAAATACATGGGAAATGAAATGATTTTGGCGAGCGAAGCGAAGACGATCCAAGCGCAATCATTCTCGAAGAAATAGAGATGGTCACGGCTAGAACACTTGCGAAAAATAAGAGCACACACCTGAAAAGATAACCTGGTCCTCAGAGGGACGTAAGAAGACACATAATATCATGCCATATAAACTGAATAAATATTGCTCAAATAAATAAATTAATTGAATTATAACATGGTTCAATACACACCTACTGAACTAGCTTACCATCCCCCTAACCAAATAAGGACAGGAGATGGTAAACTAATTCACGGTGACGTATCTTTCCATGCTATGAATCCAATATGGTATCCGGACCCCAACAAGGTTCAATACCTTCTCATCGAAGTAGTAAGTCACACCTACAACCAAACAAGGACAAGATGTGATGAACTAATCCGTGACAAGTTATTGTTCCAAGCCACGGTCAGATACAAGTACTCAAACCAAAAGTACTCGTACCTAACGGATAAAGGTGCCTAACCGTTCTAAGTGAAATGTAGTTTAAGAACAATCCTTCCTACACATGGGCCCTGGCTAAATAGGATCGGTGTAGTCCCCCCTTGGGGCACAAGAGGTCCAATCAGTAAGAGCATAATGTTCCGTAAAACGTCAGTGGACGTCAGTAATCTTGGGTCATCAATCCCGTATCTCCAGCGGAGCTTCCAGGTCACAAGGAAAAGTGCATCGAAGCCCATACGCTAAGGAATTGTCCTTCCCGTCCAATGCCTACTATGTTGTATCCACAACATTAAACCTCTATAACCACTAAGTCAAACTAGCATGCAACCTCTATTAGCGGTTATTCCTATCGCACGACTTATACGCACCGGTGGCCAGCTAGTCGCACATGTCCGTGTTCTACATGTGACATACAACTTCGTGGGACAACGTATCAAGGCCAATGAATACAACACACAAAGGTGGTCCCTTAAATCTAGGTTTAATGTGTGAGAAAACTAATACATAGCAGGAAATATAAATGAACAGTAAGTTCTAACAGGTTATGCCATGTATCACAGTTTATTTTGCATAAAGAAAATAATGAACAATGCATGAAATATGAGCTAAAATAAATAAACAGCAAATGGCAAGGTGCCTTGCCTGGTAGTACGCCTGGTGTGCTGCAATAATCACTGTGACATGAACTACGACTTTGGTGTAACAACTACAAAATGGGACCTCTGTTGATGGCACAGACAGTTCCATTGGGTTCAGAAGGGTCAAATTAGTTAGGGTGGACATAAGGTAGTACGAAATTGGCGAAAGAGTAGGAATAATAAGATTGGTCATGGAAAGGAGAAAAATAAAAGAAAAAAAGGTAAAAATGAATATATATGATTTGGAAAACTATTCATAATCCTTGAAACTATATTTTACTATCCCGAGATATTTATAAGTAGTGAAAATTGTTTTAAGTCGAAAAATATAATTTGCTCATTAAAATATTTTATATAATACTTGAAAATATATACGAAAATTTGGAACTACATTTTATATAAAAATCCAGAAAATATTTTAGGACTAGTCAAAAGTAATTATTTTGGTCAAAGCTTTAAATAGAAGGAAATAATCAATAATATATTTAGGGTTTTCTAATCCGTCTTGGAAACAAAATGCAGGATAATAATCATACAGTATTTTTAGCAATACAAAGTATATACATATTTTAGGCAAAATGCCATTACAAAATAACAATAATATTTTTAGGGC
>JANAVB010010199.1:22058836-22061005 GCA_029216955.1 Iris pallida
TCAAATTAGGGTTTCAAACAGCAGTTTCGAATGCTAAAGGGAATATTGGATTCTGGTTAAGCATGAGGTTGACATGGTCGAGATAGACTCTTATGATCAGGCCGTCAGTGTTACCATTTCAGGTGCTATGCTCCCGTTCCCCTCTCTTTTTTCTGTGGTGCATGGACATAACAAAAAAGAGGGTCGACGTGAACTTTGGGAACGCTTGATTAGTTGCAAGGAAGATATAAACTACCTTGGATGGTGGGAGGAGATTTCAATACTATAGCTTCTACAGATGAAAAATTGGCGGTTCCCCTCCTTGTGTTGTAGGAATTAACGAATTCCTTAACTTTCAGCTCACTTCTGGCCTCTCAGAAATTCCCTACACTGGCAGTTGTTATACTTGGGTGAAATCAGATGAAGGCCCTCATCGTCAGGGTTTCGACTTGACAGATGGCTTTTGGATAGTGATTGGTCCGAATGGGCTCCTCAATCTTGTATGCATCTCAATCGCACTGAATCTGATCACTGTCCGATCATCATTACCATCAAGAGTAGAAGCGACTCGGATAGAAAATTATTTCGGTTTCTTAATTTTTGGACATCTCATACCGAGTTTCCTTCCATTGTGAGGAATACTTGGAACTCCATTGACAATAGTAATAGCATGGTGCGCATTGGGCTTCGGTTAGCTGCTGTTCGGAAAGCCTTATCTGCGTGGAGCCACAGTACGTTTGGAGACATCTTTCAGGAAGCCAAGAAAGCAGAAGATAGAGCTTTGGCTGCGGAGATTGCTTTTGAATCTGATGCTTCTATGAGAGAAGAGTGGATGAAGGCTAAGGCGGAGTTGAAGCAGAGAGTTGGCTATGAAGACTCTTTTTGGCGGCAAAAAGCGAGAGTTAAGTGGGACAGTGAGGGAGATAGGAACACGAAATATTTTTATTCGTGTGTTTCCGCTACTAGAAACAAGCTTCATATTCATAGATTGCTCACGGAGGATGGTTCTTCCCTTACTCAGTTGCAGGATATTCAAAAGGAGGCTAATGATTATTATAGTAATCTTTTCATTCCTAGCAATATCTCGCAGTCGCTTAATTTTCTTTCGGCTATCCCGACTTCTATTACTGAAGATGACAATATCCAGCTTAGCCAAACCTACTATGGATGAGCTGATTGATACTCTCAAGAGTTTGGGTCAGGATAGTGCTCCAGGTCCAGATGGATTCACTGGATTTTTCATCAAAGCTTGGAGATCATTGGTCAAGACATTCTTGAAGCGGTGCATTTGTTCTTTGATGGCTTTGCTTTCCCTAGATCGATTACGAGCACTCACTTATTGCCTATTCCGAAGGGGAAGGACCCGAAATCCATGAAGGACTATAGACCTATAAGCTTGTGTAACTTTGTTAACAAACTGTTTTCAAAAGTTATCGCTAGACGGCTTTCTCCATTACTTCCGCGATTGATATCTCAGGAACAAACGCTTCATCAAGGGCAGGGAAATCGTTGACAATGTTGTGCTAGCTCAGGAACTGATCAGCAAGATTCATCACAAATATCGTGGGGGCAATGCAGCTTTGAAACTAGACATGAGTAAAGCTTACGATCGTGTTCATTGGGCTTTTCTCTTAAAGGTGATGCGAAAGATGGGATTTTGCAATGAATGGCTCAACATTATTCTACATCTGCTGGACAATGTCTAGTTCACTACTCTTATCAATGGTAGTGCGTCATGTTCTTCAAAAGCTTGTGTGGGCTGCGTCAGGGAGACCCGATATCCCCTCTTCTATTTGTTATTGCTGCAGAAAGTTTGAGCAGTAATCTTAACAGTCTCCGAGAGGACAGTAGATTTACTCCATATTATTCCCCGAGCGGTTGTCCTATTGTCACTCATTGGCTTATGCGGATGATATAGTGTTATTCTCAGGCGGTGAGAAGAAATCCATTCGGAAAATAATGAATGTGGTTGAACAATATGAACAAGTTTCAGGCCAGAAGGTTAATGTTGAGAAATCAGGCATCTATCTATCGAAACTCATAACTGAAGAACGAGTGGAAGAGATCCGCAATGCCTTTGGGTTCAAGGTAACAGTTTGCCTATGATACTTAGGCTCTCCAATGACTGCGGGAATTCGCACTGCTGCTATGTTGATGATAGTATCTAAAATTCGATAAAGATTTGTGGTT